>MNCI01003484.1:1714175-1763803 GCA_015680685.1 Gnetum montanum
CCTCATCTAGACTAAACCATACGTGACATATGCAAAACTAGTCTAGATGGGAAGACAGCGAACTGCGACCTAAGGCTAACTATCTAGATACCACAACTAGTCCATCTGCGGAGTTCGACCGGATCGCGCGTGCGACGCTCGTTTCGTATGGTTGAGTGTAGGGGTACCTCGCCACTCATCAGGATATTTGCACAAGTAGCAAAAAAGATAGAGGACGTGTGCCTAGCATAGGCAATGTTGGCATCAACACATACATTATTGATCTGTTTCCTGGTGAATCTATATGAGTGTCTCTCCATGCTATTCCTTTAACTTTTCCATGAGGAAACGTATGTGAAGTTCATTTTATGGTCCCACAAGGGGAGATAAGTGGGATTTTCACTTTTAATATTATTGATAATAACCCCATGCTTAGCATGGTAAGGTTGACCTCAACAGATAGATCAAAGGAAGATGATTTGATTTTGCAACATTTTCAAAATGCGAAAACCACAAAGTTTTCTCCTAATTAGTCAAATCTCTTTTTTGTCACCAAGAGCCTTGATAATGGAGCATATTATCTAATAGAATCAAATTGAAATCAATATCCAGATTCCACTAAACTGGTCTACCTCAAGAGATACTACTTATGAGCTTAAAAAAAAGATATACTCTAACACTTTTACCCTCTTATCTATATTTTATTACTCCAATTCCAATTCTTTTCCTCATCCTACTCTTCATCATGATTTTTCTATCTAAGTTCTACTATTATTCCTATGAAATTCTCCTACATAATTTCATCCAATTTTTTCAATTCCTACCTATTACACTCTACTAATATTTCTTCCAAAACATACTATGTTAAGAAAATTTGCAAGAAATCTACCTCATGAAGAGAGCTATGTGTATTCTATCATTTTTACTCCATATAAGAATGTATTGATTTTGAGTGGAATAAGGAAATAAATTTTTATTTTAACAATCACTAATATCATTAGAGTGTGGGATCTAGTCATGCCCCACTTCTATGGTATAGTATCTTAACATAGTGTATAGGCAATATCCCTCATTTCTTTCTATTGATTTATTAATTTTTATGTTTTTAAAACTCTACAATTCATCTTCCCTCCTACATGTTTCTCTATTCCTTCACTAATTCACTTTCCCATCTATTTCCCTTCTTCCCATCAACACATTAGTGAGGATTGAGTGACCCTATTCTATTCCTGTTAATGTATGTTGAGTTTAAGTAAAGCAAGATAAAAAAATCATTGATAGAATCCTTTTGGCCATCGTGTATGTAGGTTTTAGTCATGTTCCACTCCTATGGCATAGCACCATCCTCATGATAGGTGTATTATCAAGTTTCTAAGTCCTTATCCCTCTTCTTTTATCCCCCTATGGTAGTTACATCATTGATATATCATTCTTCTTCTTCTTAATGAATCCTCCTTTGATATCTGAGTAGCATCCATTAAGAGGAGGCAATGTTATACCTAGTTTTTTAGTGCTTAAACAATCCAAAAAAGTTACACACACATGCGTGTGCGCGCACGCACACACATACATATGTATACACATGAACATGATGACTCTCGCATACTGTTACCATGTCACCTAGAGGGACTCCCTTACAACTACCATCTCCAATAGTATTTCAAGCTTCAACAGGCTTCTCATAGTTGGCCCTAACAATGCCCTCAAAAATAGCATTGTTTCAACTAAAAAATAACATCAAACATTGACAATGAGTTGCTCAATCGTACTACAATTAAAAAGATATCAAATTTTGTTATTAAAGCCTTATTTTAAGTCCTAAATCAAGGGTCATTCATCAATATTAAATCTCTAAATTCTATCTACCGTATTATATTCCAAACTATCATTTGGCCCTGAACGTGAGACAACTTATTGTTATAAAAAATAAACCATTATTTACTCTTTGGGTGATAGGGGAGGAATCCTAAATCCCTTCTCCTATATTAGTTCTTCTACGTGTTTAGTATCATCTTTTATGCTATTTTAAATCATATCATATGCATAAGTTTATCATCATCCCTTACCATTTCTAGATCATGGATGGTGAATTTTGTCCATAATCAATTAGAGGGACATGCACCTTTATTTCATAATCATTAATTTATCAAGGGTTATATCATTCCAAATACCATTTATAACTATAGATTAGATATCCAAACATCTAAATCTTGGAGGTGTTTTTGTAAGGTTGTAAAATAATAATTTTGCAACAACAAATCCCATCACAAGAATCCTCCTATCTTTAACATTAAAAAATAGACAATCCATGGCAACACTCTGTCTTAGCAATTAACCAAAAAAGGGAAGGGTAGGATCCAATACAAGGAGGATCTCTAGGCCTAGATCTTCAAATAGGCAGTAAAGAAAATTTCAAAGTGGCTATGGAAGGAAAGCAAACCAAAATAGATCTCCTAGTTCTTCATCATTGTCATCATTTCCGTCATCAAACTCTGATGAGGATGAGTGTGGGCAAGAAAGAAGAAGCCAAGATAGATAACATGATAGAAACAAAACTAAAGGTATAGATGACAATCAAGACAGAGACCATGGTCACAAACATGACAGAAGGAATAGCAGAGGATATAGAAGTGATCATGATGAACAAGATGAAAATGAAGAAGTCTTGTTGGCTACACAAAGCAGGATCAACATGAGGAAGGATGTTTACATTCCCACTAGGTATCAAAGGAATAGTCACATAAAGAAACTTGACATGAACAATATTTTCAAATTTGAAGAATCTTATAATGTAGATTTGTAACATTCTTTTCAAAAATTGCATGATGCTTATGCCTTGCAGAATATTGAAAATAATAGGCTAAAGCCCAAGCTGTTCTCAAGAGTACTCATCAAAGAAGCAAAGAGTTGGTACAAATTCTTAGAGCTAGAATCCATCTATAAACAAAGCACAATATTGGAATTGTTCAATAATAGGTACCAAATATATTCAAGAATGTCTAATTTAAGGAAGCAAATCTAAGGATGAAGACCCAATGAAAGAGGTAATCCAAATAAAAAATTTTCCAATATACAAATTGTAACAAAGATTAAGAAGATGTGGGATACTATGGATGAGAATTTTGCAACCACATTGAAAATAGTGAAGGAGAAAACATAGTAAAAATTTGCAAAGGAAAAAGAAAATAAAAAGAAGAATACAAGGAAGGACAGATACAAGTAGAAAGCAAAAGCTAATGTAGTGGAGGAGGTTTCTTATTCAAAGTCAAATAGAGATGGTAGGTGTGATTTGTGTCAATACAAATATCCCAAGGAATGTTTCCCTATTATGACACTTCTACAAGGATTAGAAGTGTATAATTTAAGTCCCAAGTTCATCAAGAAGCAAATGCCAAGGATATTATCTTACTTTCAAGGCACTTTCAAGTAGTCTTGCAACTAAAAAAACTATCGAAGTGGGACTCAACCTTAAAAGCATTATCATCAACAATAACAAAACCAATGGTTATGGGAAATTCCACCATCAAGGTAGTAGTATCCTTACAGGTAACCTAATCCTTATGGGTACCATGTCCAACAACTTCTTTTTTTAAGTATTGCCTTTGTTCATACATCCTCTCACTACTCTTACCCATCAAAGTATCATAGACCTACCACTCTATATGTTAAATATTCCTATATTTTTCATCAACCTTCAATGCATTCTCAATATTCACACACTCCTCTCTCTCTCGTGCTACCTCCACCAATGTAGGGTGAGATACAACCACAACCACAACAAAACAATGTAACAAAATATGTAACATGCATATGGATGATACTTCTAGTGGCTCTAACCATAAACCTTAGAGTTGTATCTTCTTTAGGGATGTTTCCATGCTTACAAGAGGGGTTAGGATATCTGTTAAACCATCTAAACCAAGATAAGCATTAGTGGCTGTGAACCTCACACCAACTCCAATACCCTTCAATATTTCAAATGAGCTAAGGACTTTGTCAAATCAAAAGTCAAATGTTAAAACAATAATTTTAACTAACGCAATATCAAACTAGATCAAAGCAAAAACTCTTCTCAAAAAGATAACAATTCCTATAAGCCCTCTAATCTATTTGTAAATTTCTAAAAGTCCACCATGCAAGGCTCTATTAGACTTAGGTTCTCCAATAAATTTAATCTCATAAGAAATGTATAAAGTCTGGAACCTACAACCATTAAAGAAATGTAACATCAAATTATAGCTTGTTAATTAGTCCATCATTATTCAATTGGAATAGGGGAAGGATGTAACTACCATCAGTGGGTTGTTACATCCCCACTCCCAAAATGATGTTGTTCCATAACTAAGATGGTGTTGCATTATAACAAATAATGTAATTATTATAATAATCCCAAAAGGGCATGTTGTAATACTGTGCATGTCTCTTAAAATAACCTTTAGGGGCTTGATTTAAGAACTTTATACCTAGGAATTAAAGGTCATACCAACATGGAGTTGTGGAGCTGGTAAAGGTGAGTAACAAGTGTCGAGTAATGCAAGATAGGAAGGTGACTAGTCACCCCTTCTGGCTGGGTACAAGCCTAACCTTGGTGGTAGTGTTAGATTGCCTCTAAGGGATGGATGTTGAAGGAAGATAACACCAATGAACCCTTGGAGCATGACCCAGATACACTATTTTCACACTAATAAAGCTTTCATTTCATTTCTTCTACATTTTCCTTGTATTCTTCATGCATAATGTTGAATGTTATGTATATTTGATGTTTGGCATGACATCTAAGAATGGGATGTCATTGGGTGCTCATATCCAACATATTTTCTAATCATTCATGTGGAAACTTGTAAATAGAAGTTTCTCATCATCATGGGAAGAGCATGGCTTAACATAATTGATCCAAAGTTATGAATTATAGATCTTTCCTTAGATATTTTCATGTAAAACAAATGTATAATTGTTGAGAAGTAGAGAATTCTATACATCATGTTCAATAATATAGGATGCAATTGCATGCAAAAAATTTGGACCATCAAACATATAAACATCCCAACATGTAGTTCACATGTAGAAGAAGTGCTTAAGCAGAAATGCTTGTATGTAGCAATAAAAAAGCAAGAAGATACCCAATGGCTAATTGCAAATAAAAGATACAAGTCCTTAATTTATTTTTCAAGTAAACATTAAATATGTTAGAATGAGTATGACGAATTTGAGCATAAACACATGTCTACTTGGTATTCCTAGTAATGTCATCATTTGGTTCACCCAATAGCACGATGTTTGATCATCCTAGTAATGGATATGTGCATTCAATACATGTATAACAAGTAGGACTAGACACATGCAATCAAGACATGTATAACAAGTGGGGTTGGACACTCATCACGTTAGGCTAGATTAGATTTTACTTTATTATATATTAGATTCATTTAGATTATTTTTCTATATTTTAATGTTAATTATTAATAGCCATAATAACATCAATATCATGTGCCTCATCTATACTTAATCATATGCATTAACAGCTACTACAACTATAGTTTGAAAGACAACAACCTATGATCAACTATTAACTATCTAGAAATCCCACTAGTTTAGTCTATCGATTGTAACATGATCTCTCACATTACTTGTATATCATATGGTTTGGGTGTTAGGACTACTAATGGGACGTGATATCGCATGGGCCGCAATATCCCGTCTTTCCCTGCGATATCGCGTACACGATATCGCAACCCGTCGTCAGTTCTATAAATAAGAGGCGGCTCTCCCTTGTTTATCCATCCAGTTTAGTTCCTTAGCGAAGCTCTAGCAGTTTTTCCTCTCCATAGATAGAATAATTTCCATGTGCCCGCAGTAGGAGTCTCAAAGTGAATGGATCTCTATTCGAGCAAATTGTACCTGAGCACACATTTGCATGCAGCAATAAAGACGAACTTTCTGATAAACCTTGCAACATGTGGACTAAGCTAAATAGGATTTAATTACTGTTGAATGTTTAATTACTTTCCTAGATGATTAATCTCTCTTCACCCTTATCTCCTCGTAATGCGGAATGAGTACGATTTAATCATGAGCATTTAAGTGTGACTACTTGGTAACCCAGTAGTGTACCTAGGATCTGCGCTTGGTGATCCCAGTGGCAGTCATGCATGAAGTTCAGGATGTGTACGGATGATTAAGGGCGGATGCTTATCGCACTTAGGCTAGTTAGATCTTCTCACCCTGTCTCTCGTAGTTTAGTAAACATTACTTTCCATTGCCCTCAAGAGTAGCATTAGATTAGGAACCACATCATACACCTCACTCTGGACTAAACCATATGTGACAAATATAATACTAGTCCAAGTGGGAAGACAGCGAATTGCGACCTAAGGCTAACTGTCTAGGTGCCACAACTAGTCCGTCTGCGGAGTTCGACCAAATCGCGGGTGAAAACACTCGTATTCTTATGGTTGAGTGTAGGGGTACCTTGCCACTCATCATTGGCACCGTTGCCGAGGACGGTGCTAGTTATCTAGATTAGTTATATCATACAAGGTCGTTGTACAAGAAATTAATGATATATTTTTTAGGAAGAAATCATTACAGAAAGTCACATATAAATTCACACACAATTGCACAACCATGGCTCTTCTACAACACCATGATAATGTCACACTTAGTGAGGAAATTCATTGGAGAACCAACGAATTAGATGACAATGAAGATTGGAGTACTCAACCTTATGCAAAAGTTCCTTATGTTTATGAACACCCCAACGATACTCAAAGACTCTCATCATCCAACTCTGACACCTCTAGTAAGGATGAGACATCCCATAGAATGAGGAGGCCCGAAAGGCCTAGGACCTTCTCAATAATTAACAAGAATTTGCTTGGGGATGATTGGAAGGCTTACAAAAGTCATAATGAGTTTTACAGTTCCTTCTCTTCCTCTACTCCTTCAACGTCATATTTTGATATGGATGACTATCTTTCAAGGGATCGGCGTAGAACTAAAAATCGAGCTCACAAAGGAAATCAAGAATGCCAACATAAACAAAGGCAACATTGTCCCAACACACGAACGCACAACTTACCTGATGACAATGAACCCCTGCTGGCCACTAGGAGCCTAACGCAAATACAAGAGGCTATTTGAATCTCACGTAGGCATCGTAAAGAGAGTCATCTACCTAGGCTCGATTTAAACAACTTTCCCAAGTTTCTAGGAGGCTATGGTTCAGATCCGCAACATCATTTACAAGCCTTCTACGATGCCTGTGCATGGAACAACATTGATAACAGGTGGCAAAAACTTAAGCTCTTCCCTATGACACTCGTTGGCCAAGCAAAAGTATGGTATAGATCATTAAAACCAAATTCAATACGACATTGGCCAATAATGGTAGAAGCTTTTAATGAAAGATATCAAACCTATGCAAGAGTGTCAGCCTTGAGGAAAAAAATCCAAGAGTAGAAACAAGCACAACATGAACCCTTGGACATAGCCTTAGAAAGATATTACACACTGTTAAACAACTGTCTAGGCCATGAGTTCTCCAAAGAAAGGCTAATGAATCATATCATTGATGGGCTACGTAATGAAACAAGAGAGACCTTAGGAATGTGTGCCCAAGGTCAACTATACGAACTATGAACCCATCAATTACAAGAGCTTATTAAGCGGGTAGCAAAAGAAGAAGGAGAACTAGCCAAATGGGAGAATGTTGAAAGTTCTCAACAAAACCAAAATCTCAACTTAACAAAGGTCCATAATCATAAAGAGGAGAAATCCACTCACTTCAAGGAGGTGGAATCATCTTTTCCCATCCTACAATCATTAGATGAATTTGAGGCAAAGGTCAATAAGATGGTGGACTGGGTACATGAAAGATGTGGAGAATATGCCAACATCATTAGAGGAAGAGTTATGCCAAACCGAGAAATAGGACGGGACACCACGCAACAATCGAAAAAAAGGGTAGAAGATCATAAGAATAAGAGCTCAACTGCCAATTTCACATATCAATGTAACGTCTGTCTGTACGATCACCCCAAGGGCCAATGCCCAGTCTTGTTACATTTACATGACCATTGGGGAGGAATGTTACATCCAGATTTCGTACAGAAATATCCAGTTCAACCAAAGTGGTAAAAACCTTAGTCATGGGGGAGGCCACCGCCAGCTAGACCATACCCTTCATATGTCCCAATGCCAAATGCTTATTATTATGTTCAACACCTTGTTTCTCCATCAAGCTCATCATCCTCTACCTCACCTCATCATTATTATTCTCCTGAGTACTATCCACCCATGTCCTCTCCAACAAGATCACCACCTCATGTGCCTTACACTTATCACACTTATCCTCAACCTCAATATTCTCATACTTCACCCCCTCCTACATCATATCTGCATTATCATTCTCCTCAATACTATCATCCCATGTCCTCCACACAACCACAGCCTTTTGTACCTCACACTTCTCCTAGTTTTCAACATTCTCATCTTTTCCCTCCTTCTACATCACCACCAACTGTTCCTAAAGTTTTTGCACCACAACACCAACCTGCAAATGTTACTTGTGCTACTACTCCCAATAGCAGTCGAAAGCGTCCCTTCTTTAGACATGACCATCGAAAGGGACACCACAGTTTAGGAACCACTGCATCTGCCAACTCAGCACAAACTCAACACTGTGGTGCATCTTCCTCTTCAAACCCTACACCTCATGTTACCTCATCAAGGCCACCACTTAACACTCCAACAACCATATGGCCCAATGAATACAGCCATGGAGGATGACATCCTGATTCTTGCATACCATCTAACGGTCCCAATTATCATAGTGGGTCAACTTGTTATCCAGAAACTACATCTTATAACTTACCCCACTATGGTTACTATAATCAAGTGTAATGGGGTCAATATGACCAGGTCCCAATATTTCCAATATGCAAGGATCCTAATCTTCCATTTATTGATTCTAGTCATGCTCAACCATTTTGGTATGGTGGGTATCCTCCATTCTAACAACATAGAATTAATAAATATTTTTCTGATTCTTTAATTTTTCAACTTTTTGTTTTCCATTTTTTCACCTTTTAATTTATTGTTTTATCTTTTTTGTCTTTTAAGTTTTTGTTTTGCAACATCGTTATACTCTTTCATTTCTTTGTGAGTTTATTTATTTTTGTTTTGTTAAGTTCGTCACTTAATAAGTGCTCCACAGATGGTATGAACTGTATTCCATTGATTACTAATGTTTGGTTTTTTCCTTTAAGTTATGATGTTGATACTAAGGTATGGTTCTTTTGATATAGCAGGCAATGAGTCTACTTCATCCATACATCCACAAATTTCTATGGTCTCTCTCGACTTGGAAATGTACATTCCCTTTCTAAATAAGAACTATCAACGAATCGGTGACTGGGCATTTCTCAAACTAAGGAAGGACTCAAGGATTGAAAAGGGTGTGGCTTCAAGGGAACTTGATGTATTTGTGTTGGCCATTCTCTTGGGTGCTTGGATGTGTTCTTCTTGAGTTTTCTTACCATTTCGATGTTACTGAATTATCGAGAAGCTAAGCAAATAAAAATAAGAAAGTCTTTGCATGGTGTGGTTCGCATGCATAAACACATAAAAAAAGCACAGTGATAATTCAAAGCACACCCCTTAGACGAAATAATCATTTGGGCTACAAGCACTGGTTATGGAACTAAAATAAAAATGTTCCCTCTAACTTCTCGCTTCCCATTCTTTCCTTCTTCATTTCGTCGGAACGGTGGTGGCTCTTTGGGAAGGCATTCTTGTTACTTCAAGGGAATGGATTGGCCGAATGCATTAATGCGAAGTCACTGGATATGGTTTGTTTAAGGCCGAACCTGGAATAGGATCTACTAAGTCACATTAACCATGAAACACACAAGGGGTTGTACACCACCTTGTTCTTGGGATTCCATTCCATTCTCTTCTCCCCATCCTTTTCTTCATTGTTCACCTCATTTTCGGTTGTATCATTAGTGTATATTTTGGTTAATGCATTGTTTTCTTTCTGGTAAATTCTTGTCGTTAAGACTTTAACTCTTGTTCCAAATGACATTCCTAGAGCCTACGAACTCTTTGAATGTGGGTTTCTCAGGGCATTAAGGGCATGAGCCTACTTTGGGGAGGACCCATTGACATTCCTATTTGGTGCATCCGTTAATTTCTTTCCTTTAAACATTTTTGCAATCAACATTTATTTGTTCATCTCCATCTTTGACATCCATTTTATCGACGTGGCCGTTGTCTCTTTTTATTCGTCTTTCTTATTCCTTATCTTTTTCCCATTCTATCGCTACCAGAGGTTTGCTCTCAATCATGGGGGTCCTGGTCCAATTTTTTCGATTTTCTCCTAACCCCTACACCTTCGGTAGTCACCAATATTATATCTCCAGATCTGTATCAGCCATATCACAACTCATCCAATGGACCTTACACCGAAGCAAGGTATCAATTGCATTGTGATTTGTTTACCCTTGCTAATATAAAGACTGTGTTGTGTGTGCAGATGGCAATCATACATCAATGAACTGGATGGGAACACTTGGAAGGAATCGGTGCTGAAGCAGCTATGCAAGGAGCAAGATCGATGGTGCGCTTACGAATAGACAACGAAAGGTGCAATCTGGGCGTTGGCAGCAGCAGACTTCTTCTCTTTTCTCTGTTCTCTCTCAGCTACCAAATAAGGCCTGATGTCAAATGTATAAAGTGTTCACTCTTTTTGTCGTGAACACCAGTTGTGTCTTATCTTATAATGATGATCCGTTCACATGTCGTCCCATTCACCATTAGTCCCATTTGAGTCAATAATCCCATACCTTCCCAATATTTTGTAAGGAACTCGATGACGAGTTTTTATTTAGTCATGGGGGTATGATGGGACGCGATATTGCATGGGCTACAATATCGCGTACGCGATATTGCATCTTTCCTTGCGATATCCGCCAGTTCTATAAATAAGAGGCGGCTCTCCCTTCTGTATCCATCCAGTTTAGTTCCTTAGCGAAGCTCTAGCAGTTTTTTCTCTCCATAGATAGAATAATTTCCATGTGCCCGCAGTAGGAGTCTCAAAGTGAATGGATCTCTATTCGATCGAATTGTACCTGAGCACACATTTGCGTGCGGCAATAAAGACGAACTTTCTGATAAACCTTGCAACATGTGGACTAAGCTAAATAGGATTTAATTACTGTTGAATGTTTAATTGCTTTCCTAGATGATTAATCTTTCTTCATCCTTATCTCCTCGTAATGCGGACTGAGTACAATTTAATCACGAGCATTTAAGTGTGACTACTTGGTAACCCAGTAGTGTACCTAGGATCTGCGCTTGGTGAACCCAGTGGCAGTCGTGCACGAAGTTCAAGATGTGTACGGATGATTAAGGGCGGATGCTCATCGCACTTAGGCTAGTTAGATCTTCTCACCCTGTCTCTTGTAGTTTAGTAAACATTAATTTCCATTGCCCTCAAGAGTAGCATTAGATTAGGAACCATATCATACACCGCACTTTGGACTAAACCATACGTGACAAATATAATACTAGTCCAGGTGGGAAGATAGCGAACTACGACCTAAGGCTAACTGTCTAGGTGCCACAATTAGTTCGTCTGCGGAGTTCGACCGGATCATGCGTGAAAATGCTCGTATTCGTATGGTTGAGTGTAGGGGTACCTCGCCACTCATCAACTACTCTACCACTCATCACATTTACTATCAACTATGCACCATTTGTTAACATTAATTTTGATCGTTGGATTTACATTATTTATATTATATAAGAATGAATTTGCCTTTCTATGCAACTCATTGATACTTCCTATGGTAAAGATAAAAACATTTATAAAAGCTTGTATCTCATTTGGTTTCTTTTGTACCAATTTTTTTCTAAGGTTTGCATCAACTTAATTTTTTCCTATCTTGTAATAATATCAATAAGGTTTAAATTAAAACTTTAGTATATCATAGAATCACATGATCTTGACATTATCTAACCAAAAGTTCAAACCAAACAAAACTAAATCATATGTACTTTTCATTGGCGCAATATTTTATTAAAAATTAAAACTTATCAAGATCGGCTCAAACTAACATGTTACCCACAAAACAATAAGCTTACTAATTAAGTTACACACTCAAGCCACCACATGACCCTAATTAATTATGTGTAGCTTTTTATTACTTGCAACTTACAAATCACAAGTTCGGGCCTAAGAAAAGATGATAAGAACTCAAAATATGAAATAGGATCATTTACAAAAATAACAACAGCAAACAAGTGTTAGAATAGCAAAAGAAGAATAATTAAGAAGGTAGCTTTAAAAGGGGTTGAGTTTTAGAAACAAAGTGGTAAAAAGAAGGAATGTTTTTTCTATCTTGAGAGATCATATGAAAGCACAATCTCACCAAGTAAGAACAAGTTTAGATTGAGAAACCTCAGAAAGATCTGCTACACATAGCCATGAGCAAGAGAGATGCACAATTGATGCCAAGAAAACCAGCCTTGCCAAGTATTTATAGCCATAAAATAGAATTTGAACAATTCAAAGAATAACAATCTAATTCCAAATCGGGTTACATGTATTTACAAAAGAGTTCAAATGGTTCACAAGTAGCTATGTCCATGGGTTTAAGTCACTAAGAAATATTAGATATAGCCCACATTGCCCAAGAATGGGTTCCCAATGGCCAAAGATAAAATAATAGAATAATTAAAATAAACCTTAATTAAATATTTAATGTCATTAGACTATATTCTTAAATTATTCCAAAAACCTTAAAATGATGTAAAAGTCATCATCATTATCCTAGCCTTTTCCCAACAAAATAAGGTTGGCTACATGAGTTCTTTTTTGTCATCACCTCTATGAAGAGCTAGATCTTTATTTATTGGTAGTTTCGTCAAATCACCTTCGATTATAAATTGTCATAACATCCAACCACTAATAGTAGATGTCACATCCAGGCATTTTCTAGAGCTATAATCAAATAAGAATCTTGAAACTAAGCTTTTTCTTAATATAAAAACACAAAATATAAACTAGCAATGGACCACCATCTTCCAACCTATCCTTCACAAGAAGCACTAAGCATTAGTAAATACCAAGAAATAAAAATTAATAAATAAATTACAATAATAATAATAATTCCAAAATATATATAATAAGAGCACAGTCCAAGGTTCAAACCTCAAAAAGCATATCATTAAGAAATAATAAAACATGTATAATTATCAAGAGATTCTAGGATCAAATCTCACCAATACATAAGGGGTTATTTCAAAATTTAGTATACACAATCTTATAAACAAATATACCATGATATACCAATCATATAATAACAATACATGTACTCTCTTTTTATTTAGGCACTCTCTTTGATGATTTGATGTACTCTAAATTTTCTTTAATATTATTATTCATTCATTTGGGATCTAACAACTCCCTCCCCTCTCCTCCCCCTCCCTTTGCCTACCCCCCAACAACAACAATTATTTCAAAGTTCCAAAAACCCCCACCTCCATAATCCAACATTAACCATTAAAACTTCTTGTGCACAAATGCCAAATGGGCTTTCAGATACCCTCAATATCCATGTTGCTCTCCATGTTTGAAAAATGTACAAACAAATACTTAAGTTTTGAGACCATTGCTTCTTTCAAGGCGAGAAGAGTGAAAAAAGTATGTCTTGTTGGTGGTTTGAAGGCTAGTCCCTTTTCAAAATAAGGACTAGCACTATGAAAATCCACTTGAGTTCCATGCCTTCTTAACTATTACCCCTATAGAACTACATTGCCCTAATTCCTTGTGAAGAGTGTCACAAGGATATGCAAGCTTGTTGAGTAGGCTTTGGCCTCTTTGGCTAGGGTACCACCCCTTCTCTTTGATGCAAGGGTTTAAGGTTATATGTGCATAGTATAGGGATACATCTTAGCTCTTTTAAGGATCAATGTCTATCATGTATTGCTAGTGCTGTCTATATTGTATGTGTGTTGCATTTATCTAATTGCTTATACAATTATCAAGGTATCCTCGCCATGCTCCTAACCCTTGATCTAACAAGTCATGTGCTCTTACAAGTGATGTGCTCTTGCTATATTCACAAAATCCTAAGGGTGCTAAGTTATAATCCACCTTAAGCCACTCTAGAACATTTAGCAACTTTGAGAACCAATGGGGTGCCAAGCAACAACGTTATAGAGTAGTGTCATTACATCAATGCTCATGTTGTCAAGCAAGGTTCTAAAATGGTTGGTAGATGAGCAAATACACAACCTCTTTCCAGGTGTTGCCCAAGCTTGAACCCATCCCTAACATTGTTCTAAATAATAACTCTTTAATCAAAATAGTTTGGTAATATAAAAGAAACTCCCTTGATGATAATTCCACAAAAACTTATCATAATTTATTCCTGTACACATGACAAAATAGCATGTACCAATCTCACTCTAAGAACATTTCTTTCCGCTAAATCCTTTTCATTAGAAAACAAATTAATAAATAAGAAAAATCTTATAAATATTATCTAACTTAAGTAGACAGAACTACAAATGACCCTACCATAGTTTTTGACACCACTATAATTAGAATCTATTAAACCTTATCGGAATCTTTTAACCTTGAAACACTAAATATGTTGTTTCAAATCATTATATTTAGGTATCATAAATTCCTCTTGGAAACGATGCATTTCATTGGAATTTTATCAAATCTGGAAGTTATTCAATCCAACTGTTATCTGAATTCTTAAAATAAATAAATAAAACCGAAATCAACTCTTCGAGACCCACATTGCATTAATATAAATTAAGATTTCAACTTACTCTTTAACTTACAATTAATTTTGGACTGAAGAATAAGAATATCGAGGAGTTAATATTACATTACTATTAAAATTCAACTTCGTAGAACGACGAAATCTTAAGAGGACCTATTTTAGCATACAGCGTTCCTCCAAACTAATAAAAAGTACAAAGCTAACAATATTGTACAATGCTTTGAATCGATTTCCTGAAATATTTTTCCTACCGCCCAATGATCTCTCTCTACCGCTAGCGATACTTGGATCTATGCACAAGTAATTGAACTTAGGTCAATTCAGTATAGTCGGAGAGTTTTATCATTCAAAGCGGATACCTTTGAAAATTGTGTACTAGTTGCAGCATTTGGTACTTCGCAAAAAACTACAACGGCTAATGTTAGTTAATCAACTATTTAATTGTTTTTATAAAGTTATCAGTTTTCAAACATAATTTCTTTGATCCTGCTCATACTTGATCATTTGCGAAGTAAATGTATACGTTAATAATAAAAGTGTATATATCACAAAAATGAAAAAAGGAATAACCATAAAAAGGCCTAATCTCATTCATAGCTCCTAAAACAAGAATCTCATACTAACACTAAACACAGATTATAATCTCAGTCATAGGCAATCATTTCTCAAAATAAGTAAACCCTCAGGTACAAAATGGTAAAAGCACTATTAAAGAATAAATAGAATTTTAGATGGTGGCATTCCTATCATCAATGTAATCTTGTCAACTCCTCGACCCTCTTGCAAAGCTCTTCAGCTGGAACAGCCATTGCTGTTGCAATCTCTTCCATCCTACTCCTGTTTAGATCCAGAAAAGACTCTATCAGATCACCGTCCAAAAAATTTCTCGCATCAGAAGTCTTCCTTTCGTTGTAAAATGATCTCCATTGATCATGACTCAAACCTCCTACACCTTTGATCACCTTTACCAGATTCGTCTGTAATTTTTCCAGAAACTGATATTGTTCCTGAGGGAGGGACGCAATAACTCCAATCATACCATTAACTGTACAAAAAATAACAGTGGGAATCTGACTAGATTCTGAGTCTGGAAGACGCATAACAAGGGATCCATGCCTAAACGTATTAACAAATTCTCCTAGATGATATTCGCCTACTATCTCCAACTTCCCTCTCTCTTCATCAGTTGCAGCATCACTATTTTTCCTCAGTGTAAAGAGATTATAACTGTTTTCAGCTCCAAGATAAGTATCGTCATCCAAAATTTCAACAGCACTCATCCAGTTGGCATTATAGTCTCGTGCAATCTCTTCAATAGCTCCCTCTTCATGCTGCACCAGTACATTATTATGTCAGCTGAAGGGAAGAAAACGTTAATCCTTATAAATTTGTCAATAAAGACAGCAGCGTCAAACATACTTCTAAACACACGAAATTCTGAAACTCGCAAGCATCTAAATGATTTTTTTAAATAAAATTTCAACGAAAATTTCTGACCAAATGATAACATTGAGGCGTTACCTTAGTGGTAAAAACCTTGGTGTAAAGGTTCCGTTGTAATAAACAATAATGAGTTATCAAGTAAAAACAAATTACATAAAAGGAATTCTGGAACTGCTCTGTCCAATTGTATCCAAGAGGGTCCATTTCACTGGACGTAACCATCAATTTCAAAAAACCATTTCCATTTTTCAATAACAATTTTCAGAATACTAGAAAGACTTACCATATATAACAGGAGTGCAACAGACTTCACCAGATCACCCACCACAATAAAATCACCACGGATTTTTGCATACAAGGCAAGAAAATTCTTCAAAAACAATTTTCAGAATACCAAAAAGTGCTTACCTTATATAACAAGAGTGAAACAGATTTCATCAGATCAGCAACCACAATAAAATCACCACGGGTCTTTACATACAGGGCAAGCACATGCCCGTGATGACCAACTTCAGGTTGCAAGTCCCGCGATCCATCTTCTCGAATCACCCATTTGTATAGCTGAATCTTCTGATTTATGCCAGCAAGCAACTTCCCGTTGAAGGCATTCAAATTATAAACAGCACCCTTAGTTTCCTTCTCAGAAATGAGATTCAGCTTGCAGCCATCATCTACTTGAAAGACTAAAATCCTGCCCTGTTGAATTTAACAAACTGAACAAGTTAAAATAAGTCTTCCTGAAAAGAAGTGAAATAGCATCAGAGGATTATGTTATCTTACCTTATTAGGTTCACTCTCTTCGGGCATAACATATGCTGTACCAACAACATAGTAGACATTACTGTCATCTGCAAAACTGCAACTAAGAATTGAAGTTCCATTTTCATAATTGTCCAATGGATATATGAATTTAGATTCAAATTGGTGATCATCCAGAAGCCGAACATAGTGTGTCTCATTTTCCTCCATATTTGCAGGATATTTGGCTGTACAGGCAGCAAATGTGCGAGTGTGCTCCTGATAACTGATCCGACGAGGATGCTCTCCCATTGGAAACGAACTAATATGAAGTTTCTGTATTTCATCAATCATCCCAATAACAAGCTCATCTCCCTTGGCAAATGCAAGACTGTTTCAGAGCACACAAAGTAAATTATATGCTCAGATTAGGGGAAAAGGGATCAAACCATTAACAACCTAAAAAATGATCTTAAAAAATAACAAGCCCCTCAATCACGTACTATTCTAAATGATATTTTCAATAGGCTAGAAATATTATAATAAAAACAATTCACTGAATCTAGTATATAATCTTTTATGAATTCAGTCCTAATGGTGTCCTGGCAAAAGATATCATCATCATCATGGTGCCTTTATCCTATCTATATAGGCTGACCATTGAGGTAGGTAAAGAATTTAACAATAATTTTCTATGGCTGTTTGTCTACCTGACGTTATAGCTTGGATGTATTTTTCATTTTTTCAAACCATGCCCCCTAGCTTAGCATGTGGTTCAGCATACTCCCTGGAACGGACTTGCAACTTGCAAATCACAAGTCACATGCTCTAATCAAAATATTACATAAAATGTAAGAGACCATATCTTGTTGGTGGACGGAAAACTATTTCCGTCTACAATGGGAGCTAGAAGGAGTATGGAAATCCAACTTGGACTTGATGCTAACTTAACTATTGTACCCTTTGAGAACTACATAGCCATGATTCCTTGTATATAAGCGGCTAAGGCTAAGGCTTTTGATGTGAACAGCCCTGCTACTCTTCTTCGGAGAAGGGGGTTATGGCTAGTTACATTAGACTATTCGGAGCACACCTAACTAGCTCAAGTATTATAGACTCGTGTGTTTAGGCTATCCGTAATATTTGTGTGTGCTGATGTTGTGGTCAAGTCTCTTATGTGCTTACCTTTGGTGTAGTTAATATGCTACTAACCTTTGAGTCTGACTTGTGTTGTATGGTCTTTGATGTACTCACAGGTGGTTGTAGTTGTTCATGTATAGTCAACCCTAGAGTCCACCTTTGATTCTTTGAATCCAACTATGGTTCTTGGAACTCTAGGTGGTGCCATGCAATGCTCGTTAGGTCTATGTCATCATATCAAACCAAATTGGTATTTTCATGGTTACCAAATTCAAGTTTAATTTTCTCATTCCTAATTTTATATCAATCCATATGTAACCAATCGAAAAGAACTTTGAAATAATTTTTGATATTTCTCTAATATAATTCCAACTTCATTCTTGCTTCATTTTTCATGTATTCACAATAAGATGTGTAATAACCAAAAACAATGCCTTTTATAAAGTCAATACTACCATCATTTAAACAATGTGATATATGTTAGGCTACAACCAACTTGCCATTTAATCTGACAACCTTTGATACCAATCTTCAGGCCCATCAACAATAACAAATTTTGCAGTCAGAAACAAAAATTAGCACAACAGAAACAAAAATACCCACATACCTAAAGTTATAATGAAATGCAAGAAATAGAAAGTAAGTCCCAAGCCCCTGCTAAACTGGGGCAAATGCTCAAGCAATGAATTGCATTACCCTTCATTTCAATTTCTACATGAGACTGCTTTCAAGCAAGCTATCCCAAGGTTCATTAAACATAGACATATTTTTCAATTGCATAGAAACTACTAGAAAAGTCAGTGGCAAATATTGTTGGCACTGTTATCTATTCCAACAAAACTTATCATCACTAATGTTGAATCACACAAGCTCTAATACCACTACTAGGTTGGATGTAACTTGCTATTTAATTCGACAAGCTTTGATACCATTGTTACAACCCATTAACTACAACAAATTCTGCGATTGAGAACAAAAATTAGCACAACAAAAACAAAACCAACGACACATCTAAAGCTATAATAAAAGGTGAGGAATTGAAAGTAGGTCCTGAGCCCTTAACAAACCAAGGCAAACGCTCCGCCAATCAATTTCACTACCATTCATTTCAATTTATACATGGCATTGCTTTCAAGCTAACCCAAGCTTCATAGACATATTTTCCAATCACCTAAAAACTTCTTGAAAAGTTTAGTAACTAATATTGTTGGGATTGCAATCTATTCCAACAACATATGATCATTTGATGATCATTAGTCATTAGTTGTTAGAATATGACTGTATTATTGGTATACAATCATTAGTTTCTTAAATAATTAAGATGGTTACGTAAACAATCAAGTGGTAACGACAGTTCAGAAAACGTTACGACATTTTAGGAACAATATGAAAAGCACTTTGAGTAACCATAGAAGTATGAATTAAGAATGTGGATTCTAGAAAAGATGTATGTAAATACATACATTACATAAGGATGTGGAATAACATAAAATGAAGTACCAAGTGGAGCATCAAAGATAGATGTACTCCTCAGAAAGACCCCAGGAAATCCATGTAAAGTTAAAAGACACCGATACAAGTCTGTAAAGAACTTGTGAAGATTTTGCAGAATTTAAAATATAGTCATAAGTAAATATTTACGAACCTACAAAGCCAAAGATGTCTAACATCCAAATGGTGCCCAGAACACAAAAGCCAAGATTGAATGTCAGTATAAAATCCCCTGGCATTCATAAAGTGTGTTAAAAGGTGAAGCCTAAACAAACAAAGAAATGTTGGTTGCACAAACCAAAAAAGAAGTTGTTAAGCTTTTGGGCAATGCCCAAACTTTGGCTTTGTCATTTTTCATTTGTTTCTGAAGTCATGTTGTAGTAGTTTTATTAGCTAAAAGTTGTAGAACAAAATGATGGCTAGACAGACCAAGGAAAAGTAGAAAGGCTGTGTAGAAAAGCATTTTAAAGAGGATCAACAGGAGCCTCAATGCTCATCTCACCAAGAGGGTCAATCGATGAGCAAACGCCTCATCTCTTTGAGTGGTTGTGCCCACGCTTGAACCCACATCTTCAGATTTGAGAAACAAGCATCTTACCATCACTCAAAATGACACAAGGGAAAATGCAACTAATGAAGCTTTCATGTTGAGAATGCCAATTGCAGCAAAGTAAACCCCTCATTTTAACGATAAATAGAGGCCATGGGCCTTATTATAAACACACAATGAAGCAATGAACAATTGAAGATGAGGCTTGTGAAGTTGTTTTTCCTTCTCTTTTGCTCCATTTACTTTCCATTTGCTGCCCTCCATTACACTTTATTGATCATCCTGCCATTCTCACATTCTTGTAGCAAATATCCCACATAACACTCTCCCAAATTCTTACAATTTTTCTCACAACCCATTTCTCTTAATGATTCTCACAATTATCTCACAATTCTCTTATTTTGATTCTCCCAATCTCTCAAAATTCTCTCATTCTTAAAAACCCTCTTGAACAAGTTTAGAGCCTATGTTTACCTCAAACACAGATGTGGATGAATGCATTCAAACGATGCAAAGATTTTATGTTTTGACTTAATGTTTTATGCCTAGTGTCATTACATGAATGTGTCTTAAGAATGTTTAAGTTTCAAGTATTTGGTTAAATGTTTAGAAGCATTTTTCAGCATAGAAGCCAAGCTCTCTCATGAATTCTGAGCACTCCTCAGGTGAATTCCAGCCCCAATCTATGAAGATTGTGGTGTCTTAGCATAGGCAGGTTATGTAATGTGAGGGCTTGTAATGGGTATGTAATGTGAAGTTTGATTGTATTATTGTAGCATCCCATTTAACTAATGCCTAGCCTCTAATGTGCAAAGCAAATCTAGGCACTTTGTTTATGAATTCAAGCCCAAATGAAAGCCCATGTGTTTGCCTACCAAAGCCCAACTACCTCCTCTTATTTGCACGGACATGTAGCCCCAAACTTGACTCAAAAAAATCACTCAATTTACAATTTAAATTGAAGTTCAAAGACCTAATGACCTTTTTCCTAGCCTCTCATACCCTCAAAAAAGCCAAGTTTCCTTCAAATTTCAAGTTTTGGGCTTATCTTTTTTGTTTTTCAATTGGGTGTGAAAATTCAGCTACAACCAGAGTCTGAAAAGAGTCTTTACCACAACCCATGGTCCACTCACTGTTAGCATTAAAACCGAAGAGTCTTTACCACAACCCATTGTCCACTCACTGTTAGCATTAAAACCGTTGTCTTTGTTTCAGCATTTCAGCTGGTGTTTTTGAACCACCACAACTCATGGTGAAGTAGACCATGACTACTTCATCACCCATGGTCCATACAGAAATGGACAAGAGGCATGCTTATGCTTTTTGAGGTTGGAGGCCACCACAACCAGTGGTAAACACAAATTTCACCACACCCAATGTCCTCAACTCGGTCATTTTTTGAGGCGAATTTGAAGATGCTAATTCTAGATCTATGGAGCAGAGACAAACCTTATCCCCACTACATTCTCTAACAAAAGCTCAACTAAGATAGAATAGCTAATGAAAGTCGAATGAGTACGCAATTGAAGTGAAGATGCACAACACTATCTATGGATAAGGTTTAACATAACCAAGATAAGTTGTGGTGTCATAATCAGTTCGTTAAGGAACCAAATCACACGTAAGACTAAGCCAAAGTTGAAACTGCCAATCGCCTCACAAAAGAGTTAAAGAGCTGAAGACAATCAAGAACTGCAAATCAATGGAATATCAAATACAACTAGAGTGAACAAATTCATCTAGTAATAAAGAATCAACGCTGTGGATGAGAACCGAATGTGTTGAATATTCATAAAACAGTAGAGTCATAGAACTAGAACTAGTACTAGTTACAATCTCCATATTTGAGTAGATGGGTTGGTGAATCCCCACAAAAGTCCCTGAAATAATTTCCAAAAGTTCCCTGAATTGGATGGCAAATATTTTTAAAAAAAATATAGAGTATTCATCACTAGGTGAATAGTTTTTTAAAAAATATATAGTATTCATAACCTAGTGAATTTTTAAAATATATATATATAGTATTCATGACCTGGTGAACACAAAATCAAGATGCTATTTTTTTCAAACCATCTAAAGACATGATTTTCACAAAATGTCGAATTTATTTGATAGGTCAACTTTGCAATCATGATTACTATGTATTACAAAATTACATCCCAAAATACATCGAAAAATACGCCAACAGTGTTTGGTATCCTGGTTGCAGTACAAAATTAAATTCCATAATATATCCAAAAATACACATGCTGTTTAGTATCTTGGTTATATAAAAAAATTTAGCTTCTCGACCATCTATGACATTTTCATGATTATTTACAAAAATACATCGCTTCCTAACCGTCTCGGTCATCTTCATTTATGATGAACATGGACTTTATGGATGATAAACTATACTATGAGAATGCTGACAACAAGCATAGTAAGATGTACTACCATGTCAATCGCTTGATGGAACCTATACCTGGTTGTTGGAATCAATGGATTTGTTGGCAACCTGTTCTCAATGATTTTAGCTTGTACTACTTTTGCCATGACCTGGAAAGTTTGAAAATCATATTTGCAAATGTGGAAAAGTACATGAAATAATGTATTTCAGAGGATGTAATACCATGTCAACCACTTGATAAAACCTATTCCTTGTTGTTGGGATCGGTGGATTTGTTGGCAGCCTATTCTAAATGATTTCAGCTAGTACTATTTTTGCCATAACCTGGAAAGTTTGAAAATCATATTTGCAAATGTAGAAAATTGCATAAAATAAAGTATTTCAATGGCAGGGAATGTTCTTTATAAGAGCAATTTTCATAACTGGTGTAAGGACACCTCTTGCAAGCCCCTTTTTCATCCCTACATAGGTAGTCGATTTGCAAGTTCACTGAGCTGGAAAAACGTCTTGGAGGTCAAAGAGACATATTTATTGAGAGCTAGGAATGGAAAAGACATGTCTTGGTAGATGAGGAGACATCTCATCCTATCATGAGACATCTCTGATCCCTAGAGAGGAGACATCTCATCCTATCATGAGACGTCTCTGATCCCCAGAGACAAGAAATCTCTGGGATGACATCTCATCCCAAAAGGAGACATCTCCCATAGGCCAAAGACATCTTACCTAAGTCTTCAATGTTGCACTAAGATGTCTTGTTGAAGCTGTAGACGTCTCGTACACCCAGGGAAAGATCCAAGTTGGTAGTTCCAAAAGTGGAAACAGCCAAAAAAGGTGAGAACAAGAATGAAACAGCTAGAAATCTCCAAGTTGGGCATGGGGAAAGGTTTCTCTAGTGTTCCTATCTTGTATCTCATAAATATTAATATCATGTTTAAATGTTTGGCATTGTGATGAAATAAGAGTGGCATGAAAGCACAGGCACGAGATTGCATGAATGTGTGTGCATCTCTATGGTTAATTGTGTGTGTTGGCATTTGTGTTTCTTGTGTGTGTTGGCATTTGTGTTTCTTGTGTGTGTTGTGTGTGGATCTCCTTCCTACATTTGTGGGAGAGATCTTATTTGGTTAAGCCTTGCATGGAGGACAATCATTGTATGGATGTAGAGCCTCCTACTTTACAATGTTGTTGAGAGTGTGCGAATGATTTTGTGTTGTTTGTGGTTGTGGAACCACTAAATTGTAATCTTCTTTGCATTAATTAAGGATAGCTAGTTTTATTGTTTTCTAGCAAATTGAATTGTCTTTCATAATATTTGAATTTGGTGTAATTTGAAGGATTAAAGTAAAGTGGAGTGACCTTGCTCCAATAGCAAATCTTCACTTTTAAAAAACCAGGAGAAATAACAAGAAAGACAACGCTTTATAAGAGCAATTGTGATAACAAACCTCTACTATTTTTTCAAACATAGAACCAGCAAGCATTAAAACAGTCTCCAACTATTCATATAATTTAACCAAAACCAGAAAGCATTACAACATAAAACAAACATTAAAGTGCATAATACAATTTAAATCAAAACAGACATTAAATATAAATTAAGTCTCAACATTGGAGTCTCAACTCCAGAAAATTAAAGAGTCTTAAACACACAGCAAATAAAAAATAGTCTTGACATAGGAGTCCAATCTCCTAAACAAGTGATCTAGGAATTTAAAATAATATTCCGTATAGGAATCCCAACTCCTGAACTTCTAAACAGTTAATGAATTCAAAAGGGATTTCAGGTGGACTGGTTGCAAAGTTGACTAGATGCATCTTCCTTTTTGCCACCATTGACCTTGGAAATGTCACCATGAGTGGTAATGTCCACCAATGTCTCCAGCCTACCAACAGAGAGGGTCAATGGTTCAGGGAGGTTTACATCCATCACTTCCTTCATCAAGTCATATTGTGATTACATGAGACAAACCAAAGCATTTCTTCCACGTTCAATGATAGATGTTGTCAAATATGCAAGTACTGGAACCAAGGCAGTATATAGGCCATACATTCTTGTAAGGCATTGTTTCAAACACTTTTCATAGGCTTCCAACTCCTTGATTTCTAACTATAGTTCTTCCATCTTCTTCTCTGCTTGTGTTATCATGATCTTCTCCCTTTCCAACAGCACATCCTTGGTTACTAATTTACTTTGTTAAAATAGAAATTCACTAATCATAAATTGGTAAAGGAAATTTTGTAACCATTTTAACTTATGTGAGTGTATTGACTTCATACCTAGATGACTTTAGCATGGTTTCAATGAGATGGTGGCTATCTTGCATATACCATGCAAAATTGTAGTACACACTAGCTTCTTTGTTCAAAGATGCAATGGACTGCACAGGCAAAGAAAAGGATGGAAGAACTACAATTAGAAATCAAGGAGCTGAAAGCATGTGAGAAGTCTCTGAAACAAAGCCTTACAAGATTGTAGGGCCTGTAAACAGCCTTAGTTCTAGTGCTCGTGGATCCAATGACAGCTGTCACTAAAAGCAAAAGATATGTTTTAATTTGTCTACTACAATCACAGTATGACTTCATGAAGAAAATAATGGATGCAAATCTCCCTAAACCATCATCCCTCTCTATAGGCCAAAAACATTGGTGGACATCACCACTCATTGTGATTTTTCAAAGGTCAATGATGCCAAAAAGGAAGATGCATCTGATCAACCCTACAACTAGTCCACTTGAACTCCCTTTTGAATTCATGAGCTGTTCAGAAGTTCAAGAATTGGGACCCCTATACTAAATCTTAATTTAAATTCTTGGATCACTTGTTTAGGAGTTAAGACTTCTATGTTAAAAATATTTTTAATTTTCCGTGTGTTTAAGACTCTTTAATTTTCTAAATTGGGGCTCCAACATTAAGACTTTTTAATTTATGTTTAATGTCTATTTTGATTTAAATTGTATTATGCACTTTAATGTTTATTTTGTGTTTTAATGCTTCTTAGTTCTAGTTATGTTATCATCACTATGAACATTGTTTTAATGCTTTCTGGTTCTGGTTAAATGATATGGATAGTTGGACACTTCTTTAATCATGTATGGCTCTACGTATAAAAAAGTGGCATAGATTTGTTATCACATCTGCTCTTATAAAGCATTTTGTTCCTTGTTATTTCTCCTATTTTTTTCAAAAGCAAAGATTTGTTGTCACAACTTCTCTTATAAAAGAATGTTACTTGTTATTGAAATGCATTATTTCATGTACTTTTTCACATTTGCAAACATGATTTTCAAACTTTCCAGATCATGGCAAAAGCAATACCAACTAAAATCATTGAAAATAGACTACCAACAAATCCACGAATTCCAGCAACAAGGAATAGGTTCCATCGAGCAGTTCACATGGTAATATGTCTCAGCATCCCTGTTGTGATCCTTCTTCTCATAGTATACATTATCATGGATAAAGTCCATGTCCATCATGAATGAAGATGTCTAAGACAGCTGGGCAGCGATGTATTTTTGTAAATAAGCATGAAGATGTCCCGGACAATTGAGAAGCTATATATTTTCATATAACCAAGATACTAAACACCATGTTAGTATAGTTTTGGATATATTATGGGATTTAATTTTGTACTGCAACCAGGACAACAAACACCATGTTAGTGTAATTTTGGATGTATTCTAAGCTGTAGCTTTGTATTAGATAGCAATCATGATTGCAAAGCTGTCCTACTGAATAGATTCAGCATTTTGTTAAAATCATGTCATTAGATGTCAGTTTTTTATCTTGACTATAGTCTGAAAAAAATAGCACCTTGATTTCGTATACACCAGGTCATGAATACTATATATTTTATAAAAAACTTATTTGCCAGGTTATGAATACTATATATTTTTAAAAAAAATATTCACCCAATCATGAATACTTTGTATTTTTTCAAAAAAAAGCATTCACCATCCAATTTGGGGAACTTTCAAAAATTATTTAAGGGTCATGTCTTTAGATATCAGTTTCTTATCTTGACTATAATTTGAAAAAAATAGCACCTTGATTTCCTATTCACCGGGTCAAATACTATATATTTGTTTAAAAAATATTTTCCAGGTTATGAATACTATATTTTAAAAAAAAAATTCCCAATCATGAATACTCTATAACTTTTAAAAAAATATTCATCATGCAATTTGGGGAACCTTCAGAAATTCTTGTAGGGACTTTCATGGGGATTCGCCAACCCATCTATAGGAATATATCAATCCCATAGCTCCTTCATGCTCAAAACTCTACAACACTTCCAAGCGGAATTGACTTGGAGCAAGTAAGAGCACAAAGAAATGAAGTACCACTCAATTATATTAATCTCAATCAAGAAATACAACAAGAAGAAGGAGCAAAGCTCAACTCCCAATCCCAATCCCAAGAACCTGAAGGTAACATATCCTCAATGATCCCTCTCAATCCTCAATCAATTTTCACTCACCAATAGAGCACACAATATCCACACACTAAAGAAGATGAACACACTTGTAAGAGACTTTGTTACCTCCCCGTAGGCTAGTGTCTCTTTCAAGTGCCTCTCCCAAATATGCCTCAACTCTTTTCAACTCTCTTGTACCAAAGCTATACCCATGCTATCTATCTATAGTTGTTTGGATGATCTTTAACCTTCCCATGATGACTTTTTAACTTCCTTGACATCCACTTCAATTTGTTCAAGACATCCCCAAGGTTCACTATCCAAACATTTCAAGTGAAAACATCTCATTGGTCCCAGACATATTGCCAATAGCTTCCCAGCTACCCTAATGTTTCCAAGCTTCCAAATGTCTCAGCAGCAATCATTCTTGACCTCTAAGCAACATCTAACATTCAATTATGGAGTCTTCATTAACTCCAACACTAATTAATAAATCAAATTATTGTAAAAGGCTACAATATCATATCTACGATGTCGTAGATACAATATTGTAGCTCAACATATGATGTCGTAGATGCAATGCAGTGGGCCATGATTATGCCTATAAATACAAGCCCACCATCACGCCAAATTTACTTTTCAGTCAAACACTTCGGGAAATTAATATTGTTCATTTCTATGGTTCTAGAGTTAGTTGTGAGTGGCTGCAATGTCATGACAAAGAGTTGTCTAGCATCTTTATTTGACTAAAGTGTACCTAGATGCATTTCATGAATGGCAATAAAGATCAAGATTGTTCTTCGCCATTGCAGCATCTCACTTAGCATAGGTTTATTCTCCATGTCATTTACATTTACAATGTCATTTCCATTTTCTCTATCTTTTACATTTCCAATGTCTAGTAGTAATTCGATGAAATAAGTATCGACTAGTTTCAAGCACTAACATGTAATCATCTAGTAACCTAGTAGTAGCCTTGCTTGATTTGCTCAGTAGCAAAGTTACTTGGTAATCCCAATGGTGGTTATACAAGCTGAAGGCGTGTATGGAAAATCAATAACATCTGCATGTCACCAATTCAGATAGCTTAGTATTACATTTTCTTCGTATCTTAGATAATGGATATTCTACTCATTTCAATATGCTTTACCTTATACACTTAAGAGTCTTTCAACATCATCCAATCATATACCTCACTAAGAGTTAAACCATACACTTTGAACCTGACTAACTCTAGTGAGAAGAAAATGATCACAGACTTTTCATCAATAGGCTAGTGCACACATAGTGTCCCATTCATCGATTACAAAACTCAATGTAAATCTTTTACCTCTCTTTCTCTTTACCTAAGAAATTTGAGCATCTAGCTTCATGGTAGAAGAAGAACTTCTCAAATGTCTACTTCAACATGAATTCCATATGTTGCCAGCTTTCAATAGGTCTACCATGTTCTTCAAAATACTTGATGCATTCTCTATCCCACCTTAACTGCTAAACCTTCAAACTGACTCTCAACAACATGGATCATAGATTTATTAGCAATTTTTTCAAGAATGAAATACTTATTCAAAACCCTCAACCAAGATAGAAAGAAATTTGAAAGTAGGAATGTCAACATGAAGGACTCTTAAAGCACTTCTCAAATTTCTAGCAATCCTATCATCATTATTCTCTTTTGAATTAGCATGAATAAAAGGGAACCTTGGTTCAAAACTTTGAGAACCTTCTTGAAACCTTAGATTAAATCTCTTTCTTGATTCACTTATAGGAGCAAAAGGAGTTTCTTCTTCGTCAATCTTCACTTCAATCTTCTTCATTCCTCTTCAAAGTCTCTATGCTTATTAGCCATCAACCTTGGAATGACTTTTGCATTTCAACAACAAAAGATTTAAAAGTATAGAGTTCATCAAGCTCTTGTCCCTACTCTTGGGTACCCTTCTTGTTTGGAGCCATAGCTTCAACAATCCTAAAATCAAGTTCTCAAAGGTAACATCCACAAACAAATACTCAAAACTAGGTGAAATTCTAAAATAGCCTCAGCAATACTTTTTTCAATTTAAAATATGTGGCACTATGCTTTAGCACAAAATCACAACTCTGAAATAATTCACTTCAAATGCTAGCCTCTTCAAGCAATTGAGTGCTCAATTATCACAAAAGTAATATAATCCAACTAAGATAAAATCAAGTTCTTACCAATTTTGTCATTTCAAATCCTAATATGCACAAAGCATACCAAATTCTTCAAAATCTTTCAAGTAGATGATGAAGAGACCCTAAAATAAGATGTAGATGCCTCCAAAACCAATGCTCTAATACCAATATGGTTGGCAGCTGATCCCCATAGCCTCTTCAAGCTCACACTTCCAAGCTAAACTAACTTGGAGCAAGCAAGAGCACAAAGAAATGGAATAATTCTCCCTCAATTATATTGATCTCAATCAAGAAATACAAAAAGGAGAGGCTCAACTCACAATCCAAATGACATGGAGGCAACATATTCTCAATGATCCCTCCCAATCCTCACTCAATTGTGACTCACCAATAGAGCACACAAGACCAACACATTCAAGAAGATAAGACCATAGTCATAAAAGACTCTTTCACCTCTCCCTGGGCTCCTCTATCACATTAAGTTTTTACTCCTCTATCACATTAAGTTTTTACTCCTCTATCACATTAAGTTTTTACGTTAATAATCATAATATTCTTTCTATGCGTTTGTGTGTGTTTTGTTGTCAAGTTGTGTGTGTGCTTTGCTTGGACTGTGGTGGAAATGGCTGATTGGAATAGTAATAAATTTGTTAACTTGATTTTTATATGTATTATGATTAAATGTTTAAATACTTTATGCATAAGAAATATGCTTTAAAATACTTGCTGGGAATGTTTTAAAAAAATAATAAATATATGAGAAAACAAAATATTTTTTTTGTTCTATTTTAACAAAGATGCTGAGAAACGAAAGAAAAAAAGAGGACAACATTCTAAGGTGTGCCTCGAGCTAAAACAGGTAGGTTGAGATGTAAATGATTTTAAAACGAATGCAAAAGTATGCTCACTACTAAGGAGCTTGACCTATGAATCAAGTTGGAGGAACCTGACCCATGAATCAGGGATATTGTGTGCAAACACCATAGCTTTATATTTTATTTTTTTATTATTTCATCTAAATGTGATGCATTGTTCTTTTTAGTTTAAAATAGTAGAGTATAAGTACCCTCTCCATGGCTGTAGAAAGGTCATGTGATGACCTTTCAAGGCTCATAAGACGATGGGAAAATTCACATCGTTGATGACCTGAAAAAGGTGTCTTATTTGATTATGTATCCTAAACTACCCTTATCATGAATCTATTTTGAAAACTCTTACCTTGCATCTTATAACAATTCTAAATGACACATATAGATATTACGCTAGAATGTTTTGTAATTATCAAGAGAAATTGAACCTAAGATCTAGCAAAATCTGAATTCTGACATATCAAAAATTGTTGATTTAGGAATTGAACCTGCAACCTATGAATATACATATTTATTGATTTTTGATAGTGATCGTGAAAAGAATTGCTGTGAAAAAAAAACAACTTTAAAAAGAAAGAAAAGAAAATAAACAATTCCCAAGAAAGAGTCAGTTACAAGAGACCATCCATTATCTTTTATTCCACCTATAAATAGGGAGAGGAAGAGACAGAAAAAAACACACAAGGAATAACCGAGCAAGACGCACAAAAAAAAGGATACAGCAGCAGGGAGTGTGGCTGGGAAGGGAGAGAAGATTGTGGCTGCTACAAGAGATAGTGAGGAGAATGAAAATAAGTGCTGCATAGCAATCCAATATTTTGACAATTCCTCCTAGTAAGCAAGATATCGAAGCAAGGAGGTAAAATGATCTATCTCTATTATGTTTGATAATGGCTAACAAGGGCTGATTTTCTCAACTTCTCTCTTCTTGCTTGCCTAACCACCTTCACAATGCTTGTATGAAATTATTAAGATTGTTGTTGTAAGCTTGGATTGTTGAAACCCTTATTGCTTTGCTGGATCTCTCCACCCATCTTTTGCACTCACACCTAAATGACTTGGATGAGACTTGTTTCTATAACGATTCATAAACACTCATAATGATTTGGGGCATTTTTGGCAAAAGATTACCAACAAGGGCCAAGGATCCCTGATATGAGGATTGGTATCACCAACAGAAACTGAGAGTATCCTTGGGCACATGAATAATTGTGAATGTTTTAGAATTGTTGAATTCTTAGGTTTTGGTTGGAATTTGGTTGATGAACCCTCCCCCTTTGAATGGATAAATCTTGGATCTGAATCTTAAAGAATACCTTTTTTCTTGATGCCTTCTCAAGTTTGATTTTGATATCTTTCTATAACTTGATGGAGTGGGGAAAACCCTAAAATGTTAATTTATGGTTGTGAGCTATCTATTCTCTACTGTTGAACATATGAATTGCTTGATTAAATGATTAATGGTAAAATGGTTACAAGAGTTAAATTCAGATGGTCTTGTTTTGCGTGTTGCTGGAAATTATAAAAATATTATTGTGTGATTGAACAAATCTGAAATTATTAATTTATCTGCTTTTGTGGTCATTTCTTTGGTTTACAAATGTATAAATGATCCTGATTAGATATTTCTTTTTAGGTTGAATAAAAAAAAATTTGATTTTTTTAATCTGATGAATATTGCACAGATATTTTACCATTGCAATTTCCTTTTAAAATTATCTCTTAATTCTTAAAATTAATATTGATTAACCTGTTTCAGATCAAGATATTGCCGTTGTTGATTTTGTTTTAATTTTATATGTTAATGTCAATTTGATTGTTGTAGAAAGAAAGCCACCTGTGCATTTTCTTCTTTCAACTAGCTTTCTTTTTGGGGGCTTCAGGTGTTAGCTCTTGCTCCCGATGAATGGGTATTACACCCTATGCTCCTCTATCTCCCTCTCAACTACCTCTCCCAATTACACCTCAACTCTCTTCAACAATCTTATCCCAAAGCTATACCCATTATCTCCACTTATAGTTGTTTGTATGACCTTTCATCATCCCATGTGAACTTTTCAGCTTCCTTGGCACCCAATTCAAATTACTCAAGACATCCCATATGTCCCAGGAGAAGTTTGTCTGAACTATATCAAGACATCTTAGTAGCTACCAAACATCTTGCTAGAGTGTCCAAGGTTCACTAGCCAAACATCTCATACTATACACATCTCAAATACAAACGTCTCACCAGCCCATACGTCTCTAAGCTTCGAAATGTCTTAGCAACAATCCTATCTAACCTTCGAGCAGCATCTGACATTTAATTCTTGAGCCTTCCTTGACTCCAACACTAACTCAAAACACCCAAAATATTCACAAGACTTATGATACTCAGATATAAGGAAAAGCACATTGGGCTAAGTTGATGTCCTCATCAACCACTCTACATAGAAACTTAGGTGGAATCCGAATCCACATACACTTGTGAATAAGCCCAAGAGATTATAACATGATATCAAAGCAAAACAATAGTTAGGTTGCTTGTAGGAATGACAATAATAATAAAAGAGTCTAGACAAGAATTTTCATGATCCTACGAAAAGGAAAATAAGAGAAAAAATGTCCCAGCTCTGAAATCTTCTTGAGAAATCAACCATGAGCCAACCACGAATGTGGAGGTTACTCATGATAAGAAATTGCTTTGACCATGAGTTGTGACACACATGCTAAGCTCAACAAAACACTCCTTGTTAAGACTCGTGTGGTTGGAACAACCACTATCAAGAATCAATGTGAAAGAATCAATCTCCTTGGTCATATGGAAGGCAACAAAATTAGAATTCGCATGAGTCTTGAGGAACATTAAGCTTGTCTTTAGAAGCACCTTAGTCACCTTGAGCTTTTACTTGGAGTTGTCTTGAATGGTTAAGTTTTGCAAAATTTAAACCATGGATCAACAAAGATCCACTTTGAAAATTGTCCCTTGAATGGAAGTTGCTCCTCCTTCTTTGACAACCTCATTCTCTTGATTGACCTCTTCCTATTGAATTGCCTCTTGAAGGCTGCCTTTGATCTTGAAAAGATGATTGCCCCTCCTTGAAGTAGGAATTTCTTTTTGTACCTCTACCGCTTTTCCCTTGGCCTCTTCTTCTTTGAGGATTTTGTGCTACATATACATTTTCATGACTTGAACTAGACATTTTTAGCTCTTCATGCGCTCTTAGACAAGCCATTAATTCATCAATGATGTATGAGCAGAGGTCTTTTGTTTGGATGATAGTAGTAATGGCATGAGCAAAGTATAATCCTCATACACCATTTGCATCACTTTGTTGACCTTTCACTCCATGGTGTAGTTACATTTGAATTAATCAATATTCCTAAAGGCTATGATGAGCCTTTCAAAAAAGTGCCCATGTGGCTCACCTTTCATGATCTTCGTATTATCAAAATTCTATCCTAATTTTTAACTCATTGACATTGCTATACCAATTTGATGACCATAAAGCTATATAGCGTACATGCCCTATGGCCTACAGGTAATTTGTCATGCTACCTTTAAACGCTTCTTGGAGTGTGTCCCGACACTCCTTTGTAGTATCTTTACAAACAAACCTAACCCTTATGGACTCGTTCACACTTCTACAAATTATCATTCTTGCTAGTGCATCTAGTCAAGTTGTTTCTTTTGTTCTCTACTCAATGTGTTTACATTTAGGAAAATACTAAACCCATTTTCAACAAATTTCCAAACCTCATATCATATGCAACAAGAACCTCATCAGAACAGACCAACTGGCGAAGTTTGAAAGCAATTGAAGATAACACTACAGCTTGGGATGTATTCTTAGATGCCATCTTATCCCGTGGATTTCTATGCCAACACTCTAATATCACTCTGGATTTAGCAGAATAAGATCCTTCTTTGCTTCCAAAATCTGAAATCCAAACTCTAAAGTCTTCTTGAAAAATCAACCATAAGCCAACCATGAGTGAGGAGGTCACTCATGGTGAGAAATTACTTTGACCACCGGTCAAGGGATACTCATGTAAGTTCACCACAGGTTGTCATGAGGTCATGATTCTTGACCACAAGTCATGGTGTCCTAAAATAGTGAAAAGAAAACTATGAAAACCACAATTAATAGCACAGATCGTGGTGTTGCCAATGGGTCGTGGTCTAGTCATGGCACTTGTTATGACCCCTATACCTTCTGCACTTACTTCCTACAAGACCGCAAGTCCTTGTCAGCTTCACCAAAAGTCACGGTGGGGATGTGGTGAGAACACAACTTCTTGTAGGGTTGTGGTCTAAACCCCAAAAAAAAAACAACAACAATGAAATCAGGCCCTGAAAAGTGTAGAGAATGCAAGAGAGATGTGGCTAAACTTATTAGGAACCAATTTTAGAGCATGCAATTATCAGATTACAACAAATTCATGAGAAAATTGGGATCTAAGCCATGCCACATAAAACAGAGAGAAACATGAAAAGCTTGAACTTTTCAATCTTTCTTCAAAGCATGCAAATCTTGGGATGAGAACATGCATCCATCATTCTTCAACCATCCAAAGCTTTCCAGCTAATCAATTCAGCAAGATTTTGAGAGAGACTGAGCCAAGCTTCATGAGTTAACAAGAAACCTCAAAAAAGGTCTTGCTAACTTGCAAATTTTAAAACAAATTGAGAAAAGGAACACAAATTAGAGTTCAAATGTGAGTTGAACCTCTCAATTCTAGCAAACAAAGAAAGGAAATTCATCCATCCTTTCATGCACAAACATCAAACCCTTGAAACATGCATGAGCATCATACATCATCAACATGAAACTAAAACACGAAAATAAACATGCAAATATGAGAAAAATGAATGAAGAACTTAAATTGAGAGTGCCAATTAAGAGAAACTAGAAATCATCAAGAGAATCTTGAGACAAACTTGTGGGGCATTGTGAGAAATTGTGAAAATCACTTTGTTTGAAATATCTGTGAAAGAATGTGTGAGAAAACCATGAGAGGTTTCAACTCTTGAGAGAATTCATGGCTGTGAGAAAAAAAGAGAGGGTTGATACTAAAGGGCGTTCAGCACAAGCACAAATTATAAGCATTCCCACAATGAGAGGAAAAAAAGGGCTTTCATTCACTTCACACTCTACAATGGGCTTGCAATCTTAAACAAGGGATAGAGTTCAGCCATGATATGTAGCAGACAGCACCAATCTGCATCAATTTCCTACTTGGCGAGGCACATTCCAAGAAAGGAGTCACATCCGTTGAATGCTGAAAAGCTAGAGAATTGGATGTCTTGCTATAAAATTTCTTACATTAGTAAAGAAGAAGAAGTAAAACTCAATCACCGAGAGCAACAAAGTCTACCACATTTCGTAAGGAAGATGATCTTGAAATAGATAAAAAGAAGATGTCAAATCCAAGATAATGAAATGAAAAATGGATATACATGGAGTGTAAGAGGTAATTTTGGAATTTAAGTCCTTACACAAGTAAGGTTGTTGCCACTTCTTTGACAAGATTGTAAGTCAATTAAACTAATTAGATCAGTGGCACAGTACAAAAATTCGGCAATATCAATCTTACCACAAAAGGAATTAATTTAAAACTTCGAAAACAGGAAAGGTAGGTTCCACACAAAAGTCAAAAAGAAAACTTTTGAAAAGTAGTACTGCACGAACAGGAAGATCGATACGGTTCAAAATGTCGGGAGCGGGAACAGCAACAGGCACAATGATAGAAACAAGAACGGGAACAACAACGGTGGCGGCAACATCCAAAGCAGCAGCAACAACAACGCCAAGAGCAGGTATGGCACTAGGAGCGGCAATGGGGGCAGTGGCACCAAGAGCAACGATGGGGACAAGCATGACCACAGGAGGGGCCAAACGATCGACTACTACAGGAGGTAGCAAGGGCGGGACAATACGCGGTCCGGGGAATGGCACTGGGCTTGATGGCTGCGTGCAGGAGGGCGCAATCCTGCAGGTTAGGGTTGAGTGCCCACCAAAAGAGGCAATACAGGAGCTTGAGTAGAGCTTGCTGGGAAAGTTCATTTCAGAGGAAGTCCAACTACGCCTAGATTTGATCCAGAAATGGCTTAGACTAACTTGGGGGTTAGAGGACATCTATGTTCGGGGGCTAGCTGAGGACAAGTTACTGCTCATGTTTGCGATGATGGAAGACCATGACAGGGTGCTGCTCAGGGGTCTGTGGTTTTATGGCACCCACGAACTAGCCCTAGCCCCTTAGAGACCAGGGGTGCATCGCGACAATAGCCTATTCAATCGGGCATTGGTCTGGATCCGACTGTTTGGCCTGCCGCTGGAGTATTGGGAATTGGGGTTTTTGAAGTCTCTGGCAAGGCTGTTCAAGGAATTTATCAAATTTGATGCCTTCATAGAGTCCATGGATCGAATGGGCTATGACCAGTTTTGCATGTGGAGGTCATTGAGGATGGAGGAACTGGTCGAGGAGATAGTGCTAGATACCATGGGAGGAGAAGAGAAAATCCAAGTAAAATTTGAAAGCTTACCGACATACAGGGAGGGGCACCAGCAATGCAAAAACTATGGCACACAACACTCCGGTTTTGAACACTGCAGAGGATCAACAAAGGCTGCCACAGGCTGGAATCTTGGGGGCAAGAAAGGCCAAACATTGAAACAGGGATTGGATACCATGATAGGGCCCCAAGCAAAACGCCCACAAGCTCAAACCGTGGCAGGAAAGGAAGATGGACAGCGGCTGTCAAAAAATGTGTGGCCTCGGGTGGAGGAGGAGGTTCCAATGCCACTGCAGGCTAGTGGCACAGCTAAGAGGGCAAGCGTGCATGAGAAGATAGAGGTGGGATCTCCCCGCACCTCACCAATTCCCAAAACTACTATGCAAAACCCAACATTGGAATTACCCCCGTTGGGGGAGTGGATTACAGTCGACCAAAGTTCTGCAAAGCCAAAATTGTAGGACATCCAACCCAAGAAGGCAGAGGGACCGCTAGGAGCAGTGGTTTCCAGGCCAAACAACAAGCTTGGCCGACCCAATAAAACTACTACGTGCAAGAAATTTACATAATGGGAGCTGGATTTGGGGGTGCAGCGAACACTACAAGAGGTGTACCATCATTGCATGTCTACATCTCCATGAAGGTGCTGACCCAAAACTACCAAGGCTAGGGTACCCCGTACAAAAGAAATGCCCTATGAATGATGGTGAGGGAGGCAGGTTGCGAGCTCGTTTGTTTGCAGCAAACCAAGCTACAAAGGACTGAAATCAACTTGCTGATCTAGGAGGGATGGACAACCTAGATGGTGCCTAGCAGGGGACGAGTGGGAGGTCTAGCCATTCTGGCCAAAATCCCAATCAATTTTGTGGATGATTCTGATTGGAGCCAAACTGTCCACGTGCCACAAGCAAATCTTTGGATAACAAATTTTTATGGACCGCAGAACTGGGAGATCTGGATGCAGGACCTTAGACGGGTGGCAAGGTTCATCCCTAATCTTGCCAGATGGCTGTTGCTAGGAGATTTCAACCAATAGCTCTATTGTTGGGAAAAATCTAGACATGACTATACTGATCCGCCGAAGGCTGAGGCATGTCATAGGTTTCTCAGTCAATATGAGCTGGTTGACCTGGAGATCATGGGGTGTAAATTTACTTGGAGCAATCGTAGGAGGGGCACTGATCATGTCCAATCCAAGAGCAATCGTGTTTGGGTGAGTGAGCGCCTCATGCTAAAATGCAAAATCATGGCGGAGGGAAAGGAGAGACAAGCTTCAGATCACCGGTCCATTTTGTGCCAACTCCAATTGGGGGAGAGACAGGAGCCCAAGCCTTTCAAGTTTGAGCAGGCTTGGCTACACAAAGCCTAGCTGAAACCAATGGTGGTGGCAATTTAGGGCGGTTACACTGGAGCACAAGAGCCTTGACAATTTCTGAGGGACAGGTTGCGAGAGCTGAAGAACAATATGAAGGCTAGAGCATTGGATGAGAAGTATAGCTTCCAAGGATACAGGCAGTAGTTGCAGATGGAATTGCCAGAGATACAACGATTGCAAGAAATGGGGGAAGACAAGGGCATTGAAGAACAGGAGCTACTCAGGGAACTCCAAGAGCTGGATAGGGAGGAAGAGAGCTACTGGCAACAGTGGTCGAGGGTGACTTGGCTACGAGAAGGGGACAAACATACACGATTCTTCTTTTCCACCACCAAATAGCATAGGGCCCACAAGAACAAAATCCAGCATTTGATTGAGGGTATCGATGGGGGAGGCCCACAAAGCAGCAGGAGGGGGCTGAACACATTGTAGGAATTTTGGGGAGACATATGGAGATGGCAGGCCACAAAAACAATCTCCTTGCCAATCACAAGGTTCCTCACAAGTGCTGACAACGCCAATTTACTGCGTCCCTTCTCATGGGAGGAATTGTGGCAAGCTCTAAAGTCCATGCAATCCAACAAGGCTCCAAGACCGAATGGATGGCCAATTGAATTCTTTAGGGAGTATGAGGACCTTGCGGGACCCAACTTGCTAGATGCATACAACAATATGCTCAGTTGGCAACATGTTCAGAGGGAAATCAATTGCTCCAGGGCAATTCCACTACCCAAGGTCCCAAACACAATAGCAGCAGGACATTTTCGACCTATCGATGTCTACAACACGTTGCTGCGTGCTTTTTCCAAAATGCTAGTTGGACACCTTTCGCCATTGATGGGGAAGTTGGTTGGAGAGCATCAGGCGGGCTTCGTTAAGGGTAGGTAACTGCAGGAATAGTTGTTACTCTTGCAAGAGATCCTGCACTCAGTTAAGAGGGCTCGATTTCCAGGCATGTACATCAAACTAGACATAACTAAGGCTTATGACACAGTGAGTCGGAGGGAACTTACAACAGTGATGATTGAAAAGGGGTTCGATGCAAAGTTTGTCAATCTTTGCATTCAAATACAACGGAGTGGCAGGTACTCCCTTGACATAGATGGGAGGCTCTGTGGGTCTGCAGGAACAAGGCGGGGGCTAAGGTAGGGGGATCAACTGTCACTGCTCCTATTTATCATGGTCATGGACTTGTTTAAAGACTATTGCCTTGACGAAGGGGTGAAGGGGTTGCACATTGTTGAAGTACACAATGTGGTAGCCCATTACGCTGATGATACGATGGTGTTTTCCAAGGCTGCAATGCCGCAGGCTATGGCCTTGTTATAGGCAATGGAGAGGATGCAGAGGGAGATAGGCCTAGAAGTCAATAAAGGAAAATCAGCACTCTATTGCACCCACACGGAGGGAAGGGTGTAGGCCAAAATTGTACAAACATTGGGTATTTTTCCGGGCTAGGCACATGACACATATTTGGGGATACCTATTTTTTACTGGAATAGGCAGAGGACTTGGCAGGGACTAATAGAGTGGGTACAGTAGCAAACCGCACTTTGGACTAGCCATTTTCTGTCCAAGAAAGGAAAGATGGTGTTGGCTACAACAATTCTGATGGCAATAGCCCAGTTTACAACATCCATGGGAACACCTCCAGCCATAATGGTGCAAAAGATTGATGGCATTGTGAGAGAGTTCGTATGGTCATGAGGTAAAGGGGGCCAAAAAATGCACCTGGTGTCGTGGATGGTCACAGCACAACGAAAACCGGCAAGGGACATTGGTATTTTGGGATTTGGAGATGAGATGGCATTAGGCACACACCAATTGTTGAATAGGTACATGGGGCAAAGTGAGGGGGCAATGTCGTGGGTGCAAATGTTGCAGTAGAAATATCAGCAATGGGAGGTGCATCCGGAGTGCTCACAGCTCTAGAAGAATTTTTGCTACCATGCTATTGTGGTGGAGCAACTCGGATTGTTGGGGCAGCACCCAAAGGAACTGGTCAAGTTCCAGTTCCGCAGGAAGAGGGATGGGCAACAATCTGGAAGGGCCATCTCCCCAAAAAGATCAAGGCATTCGAATGGTTGCTGAAACATAGGGTGTTGCCAGTGAGGGCCACGTTGAGAGAGAGAGGGATCAACATGGATGCCAACTATCCATGCTGCCAAGAGGCGCCTAAAACGTTGCACCATCTCATCTATGATTGCAGGCTTTCACAAGAGGTGTGGCTAGCTACCAGTATATCCCCCAGCAAAGGTTTTCACAAAGACTCCCTACACCTTGCTATGCTATGGGTCCTGTGGAAACGCAAGAATTATCTGATTTTTCAGGGACAGCCGATTCCTTCAACCGCGGCAATGGTCCGAGAGGTGCGTGGGTTGTGGAAGGAAGCCACAGAGGCCATGGAGCAATGCCTACTGTTTGAACCATCATGGACAGAATTTTCTAGATTGCTCGAATTATGAGCAATGGTGGAACAGATGGGGTGGGTGGAGATGCTCAAACACCTAGAGGGAGAGTGGAACTTGCCTACTCAGCAGTTCTACGACAACTGGGTGGGACACACCACACAGTACAAGGGCAAGAGGATTGAAATTACAGTGCAGACATTAGCCGCTACACTAGGGGTGGACACAGGGGCAGCTGTGGCACTGGTCGCGAGGGCCCAGGCTGATGCAAAGGGATTCTTCACTAGACACATTCACAAGACTGCTAGCGGGCACTTCCGAAAGTTCGGATTGCAACGAGTCTAGAGAGATGTGGCACTCCTAATCGAGAGGTACTTTGTGCAATTAGGGTACCCCCACAAACTGGTGGGGGTACATTTCACTTTTCTCAAGCACCTTCAACAGGGCTCGCCGGTGAACTTGCCCTGCTTTTTCTGGGACTCTCTACGTAGGAGGGTGGGGAGGCACCCTCCAGTAATTTTGGCACTATGGCACAGGGGTGCATCGATCATTCACCAGGCACCAACAATCGTGTACCAAAGAAGGTGGTGTCAAGAGACATCTACCAGGGCCTAGCTGCTGCATCACTAGGGCGCTGAGAGGGAATGCACGGAAGTAGAAACATCCATAGCCATGGAGGAACGACTACTAGAAGAGCATCGGTTGGTGACTGAGCAAGCGCGGCTAGAGGAACGAGCAAGGTGGCAGCTCAGGTGGGAGAACATGCAACAGGAGGCACACAGAGAAGCAAACGAATCACGCCTGCAAGACCTCATGTGGATGGAGGCGGTGCTTTTAGAGCACTAGACAAGACTAGAGCAACTTAGAGCAAAGAATCAACAAATAATGATGCTTGGGCTGGGGTTAGCTAGATAGCAAGCTACAGCTAGCACTGATGCCCCAGAGGCCTCGACTACGGTTGAGAGACAAGGATCCAAATCACATTTTTCCGAGACCGCAGGGCATAGTAGTTAGGGGATGGACATGGGCAAGTAGTGTGGTGGTCCTGGGTTGTCTGGGGTGCATATGTTTGCACCCTGCTCTTGGGAACAGGGGTTGCATATTTGGGATGAGGGTCATTAGGCAAGGTGAAAGGGCAGCACTGTGTTGGCGCATGGGTGATTTTGTGGTATGGTGTAGGTGACCACTAGTCACTTGGATGGGCTATGCCAACACCAATCGATGATCTTTTGTGTACATTTGTACATAAATTTTTTGGAATAAAATCACTCGATCATTTTCCAAAAAAAAAAAAAAGTAGTACTGCAAGAAGACAAGATGTATGAACAAGAGGACAAATGTTCAGAAATTATATATTTGAAGATTGTAAGGTAGTTTTAAAGTTCAAAGTTTCAACTCAATGCACTCCAGAATAGGAACCTCTGCACAATGCACAAAATGAAAGGTGAATAAGAACACATCCAACAGAGAAACAAGCAATGGTCAATATAAGAAGAAAATTGAAAGACGATGAAAGTGGGGCACAACCCAGCATTATTAACAAAGCAAGAATTCCAGAACAAAATAATCAGGTTTTACAATTTGGAAATGTTAACAATCTTAGAACTTGCAAATTTGAGTAACCAGATTATGAAATTGTAAGTGAAGGTAGAAAATGATGTATTGCCAAATTAAGCAGAATGTTTTGCAAATGTCATTTAAAGACCTGCAATAAGTCCACTCTTGAATCCATGAACAAGATCAAGAAACTAATGCTTGAAGGAGAGTGTTAGAATATGATTGTATCATTGATATACAATCATTAGTTTCTCAAATAATCAAGATGGTTAAGTAAACACTCAAGTGGTTATGATGATTCATAAGAGCTTACAACACTTTACAAACTATAAGAAAAGCACTTTCAGTGTCCATAGAAGTATGAATTAAGAATGTGGAATCAAGAAATTAAGTAAGTAAAGACATATGTAAGGACATGGGATAACATGAAGTGAAGCACTGAAGATAGAAGTATTCCTGAGAAAGACCTCAACCAATCCAAAAGAAATCATGAGAACTACAAATACTCACGAAACTACAAAGTCAAAGATGTCCAAAATCCAAATGAAGCTTTGAGTACAAAAGACGAGATTGAAGAAAGTACGTCCAAAACCATCAAACATCCAAAAGGGCATTAAGAGGTGAAGCCTAAACAGCCAAAAAAATGTTAGTTATGTAACTCATTGGAGAACCGCAATGAAGATAGATTGGCTAACAGAAGCTGACTAAGCAAGCAAGTAAAGTAAAGATCCAAGAACCTAGTCCCACAAAAGAGTAAGCCAAAAAGAAAATTGCTAGTCGCATCATAAGGAGCCAAGGGCTGATAATGACCAAAAACTACATATCAATAAAACACATAACACAACAAAAGTAAATGAATTCATAACGAAAAAAAGAAGAATCAAAATTGACGACAAGGGCCAGATGTGTTGCCAATACAATAATCATAAAACAAGAGGCTGCGTAGTAAAGGCACAGCACCAGAACCAGAACCAATACTAAGTTACAATCTGCATATGAGTAGATAATGACTAGTGTTGTTCTACAATTATAATATTGGAATTCCTGGAAAGATACAAGTTCACAAGACTATCAATAACTTATGTAACTTATAGTTTGTAAGTATTATATCATTAATACACTACGACCTGCTAAACTACAGAATTATGATTTATCCCATTGCGCACAGTAACTCAAGTAGAATCAGAATCCAAGTAGGCTTGTGAATTAACCCCAGAGATTCTAACATTATTGGCCCCAAAACATCTTAACCCTGAGGGCTTGTCAAGGCACCTATGTCAATAATGCCAATATCGAATGTTGGTACGAAATGGCCAATAAAGTCTTAAACCATCAAATTTGTCCAATTATAAAGTTGTGGCACCTATATCAGCAATGTTAAAACCAAAGATTCAAACAAAATAGTCAATGAGGCCCATCAAATTATAAAGACAATGTGCTCATGTTAACTAAGTCAACATTGAATGCTTAGTCAAAAAAGTCAATAAGGCCTTAAGTGATCCTTGTCAAGTGAAGCAATGTCATGGTCACTGGTGTAAGAACACCTCTTCCGAACCACTTTTCATTCCTACAAGCAGAAGAATGAAGGTTTCACGCAGCTTGGGAGACATCTTAGACAAAAGAGCTGAGATGTCGAGGAGCTGTCTTGGTGACATGGGAAATATCTCGCCTGAGAGCTGAGATGTCAAAGGAGATGTCTTCCCAATAGTGTAGACATCTTGCCAGAGAGCCCTTGTTCCCAGAAAAGACATCTTGTCTCCAAAGGAAACATCTTGCCTTGCATGTTGATGTCTTGCATGAATGATGGGTTTGACAGAGAGACATCTTATCAAGCATGTAGATGTCTTGTTCAGCTGTGGAAAGTTCCAATGTGGCAGTTCCAAGATGGGAAACAGCTGAGAATGTCAAGTTCAATACAAGAAAGATTTTGCTAGGGTTCTAGCTTTGTGTTTGATAAATATTTGGTTTATATTACATGTTTTAGCACGGGAGCTAGGAAAGAGATTGCATGAGAATGATGTGCATCTCGGTGGTCAACCGTGCATGGTGGTATTGGCCATAGCTCTATGTGCTTGGATCTTGGTCCTATGTGAGAAAAAGACCTGGATCAATTGTGCCTTGCATTGAGGTTGATTGTGTGTGTGTTTGTAGAGCCTCATGCTCTGCAATATCATTTAGTGTGTGAGTGTTTTGTGTTCTGTGGATTGGGTTCCATTGTATTGGTAATCTTCTTTCAATTTTAATAGAAGATAGCTAGTTTTCTTGTTTTCTAGCAATTGAATTGGCTTACATACTATCTAGGTTCAGTGTGTTTTGAAGGGTTAAAGCAAATCGGAATGACCTATCTCCACTCACTCATCACGGACGGTATACCGTGTTGACTCATCGCACATGAATATCATGAAGCGAAATAATATCAAAGGCCTTAAATCATCAAATTTTATCAAACATCAAGTTATTAAGTCATAAAGTATGTAAGTCACCATGTCATTAATGGTTCAAGTTTTGTATTGCATCCAAATGTCATATTTAATTTTCAAACTCATTAATATCACATTAGTAATTATAATTAACCTTTAATAATAATATTGGACATTAATCAAGTCCAAACTAACCTTGACAAACAACATAAAAATATACCTTTTAAGTCATGTTAAATTAGTAAATCAATTAGTTGATAATTAAAGCCAACTTGACAAAGCAGAATTAAAATAAATAAGGAGACAGAACCCTTCCAACTAATAAAAACCCATATCCTAAAGCTAGAAGGAACAGAAGACAACAAAGACACAAAACACGAGATGAAGTAGCTTGGAACATTTCAATCAAAAGTTAAATAAAGATCACTGGGCGTGAAGGACAGGACATCCCTCCACGAATGCCCTATGTGGTGGCAAATCCATGCTCACAGGATGGGTGACAACCCACAACCTACAGAGATAGCAACTAGATGCTTCTTTTGCTGATTCCTTCCAAAAACGTAACTCCCACCCAGAAAGCCTAGTGCATATCATTTCTAAGAGTTTGTTGTCTACTTTAAAACAATCATTTTATTAATTTTTAAAAAGGGAAAACTAGAAGAAAATATGTTCTATAAATCAAGAATGTACAAAAAACGACAAGTAACTTAAAAGTCTATTTACACTATTTCTATAGTAGTATTGCAAGCACGGTCATAATAGTATCTATGTTGGCACATTCAAACATCATGGTACATATGGATAATTTGAAGGACGTACCTGTCTGGGAATGAAGCAGAATTAAATGGGCACATATGATTTACTTCCTTCAGATTCACATTACTGTAGAGAAGTTTCTTGTTGCTGCTATAGATAACAGTAGGTCTGTCTGATGCAGCAAACACATGAGTTGTATTCTTTGAGCGAAAGGTTCTCAGAGTTATAGCCTTTGTACCCAAAGATATCTTTTTCCTATCAGATAATTCCCCCGTATTCATATCCAATATGAAGTTAAACAAGTGTCCATCACCAAGTCCACAGAGCAAGTATGACATCTGCAGAAACGATCCATGCAATCTTGAACAACATTAACAGTCTAAAATAGAGGGTAGATAAATAATTTACTGAATAACAACATATCAAACAATATACTACCCCATCAAACTTAGAAAGCAGAACAGATCGAGGAGGAACATTTTCTCCAAACTGTAGCCTTCTTATAATGTCCAAATTAGGAAGTGAATACAAGCACACACTAAAATCAGTCCATAATCCAACAACTGCCAAATCACTCCGTAAAGGATTACTGTCAATGGGACTGATATCAAGGCAAGATACATCATACTCAGTATTCAGATGTTTAACTTCAATTAGAGAACCACTGCTGATTTCCAAATACACAAGATTGGCTCCCCCCGTTGCTAGCAATGCCTGTCATGTTAAAGTTAAAAAAAGCAATAACATGAGACTGAATAGAAAAGAATTGTAGCCCTTTTCAGTGGATACAAATGTATGCTAATTTTTCAAAACAAAAAAGTGTTGTCCTAAAAGTTCTTCATCTCTTTTCAGATTCCACTTCGATTCTTTATAGCATGTATTACTCCCTACTCTTTATTTTACCCATGCGTTTCTTCTATCTGTCCTATAAGAGATTGTTGCCGTAAAGGAGAACTCTAAAAAAGTAAGCCAAAAACCAATGCAAGGCACCAACAAGAATATAGGAACACCATTGGGGATTACTTCACAGTAGAAGAATACATGATCACAAAGACCAACCCCAAAAAAAGAAAACACACTTGCATCAATCAAACTTGATTCTTGCACAACGAAAAGCAAACATCCAAAAGGAAGACAAAACAAAAAGGCTTTGAGACAACAAAAACAATAAACAATTACCTAAAAATAAAGACAATGAGCCTTTTTATTATCAAGAATGTTTAAGAATTAGCCAACAAAATTTCATAAACATCCTCCAACAAAAAGAAAATTTCCTCAAAACAAGAAAAGGAAGGGAAGGACGGACAGAATGGGTAAACACATATGCTAAAATCAAACAAACTGCAAGAGCAACCAAAATCAAATTAAAGAAGAATAAGAAAGCAATAGATGCTCGTTTACCAACAATTATCGAAATTATTTATTCTCTTTGTCTAATGAACTCTCTGTTAACCTATTTTCAAAAGAGCAAAAAGAAGATATTTAACTGAAAAAATAGAATTAAATAAACTAAAGAAACTATTGATATGTAAGAATTTTCAGCAATTGTTTTTAAATATTTTGAAACAATGTCCCCTACACAGCATCCCAATTGGTAAGATTCCAAATTTCCGGTAATAAAAAGTAGTTTAAATGAAAGAGTTCAAAATAACTTAAAATAGGATGATAAGAATGTAGCATGGAAAAGAATAATCTACCTGGCTAGCATTAGCAGTGGCTACAATTATAGAAAACTCTGGAGGTGCACTCCACTGTTGAATAAGACTTCGTGATGAAGCATTCACTAGCCTCACAGAACTGCCTGTTATCTGATGAACAGGCATTCTTAGAAATTAGTTAATCATTATACATGGAATTAGGAAATTGGACAATATATACTGAAAACAAATATTATCAAATCGCTATAAAACATGAGATCAACCTGTAATATATTGCATACACAAGAACTAGCAGTGACCAAAATGAACATATTTAAACAAAAATTTTACAAAGCCTTTCCTAATCTTAAATTACATGCTGCGTGGATGAGATGGGTCTAGCCAAAACACTCCGTAATGTTCATTTTCTGTCATCAAGTAATCATTGTCTTGACTCTAGTCATCAGGCAAACACAAGGCAAATGATGCAGACAATGCTAGGAAAAAATTTTACCATATAAAAAAAGGTCATCACCTGGAGGCTTGATATTCGATCATGTTCATTAACGTTCTAGTGAATATTAGAAAACTGCTATAAATGTTTCAAGCATGAAAAGACCAGGCTTCACCCTACAGGTTAGTGGTCAATGCACTGATGATCCACAGAAACCCATTTTCAAATACCGATGCTGTCAACTGTAACTCTCCTTGGTCAGTGTATATAGGCTTCCTAGCTGGCAGCTGGGCTATCCTAGGTAAGCGTCAGGATAGGCAACAAGAGACAATGTCTTAAATCTGCACTACATGATGCATCAAATTAACTAAATGAAACTGTGCAGCAAAAGTTTTTCATTGTGAAAATACCTTAGATGCCTTGGTCTCCTACTAACTGCAGAAAACAAAGTTTTAAATATATCAATCCTTTCTAACATTGAAATAGCTCACTGAATCATAAACTCTCAGATTTTGCCAAAAGAGCATATCTGTATAAAAATACTAAATCTCAACGCACAACTAAGGATGTTGTAATCTCCAGATTCCCTGATTGAAGCTTACTGATAACTTACAGTCTGATTCAATTTTTTAAAAAAGAGAGAGAGAGAAAGGTCAATGCTGTATTAACAGAAAAGAAAGTACAAATGCATCGTGAGCACATCATGTAACGAGCCATCTTTCTTGAGTTTTCATTTTGATGTTTGTGGCAATGTTTGTGAGTCTGCCTTGTTATGATTTTTTTTTTTTTTTTTGAGAAAATATTCGGGAGTATATTACTGACAAAATATAGTACAGGAAATTACAAACCGTGGGTCATCAGCAATGGCCCTCATTGGGTGGGGAAAAAACCCCAAGTCACAAAACAATCCGACACCCCAACAGTCATGCCAAAACCACAAACCCCCCAGAAAACCCAGCAAATGCAGAGCTATCGCAACCGATGCCTAGGATGAGGTATGGGCACCGCCCCCCTCTACACCATTGCCAAGCACTGTGCTCATGTCGTTGCTCCTCTTCCTCATGCATGTGTTCCTGTTCTGCCTGCTCCGCCTCTTCACATTCCCTTTGAGTAGCTTCCTCCTATAGCAATTCTTCCAGCACTTGGGCCCAGATTTCATCCACTAACCGGCCTCGGGCAGCGTCGGCCATGAGGCCTTGTTGCCTCACCCTCTCCTACTCCCGTTCATAAAACTAGGCCTCCAAGTCAGCCTGGGCCTATGCAAGGGCTTCGCGCCATTTGGCCTCCCATTCCCATCGTTTAGCCTCACGCGCTTCGGCTGCAGCCCTCTGTGTAGCCTACCGCAGCTCCTCGTTCGAATTCATGCTATGTCCGAAGGTTTCTGGCAAGGGGGATTCCAGCCCGGCGAGGCTAGGGGGCACCGTTCCCGCTTGGTCCGTTGCTTCCGCGTGAAGGTTGTTGCCGGCAGGGTCCAACAATTCCCCTACCTGGTCAAAGTCGTAGGGCCAAGGGGGCTAGCAGGGGGGCCCCCCACTGGGGGCCACCATGGGACGACGACGGGTGTGGTCTTGAATGAGGCCGCATCTACACAGAAAAGCATGCACTGGCAGCGCATCCAGCCGCATTAACCAGAGGAAGATCTTGATCTTCTCAGGGAGCTGCCCCCTCCAAATTTGCTGCCGGCCGGCCACCTGCAGGTACTTGGTCGTCAGCAGCCTGCGCAGCTCGAGGTCCAACCACCCCAGGGTCTGCATCGCCCACGCGTGTCGACAGAGCGCCTACCAGGGTCTAGAATCTCGCACCCTTGCCTCCCAACGTCAATACTTCGCATTCATGATGCGAATCCACTAGATCGGCTCCCCATGCAGGCACATAAACCGAAGCATCAAACGTTGCTGCCCAAGCATCAGTTCATCTTCGAAAGACGAGATGCCCAACCCCCCGTGTTACGGGGGCACATGACCCGTTCCCAGTTTACTAAGTGGATTTTGGCCCCCCTGCCCCCCTTCCAGATGAAGCTCCTGACCAACATGTTGATCCTGTTAATGATGGCGTTTGGGGGGGTGGCTACGACTACCACGAACCGGGTAACCACCGTGAGGATCCCCGTCGCCACAATCAGTCACCCTTTTCAAATCAAGAAACGATTTGCCCAATGGCCCATCTTTCTTTCAACTTTCTCCATAAGCGGCCCCCATGACATGCTCCGCCCCCATTGGTAGAGTGGAATGCCCAGGTATGTGTCTTTGCCCGTTCCAGGCAGGATATTCAGGACTTGCACCACCCAGTTTTTAACCTGTTCATCCACATTAACAAAATGAGCTAAAAACTTAAATCGATTAATCTCTAGCCCCAACTCAACTGCCAGTCGGGACAAAGCGATGTTGATGCATCATGTTTGTGGGACCCCCACCCGACTAAGCAGCATCGTGTCATCCGCATAGTGTTCAGCCCGACATGCCACCCCTGCAATGTCCAAGTCGTCTACCCCTGATGTGCTGCAATAGTTTTGCATTAGATCCATAGCGATGATGAAAAGCAGGGGCGAAA
>MNCI01003484.1:1766506-1791117 GCA_015680685.1 Gnetum montanum
AGGGGGGGTGTGTGGGGGAGCATTGGAGGAGGAGGGGGGGAAGGTTTTTGTGGGGGCTGGGGGGCAAAAGTGGGGTGGTGGCTTGCATTCGGGGGGACTGTGTGTGTTGGGGTGGTTTTCTTGGGGGGGGCAATTGGTCAAACGATGGGTGCAGCTGGCCCTTACAACCCATTGTGACCTAGGTGCCCCCCTCGAACAGCTACCTGGCTTGGTCTCGTGGTCGCGTCCTCTGAATTCAGTAGTCCGCCTCCTGGTATCTGGGCTTCCCGCAACACGCACAACCGTCGATTTTGCCCTCTTGGGCCATCGTTTTGCGGTTAAGGCCTAGCTCAACTTCCAAGTTCTCAAATTCGACTTGAAGGCTTTCCTCCCCGCCAGGGTGCTCCAACACGACCTCACGGATGAGGTCCTTATCCGATAGTCTGCGCCAGATGCAGAAGCGGGTGAACCCCATCCGTTCCATCGATTGCATGACACGGTCGAAGGCAATGAAGTCTCCGAAGAACCCCATGATTTTCTTCAGGAACTCCAAGTTCCATAGTTCCCACGGGATCCCAGAGACCCGCATCCATACCGGGGCCCGGGCAAACAGGTTGGTCTCACGATGGGCCCCGGGGCACCATGCGGTCAAAGGCAACCCCCGAGCCCCATAAAACCATGGGCCTCCAAGCAACATCGAGTCTCTAGCTGGCTAAGAGGGGAAGATGAACAGCAGTAGTTCCTCGGACAAACTCCGAACACCCACCAAACCAACCTTCCACTGCTCTTGTGCCCACTGGTGGATTAAGTCCAGCCACGGGCAGGCGCCCCGAGAGACAAAGCGGCCAATGAGACTCCGCTACCTGGTGCAGACTCCCTCTAGTGGGGGCTTGTTGATCCGGAGGCGTAGGGTATCGTCCACCCAGGAGTGGGCCTCGATGTTTCCACCGAGCGCATGTATCCCTTCTTCCCCACGGGCCATCCCATCGTGTTTACCTACTCCCCTGTCCATCTGAACTTCCGCCCCTCCATTCCTCTGACCCTCGCCTTCACCCTCTAGTGCTCCAGTGATTCCTACCTGCGGCTACTTCTGCAGCTTTTCCTACTGTTTCTCACACTCCTGCAGCTTTCTCAGTTGCTTCTCACACCCCATCGGCTTTCTCAGTCTGCCTTGTTATGATGATGTGTGTGGATCGTGTTGATTTGTAGAAGTATCTATAATTTTATGACTGTGACAGATTTAGAGTGTTGCTAATGTGCTTGTATTGATGATTGGTTGAATGACCAGCTATTCTTCCTATGCTTTTTGTGCATTGAAATGATTTCTTAACCTGATTAGAATATGTCTATGTGAACTCTGTGTGTGTGTATCAGTGTTGATATCTCATGCACTTGCTTCGATGTGTATTCATATACGTTTTGGATATCTTATCTTTAAGAGCTACTGTGCAAATTCTAATTATTCAGCAATCAGATTTGGAAAGAAAAGAAGAAATAAAGATTCTTTATGTTATGCTTCAAAGGCTTAAAGAGGTATGTTTTGCTAAGTATGAATGATTTTTTAAAAATATATATATACAAATAGACATGTTCCTGAGGAATTTGACCAATGAATCAAGTGGATGGAACCTGAACTATAAATTAGGAATATTATATATATCATAGTTGTATTATTTTAAATAATGAACATGTGGAATGTTGTGTATGTTGTTGATGCATTGTTCTTTAGAGTTTCATTGATTAATAAATTATAAGTGCCCCCTCCATGGGAAAGAGGCTACGAACTTCCTTAAGAACTCGTAAAGGAATCCGAAGTTAGTTGGTCAAACTTTCCATCTATCCACTTTTTCATTTACAACATCATCCATGCAATGCCTCATGCCATTGCATACCATCATGGCATCATCTACTAAAAAGTAAAAAAGGCAACAATTTCATTTAGCTTTGCATCTGAATCCACTTGTAGGTGCCAATTTCCGCAACAAAACAACACCATCTCCCGATCCATTCTCGAAGCGAAAATAGCAATCGTTGTGGGCGGGACTACAGGTTTTGGAGCATTGGCTTGATCTCAAATACAATGAAAATGAAAGAGAAACAGATTCAGTTTCAATTTCAGTTGCAGGAAATACATTGTTGCCATCGGTGGAAGATAATTAGAAGACAATTGTTCTGGATCTGGATAAAACCCTAGTTCACTTGTTCAAGTAAGACACCCAAAACTATGATTTCTGCATCAGCATCGAGGACGAGAAATTCTACATTGTGAAGTAACCTGGCCTCAATCTACTTCTGGAGCAGCTGAGTGATATTTCACGGCAACTATAAAAGAGTATGTGGAACCCTGCTCAATGTGATTGATCTGAAGAATACCCTATTTAAGCACAGGCTTTCCAGGGACTCTTGTAGAAAACTTGTCCCTAGGGAGGTCTGGTTAAGGATTTGAGATTGCTGCGATGAGATCATGCCAAGGTTGTTATTGTTGATGATAATCTTTACTCATATCAGCTACACCCACAAAATGTTGTGCCTGGTGTGGCTTTCATGGATTATGATGTTTGCGATAGTCAATTGCATAATTTGCTCACTTTCTTCAATAAGGACTAAGATTATAATGATCTCTGCTGTGCCATTAGTCATTATCATTATCTTGTACTTTCCTCCCTTGAGTTTTGCCTTTGGCTCGTTTCAATCATTTATTCATTCATTAGATTAAAGCAAGTTAATGGTTTGTTTACTGTGTCAATGTTTTGATGTTTCAATCATTCATTCATTCAACTAAAGCAAACTAATAGTTTGTTTACAGTGTTGGTTTTTTATATTTCAATCAATCAATCATTCCACTAAAGCAAGTTCATGGGTTGTTTACAGTGTTGGTTTTCTTATGTTTCCATTATTCATTCATTGACTAAAGCAAGCTAATGGTTTATTTTACAGTGTTGTTTTTTTATTAAACTCAAGAACTTGCGAGCAAATGGAATTTCAAGCGTTCAAGCATTTTCACTGTGCAGCAGCAGGTGCTGGATTTTACATTATTTCAAAGATTGAGAGAGCAAAAAATTAAAATAAATGTTTGAAGCATGCTTTATTCAAATGAATGAACAAATTCTCTTTTCATGAACATGCCAAATGCACCAAAAGTTTGAAACATGCTTTGAATCAGGCACGTTACTTTAGATGATTTTATCATAGATTTTGCATACAATTCTAAATAAATAGTAAATAATAAGGAAATACATTTTAATGTATTGGAGATTCAGATAAAATCTATGATTTTATCTGAATTGCTTATCTATAAAGCTATATGTAGTGTTCAAAGTTATCATTGCCTAATAAAAATAGTGAAGGATTGATATATTCTATTTGTTGAACTGAACCAGGTTTTTTTTTTTTTTTTGGGTGATGTTTGGATTACTTGTATTTTTGTACTAGTATTATGCATATGCAATGTCTGTTCATTGCAAAATAATTCTTAAGTTTGAAGAATCAAATCTTAATGCTTAAATTGACTCTTCAAACTGTAAATTTAGAAACTGAAGTGTTATATTATGGACATGTGAAGATGCTTAGACCACCAGAAATCTCTTTGACATGTTAATGTAAAATCATTTCCATGTTCGTTCATGCAATTATTGTTTATTTCAATTATTTCCATGTAGGTTGTTCCTAGTAGTATGGAGTTACACAAAACCAAAAAAATTTGTTGCACTAACACGATGGGACATTGGGACATTGTACATGATTGGTATGCAATGAAAGGATATGGAAGTCTGCTAGCCATACTAGGAGTTTTAATCCATGCAGACTATATGAATCTTTAGAAATGGTTAAGGAAAAACGTGAATCCTCTGAAGAGTTAAAACTAATTTCTCTATTAAAAGTAGATTCATAGTGGAAATAGTATACAAGGGAAAAAAGGATTGTATGTCAAGAGCAAAGAATTTAATAGGTATATGTGAAAATTTAAATTTTCTTTTAGCTAATAAATTTATGTAGTTTAAAATATTTGAAATATTCTCATTCCATATTTTCTCTAAAGTTTTGCTATTTCCTATTAATGTTTCCTGTGAGAACCAAATCTAAACTTGACAGAATTACTTGGACATTCTTTTACAAAATTTCCTTGTCTAATGGCAAAGCTTTTTGGAATTGATCTTTTGGCTTGAACAATGAATTCACAAGTTTTATCAATAGGATAAACTTCATTTGAGTTTGAATTTTTGCGATGGTAATTTATTAAGCAGCAAAGTTGTTAAACTAGTAATTCATTGATATTGAAACATGAATGAAATTGAGGGAAACGTAGGAATTGCATCTACCAAAGTGCTAAATCATGTTGGGTGTTAAGTAGGAATCAACATTAAGTTGATCTGTTACATCTTTTAACTTCTTTATGCAACACAAAATTAATAAAATCATGGCTTGGAGATGAAAATGTGGGGCACAGATTTGTGGTATTAAAATGATTGGAAAAAGGATCATTTTATTGTACATTATAACACTAATTAGGGTGACTAGAAAACTATTGACTTAATCAAATAAGAATTAAATTAGAAATTGAATTAAGAAAGACAGAAAATTTTCGGTGCTTTAGTGGAATGAATGAACAAATGATTGAAACAAGCCAAAGGCAAAAACTCAGGAGGAAAGGAGAAGATAATAATCATAACTAATGGCAAGGTAGAGATCATCATAATCTTAGGCAGATTGAAAAAAGTGAGCAAATTATGCAACTGACTATCACATGCATCATGAAAGCCACACCAAGCAGAGCATTTTGTGGGTGCAGCTGATATAAGCATGGATTATCATCAACAACAGAAACCCTGGCAACATCTCATCCTAGCAATCCCAAATCCTTAACCAAACCTCCCGAATGATAAGTTCTATGCAAGAATCCCTATAAACCCTGTGCTTAATCAGGGTATTTTGCGGATCAACCACATTGAGTGGGGTTCTGCATACTCTTTCACACCTGCAGTGAAAACAAGAAGCTCATACATATCACTTAGCTGCTCCATAAGTAAATCCAGGCTAGGCCACTTCACGACATAGAACTTCTCATCCCACACATTGATGCACAAATCATACTTTTGGGGCTCTTGCTCAAACGAGTGAACTAGTGTTTCATCCAAATCCAAAACAATCATCTTTCGAATCATTTTCTGACAATGGCAACAGTAGTGTATTTCCTGCAACTGAAATTAAATCTACTTTATCTTCATTTTCATTCTCATTGTGTTTGAGATCGTACCATTCCTCCAAAACCCACAATCCCGCAAGGCTGCCATTTTCACTCCAAGAACAGATCACAAGACAGTGTTATTCTATTGCAGAAATTTGGCACCTATAGCCTCTCAAGTGGATTTGGATGCAAAGTTAAATAAAATTGTTGCCCTTTTTTAGTTGATGATGCCATGATGGTATGCCATGACATGATGCATTGCATGGATAATGTTGTAAACAGAAAAGTGGATAGCCAGAAAGTTTGACCAACTCACATCAAATTCCTTTATGAGATGTTAAGGAAGTTACGAACATGAAATGGAAACTCTTGCATTGTTGATGGCTTGAAAGAGAAGGTGTTTCACTTAGTTGTATGTCTTAGACTTGCACTCTTTTATAATCCCATTTTGAAATCTCTTCCATTGCACCTTATAACTTGATTTATAAGAAGAAATGTTGCTAGAAATCAAGCACAGCTACATATTTATTGCTGATAAATTTAGAAGCAATTTGTTACTAAAGAAGGAAGGAACAAAGGTGGATATTATATTTTGAATATTTTATGCTTGTTAATTTTCTGCTATGTGAGATCAAGAGGAATTGAACCTAACACTTAGCAGAGTTATAATTTCAAAATATTGGAAGTTGCAACTCCTGGAAAAAATTGAACTCATGACTAGGTGGTGTGAAAAAAGGTTTTATTTCTTTAAAAAAAGGAGAAGCAGAACAGTTTTTAATAAAGAATTAGTTACAAGAAACAACCCATCCTCTCTTGAATTCCATTAGCAATTATAAAGAGGGAAGAGGGAAGAGGGAAGAGGAAAAGGGAAAAAGAAAAAAAGAAAGAGAAAATGGGAGAGTGTGTATGTGTGCATCTTAGAGAAAGATGGCGAGTTTAATCACAGGGGAGATGGGTGGAAATGAACAGCAACAAAAATAGACTGTAGAAGAAGATGAACGGCAACAATAGAGATTGTAGCTAAAGCAACAAATGAACAACAAGAAGAAGAAGATTGTGGCTGAAACAGAAGAACAACAACAACAAAAGAATATTGTCACTGCAACAGCAAATGAACACCAACACCAACATAATACGGTTGTGGCTGAAAAAAGAAAAGCATAGCAATAAGGGAAGATTATGGCTGTTACAGAAGACAATAAATCAAAGGGAAATTTGAGCTGAGCAGCAGCCCAATACTGCAATTAATTATTCTTGGTAAACAATAAATCTAAGCAAGAAGGTAAGATGAATCCTTCTCTTGCTATGTGTGATGTACAGCGTTGGCTGAAAATCTCAATATCTCAGCTCTTCTCGTTTCTTTTCCTTGAATATCATTTTAAATTATAATCAACTTTGACAAGATTTGTTGTTGAGATTTTGGATCGTTGAATCCTTTGTTTTGTTGATGGATGTAACAACCAAAAACGTCAACGGCTGGAACACCGAGGTTGACGGGCACACAGCCTAACCCCGAATCCACGCAAGGGTCTGCTAGAGGTAGAGATGGGGTGCCCTAAACAATCTTGTCAATCAAATAGGGACTTACCGGATCTAACCGAAGTGCAGCTGGATCTAACCGAAGTGCAGCATGGTTAGCCACGATGCTGATGCAAAACGGTGCTAAGTGTTCAAACAGTGTTAACAGTGTCAAGGGGAGTCAAGTTTTTTGGCAAAAACAAGGGCATCAACATGCAGGGACCACCACTCGAGCATAGTTGTAGACGTGGCTATGCAATGAAACAGCGAAAAATGCAAATAAAATGTTAAAAATGCAAAGATAGAGAGAAGCAAAACACCACCCCAAATGGGGTTGAGCGTAGTTAACACCAAAAGGGGTTAGAAGGTACACGAAGTACAACAAGCACAATAGAGAGCGTAGTCACAATCTCGGAGGTGTCTAGCTACGAAGATTGGCACTCGCCGGGGTGTCTGCGTTTGCTGGGTTGGCCACTATGCAGCATGGTTAGCCACAATGCTGATGCAAAACGGTGCTAAGTGTTCAAACGGTGCTAACAGTGTCGAGGGGAGTCAAGTTTTTTGGCAAAAACGAGGGCATCAACATCCAGGGACCACCACCCGAGCATAGTTGTAGACATGGCTATGCAATGAAACAGCAAAAAATGCAAATAAAATTTTAAAAATGCAAAGATAGAGAGAAGCAAAACACCACCCCAAATGGGGTTGAGCGTAGTTAACACCAAAAGGGGTTAGAAGGTACACGAAGTACAACAAGCACAATAGAGAGCGTAGTCACAATCTTGGAGGTGTCTAGCTACGAAGATTGACACTCGCCGAGGTGTCTGCGTTTGCTGGGTTGGCCACTATGGTGTACCGTGGGTTGCAATGGGGCTACGGTTGTCTGCAATTTCACCAAATGCTAACCCAAAAATTTGCCAACCCTTGATTTGCAAAAATGCACACCCTGAAAACGTTGAGGGCACAGGGTATTTATAGGGTTAGGGTTAGCACAAAATGCGACATGGTCACCACGTGGCAGAGGGGGTAGTTGGGACTACACTCTCACCCAACTACGCTCTCCACTGGGCTAGTGGGGTAAAGCATAGTTACAATTTTGGGCAAGAGGGGATGCAAGAGAGAGAAAGATTCCACCAACTACACTCACCGAGGGTGAGTTGACTGTGTTGGTGTGTCGTTACTATGCTATGGAGGCCGCCAGAGGTTGTTCTGGCTAACTACGCTCTCCATTGAGGGCTAACTACACTCTGGGGCAATGGAGAGTGTAGTCCCGAGACTTAGAAAAATTTTGCAAAATACTTGCTTCTTGCTTACTACACTCTGGGTTGGGGGAGAGCGTAGTCTCAATGCTAGTGAAAGCTAGGCTTCTTGGCAAACTATCCAACTAGGGGTGAGTGTAGCCCGAAACTTGCCAAAACTTGTGAAAAGCTACCTTTTTGCTAACTATGCTCTCCACTAGAGGCTGACTACACTTCGGGGCAATGGAGAGCGTAGTCTCAGCACTTGGAGAAAATTGCAAAAAGCTAGGTTTGTGCTGACTATGCTCTCCACAAGAGGCTGACTACACTTTGTGGTAGTGGAGAGCATAGTCCCAACACATAAAAAAAATTTGCTGAAAAATGGCCTTTGTGTTGACTACGCTCTCCATGAGAGGCTGACTACACTCTAGGGCAGCGGAGAGCATAGTCTCCGCACTTAGAGAAATTTGCAGCTTCTGGCTTCGCAATGACACTTCAAAAAAATTGCAAAAGTGGCCTTTGTGTTAACTACGCTCTCAGCTAGGGTTGAGTGTAGCCTCAACACTTAGCCAGATTTGTAGTCAAGACGCTGTTTCAATGGATCTCTCCACCCAGCCTCTACACTCTCAGGCCTGAATGACTTAGATGAGAGTTGTTTCTGTCACAATTCAGAAACACCCATAACAATTTGGGGTATATTGGCATCATGATTTACCAACGAGGAGCCAAGATCCCTTATATGAGGATTGGCACAGCCAGCAGAAAATGAGAGTATCCTTGAGCCCAGGTCTGTTTTGTGATTTTCTGAATTTTACAGAATTGTTGAATTTTTTGTTCTTGGCTGGATAATTGACTTGATGACCCCCTTAAATGCTTAATCCTTGGATTTGAATTTTGATTCTTATTTGTTTACCTTCTCAAGTCTGATTTTGTTATCTTTCTATAAGTCCAATGAAGTAGGGGAAATCTAGGATGTCAATTTATGATTATTAAATGTTAATGATGTTAAATCACAGCTGTTAAATGTAGGTGATCTCTCTGTTCTCTATTATTGGTAAAGTTTCATGAAATGTTGGTGCACAATTTATTATTTCAGCTTTGAAAAGTTATTGAAATGATTTTTATTCTCAAGAGTTACTGGAAGAAAATCAAATAGTATTATTGTGCAATTGAATGGATTTGATATTATTGATTTTACATTTTTTATGGCCAACTGTTGAATTAGACAAGTCTCTTGATGAACAGCATCTCATTTATTATTATGGTCTGAAAAAATCAGAATCTGATCAGGAAACAAAGAGCAAATCAGACCTGTACATTGTATCAAAGGAATCTTGCATAGATTGTTGTTGTCAATATTTGGTTTTTATGGTTGTCCTTTCCTATCAACAATGGTTGAACCAAAACTTGATTATTCATTATGGTTTGTTGATTGATACTAGATGTAGCTGTTTTTAACTCTGTTGTTCAGAGTTTTGATAATTTGATTTGTAAACTACTGATTCATAAGATTCTTGTGCTTCTTGTCCAGCTGTCTATGTGAACAAGTTTTTTAATATGTACAATCTAGTTTCTGATTTTTCTTTCTTGCTGAACCCTAGATATTGTATCATTGGCAATGATATTGTGAATAAATGTAGAGACTGTTGTATTATTTTGTATTTCAATTTGCAATTTTCCAGGTACAAAAATAATATGGTTTCTTCAGTTTGACTTCCTTATGACAGATCACATTTTGGCTGTGCATAATTTAAGACTACTAAGTGAAGGGATTGAATTAATGGGCTTTTTCCTAAGCTAGATGGCTGTGGATATGATTGTAAGTTTTAGATGTTTTAGCTTTTGTACTGCACCTTGGATGCATCAGATTGTAAGTTTTAGATGTTTTAGCTTTTGTACTGCACCTTGGATGCATCAGAAAAGACAGGAACGGGGTTGAATTCTACCCTTTAAATCCACTGCATCATCAGCCATAAGGTAACCAAAAATAATGCGGTAAATAGTACCCCAGCCATCCCTTTGTTTGTAGGAATGAAAAACCCCATATGACCCTCAAAACCCAAAACCTGCTGACTCACCTTCTTCGCATATCAACAGAATTTAAACTTTCATCTCAGGGCTTCAAGGTTTCGTAGCTCACCTTAAAGATGGCCAGCTTGGCCTCTCTCTTCAAAATTCCTGTAAACCATATCTTTTGAGTTTCTGCTCCTTACAATCTAAAACCATACTAGTTTTGAATCTTCTAGATTCATTATTTGTGATAAAGCAAGTATTACATCTTATGGGTAAACCTCCACTTTGAAGGCCTTAGGCCCAGACATGTCAAATGACCACACAGTAAATGTATGTGTTCAGGTAAACTAACAGCCATAAAGAATTTATAGTCAATTCACAGCAACCGTACCAAGTCACCCCATATCAACAGGAAAACAATGATTTGATTTGACCATATGTCCTTGTCACCTATGGTCTCTTAATTGATGCCCCATTAATGTGTATCAATTAATCCTTCTAAATGTTCAAACATCTCGAGGATCTTTGGTGTTCAAGTCTATGAATAAATCTTTATCCTATCCATGAAAATCAAGTACAGGTAAAACATCTGTGGATCACAACTAGAGGAAGGTAGATGCAATGCGCTGCTCACCCTTCCACCAAGATTACAGGAAGTAAAGAGATCATGAAGGTTAAGAAGTTAAACTCCTAGTGAACACATGATTGACAGAAATTAAGTTAATCTTCAATTGGTCACTACATGAATGTCACTGGCTGCATATCACGGTGAACCATGAACTCCTGCAGATCACTATAGTTACAAGCCTATCATGAGCTGATAAGCCTGGCTTTAAGTTGGATCCCAGTAGCAGACTACACGAGGCAAAATTTCCTAAAATTTCGACCTCTCCTCTTTCTAAAAACCTTATTTCCAGGAGAAGCTCCATAGAAGATATTTCAGACGTTTCAGTAACCTACTTGAAATGTTCCATTAATGAATTTCATAACTAATCATAATAAAATAGAAGAGAACAAGTTGACGGTGTTCAAGTAACACCCATTTTAGAAACTTCTAGCTTTGATTTATGGTGAGATTTCAACCCTTTACTTTAATTAATTACGTCAATGTTCAGCCTGTATTAACAAATGATAAGAGGTGAATCAGATGCCCACCTTACAATTTGCAAAGAGCGAAAACATGATGCTCAAGATTTCAGACATCTTTAGTAGGCTATACCGGTATCTTTTCTTTTATGTTATAATGACTTTCTTTTCAACAGGTGAGAAGATGAATTTACCACTAAGAAAAATTAGATTTTGGGTGCATACAAGATTTATATGGGAATAAAATAAAATAATCAACTATTCATTACAAAAGCAGCCACCCTTTGAAAGAAAAAAGGAAGAAAAGAATAATAGAACAATCATCATTGTGTTAGTCTTATGTTAATAAGATTGAAGTCATTGGAACACATTATATGAACCTACCTGTAAAAGTTGGTCATTAACACAATCTTGACACCAAAGTGACTGTGTATCAACAAGAAACCCGTCCATATCTGTCTCCTCTAATAGGTCATCGGCACTCATTGCAAGAACACGGGTTGCCCCGACAAAGCTCACAACCAAAAAGGTATCATATTTATCAAATGTTGAAGAACGCAATGACCATATTCCCTTTATTCCAGGAAGATCTGCATTTGCCTGCACAGAAACTGATAGATAAGATTTAAAAATACTGCTTGGATAAAACAAGGTCATGTAAAGCCATTCATAATACAAAACCTGTTCATTGATTCCAATGCCATTTCGCACAACACGAATTGAGCCATCCTTGAATGCCCCAGAACATGTCACTACTTGACCCTGACCTTGTCTGTCAAAGTCAACCACACAGAAATCCACTATAGGGGCAAGGTTAACAAAACTTTGTAGAACTTCCACATATCCAGATTCATCACGCTGACTCTTTAGCCTAATAAGCTGGAAGAGAAGCCAACACAATAATGTGGTTTAACAAAATTCAAATAATAATATAACTCATTCCAAGAAAATTTATAATAAAATTCAGTAATGTAATACATCGTATCACAAATGCTGGCCAGTACAGAAAAATCAGATTTATAAATTGCATAATATTCCCAATAATATTCACAAATAAGATGAAAAAATTGTTGATAACAGTAAATGACTACCATTTTTTTAGAAGCAGCATCTATTAAGTTGACATTCAAGCTTAATAACAAGTGGTGTTGATGTGCCAATACATTATGAACAAGAGCATTACATGATCAAAATTTTTTTCATACCATCACCAATTCTCTTGCTGCTACGACTGCTATGGCCTATTTTCTTACTCTCACTACTCTCTCGGGTATTTTGCAAAAGGGAATCCTTTTCTAGAAACAATTATAGAACGCTTTTGGAAAAATTGATATTTTCTTTAGAGAGAGACAATTTTGCCTAGGACACAGCCCCTGCTGGCAATTACCCAAAGGCTGCCACCACTGGGCTTTGAACCTGTACTATCAATTACAAAGCTGTCCGAGATGACCACCTGACCAATAACTAGTAATGATTACGAAAATTGATATTCTACAAGGAATCATCTTACAACAAGAAAGAGAAAAGCACCTGTGAATCCCCGAAGCTGGAACCTATGTAAACATATCCATTATCTAAATAGGAGATTGTAGAAGCAGCTGATGTTTGCCCCAGTAATTCCACCTTCAGACCAGTAACCCTGCTTATTATTTCACATATGTTAAAAGCAATTAATGCACTGGCATTACTAACAGAAAATAAAAACAAACCCAAGACTTCAATATTTGCAAATAAAGCCCAAGCTGCAAGCACATAATCTTAGCAATTCAAAAAATATCAATCATTCTTGTCCGTTGAGTTTTCTTTCCGGAGAAGTAAGATATTGAAAAGAATGCACATTGGATGCAGAAAACTGATTGCAATATGATATTGAGCAAGGAAGTGATAAAACATCACATACCTTTCTCTGTCATGTGTAATAATAAGCAAATGAAGATTGCCAACATGATCACTTAAAAGATATCGAGAACCATCAGCATCCACTCGGCCATAAGCTTTGGTGACAGACTACACCATGGTATAGTACCATATTTACAAAGGATCATCAAGATCAATTTTAAAATTAAAAAAGAATACAGTGAAAATAAACATCAATGGAGTCTTTTTATAAAATTAAAAGGCATAATACCGCTTTAATTGGATAAGCTTTGATAGTATTTGCACTGCAATAGACAATAGTTTGCTCCCCAATAATTATCACACCTCCCAATGGCATGGGAACTGGTATTAAAAGGCCAGCACCATTGTCCAGATTGTTCCGAGACCAAGGCCCCTCAAGGAAATCTTTATCCTTCAAGGCAATTTCATAGGTCTTAACATGCCGTGCATCCTTGTTATCCTTTAATCATCACATTAACAAATACAGATCATCAGTGCAATTCGAATACAGAGTTCAAATAGTAATACACAGACTTCCTAGTTGCCTAATAACACTCCGATAACTTTTATCAAACTTAAACTAACAGTTCCAATGCAAAGACAATCACATTACTCAAATATTACCTGGTATAAAACAGCAATGGTAGGTTTTGAACAGCCATACAAAAACTTAACATCTAAAACTTGTAGTTCCTCAAACCTACAAAAGAAAAAGAAAGATATGCATGAAAAAAAATTGTTTTGAGGTGCCTTTGGAAATTCCTTAATACATTAGAAATCAACCAAGGAACATGATCAAAATCCATTCAATACGTAGCCGATTCAAAAAATAGTAATAATAATACATAAAACAGATTAATCAATGTTGTGCTACCAAATGATTCCTGATATCAATTTTCAGTTTACAGAATCCAACAGTCGGATCTCATTTTCTTCCCAACCTTCAAGCTTCAAACATTCACACTGAAAAATATCAAAAGAATACCCAATATAGAATCGTCTTCCCTCAATCATTAAGGGAAAAGAAAAGAAAAGAAAAAAGGTCTATCCTACACAAATCTTCCTTAACAATCATTAAAGATGAAGTCATGACACTGTCAAGTTTCACTACTGAAACTTTACAAATCCTGTCGTCAAAAACATTTATAAACTAAGAGGTCTAAAACCAAAGATGGATCTCACTCCCTATTTCTTAGGAAGTAAGATACTGTTTCTTACTTCTCGTTTCCCATCTACCTCGGTTCAACGGGGTGAGATTCTGGTTTATTTCTAGTTAAAATTGTGTCTCTTATTTGAAAGCCTAATAACTTTCCAACCAACAAAGTCATTGCAACTTTCTAAGGATCCAAGCTAATCATTTTTAAACTACCAAGGATTTTTTTAAAAACAGCCCAATCACCAAGATTCATGTGCTAGATCCTGTATATCCCTTCCTAGATTATCTCAAAGCATATGATAAAAAACAATGAGCAATGTATAAGGTCCTGTTTCTTTACTAATTTTCATGGTAAAAAATCTATTTATAATTCCTGACCAGTCGCAGGATTGTTTAAATATGTAACATCAACATGTTTTAAGTGTAACTTGAATGCTATTAGGCTATTATTAACATTCACTTAGTAACTGTCTCTACAGCCTTAAAAAATGAAAATAAAAACTGCAATTCTAATGATTCGTTATCCATAATCAATCATTTCTCCCACCTCAATAATCAATCTAGTGATATTAGCATCATGGTCATTTCTCGCACTTGATTTGTCAATGTAGTGAGATCATATTATGAGTATGGTGCCGACTTGTCCCACCTAATTCATCACCCTATTAAGATATTACATGAGCATGGTGCCTAGATACTAATTTTATGATACAACAAGTTACCATCTCCCTCTTTGATCATTAATTTTACTGTTTTCAACAACTTCTTTACCAATTATGAAGACTCTGAAAATTGAGAGCAATTCTCTCTTTTAAGGTTTTTATCCCTTGACCAGCAATTAGTTCTTATGTCATATGGGATGTGGTGGAGAATCTTCTTTGGTTGTTTTTTTAATCTAAATCTTTTCTCCTCAATTTTTTTCCATCTCACAGTATGATCATCATGCCACCTCTTTATTGGCACAGGCTTCAGTACTCAACCATTCAGAAATGATTAAAATGACAGACCACTAATTGAAACCAATTCTAATCGATTTTGCAGCTTGAACTGTAAAAACATCCCAAAAGCATTTTCCTATGAAAAAAAATGAATGCAAATGAAATGTAACCATCATCCTGTCAACAAGTATGGTCACAAAAGCTAAAACACAGAATAGGGAGAAATCAAAAAACAATGCCTTCAATTTCTTTTATTGCACTAATTCATTGTGATCATCAAACACTTAACCTATCAATGTCAAGCCAACTATAGTTTTAATAATTTGGCCATGTTTCTAGGGAGAACCTATTCAGGGTTGCAACATGTGGTCACAGATTTTTAATAATATGCCCCAGAAAACAGTGTTAAATGAAAGGCCATTCCAACACAACTTCAATCCACCCTAGTGGTGGACAAACCCATAGCATACAACTAGTTGCAATAATAACTCTAACATAAATTCAATGCCCAAAGGGTATAAACACTGCATTAAATCACTGAACACTGTTAAAAATGTTACTTGCATAAAGATAACATAGAAGAAACAAATGGTTTAAGCCCCACCTAATGTTGAAAGCCTCCTTGAGATGTCCCTTGTTGTCAAAGGGGATGACCTGAAAATAAAACAATAACCAGAAATTAGAGTAAATTGATTAGCTAATATATTATTCTGAATGAAAAATAATATAGGGACAAGTCAGAAACAGTGGAAAATGTCAAACCTTGAAGAGTCCATCATATAGATGCAATCCTATAAGTCTACATTCTGGATCAATGATCCCAATCTGTAACAGCCAAATATGGCATAAAAACCTTCTTAAGCATTGTCAAGAACAATAAATGTTAACAACAGTACTAGTGAAATCCAGTATATAAGTTCTCGTGTAGTATGCTACAACTGTAGAATTAGCATGCTCTTCAAAAAACTTAAATTGCAAGATATATTTATCAATAATTAAGTGAAGCCAAGTCAGTAACAAACATTCAAAGGATCATTTGACACGTACAAAACAAAATAAAATAAAGATAAAAATCTAAAAATAATAAGTCATGCAAATGGCAATTTTGATAAGAAAATAATAGTTGTCAAACCACCAAAGTCTATTCAACATATATCTGAAACAATGTAATAGGCAACGACGTTATCCCAAAATCTTATCAAATGGAATCCAAAAGCTTGTATACAAGTCCCTTACAATTTTACACCAGATACATGAATGTATAACTTAGCATCGACAAAAGAAAAGTATATTCCTTGTAAAGGAAAAGCAATGATTGAACAAGAACCATAATATGCTATAAACTGTGATACTAAAAAAATGAACATTGGTTTATTGTTTAAAATTTTCAGTTTGTGACTAGAAAAGCAGCTATGTGAGCATTGCAATCAGATAACAATAGTACGAACCTGTCCATTATCTGTTGGCCGTCCAATACGATCAGAAACATCGCCCATCGACCTGTCATAACAAAAGCAATAAAAATTTAGGTGCTGTAATAGCATAATCCTACAGTTATTTAAATTAGTTTCTCAAATTTAATAGTAAAGAATGTCAAAGTCACAAGAATATAATAGATTGCATATGCAATTTGGATTTGTGCTTAATAGACTGTAAATGCCTCTAATTTGCAAAATCCCAGTTTAAAAGGAAACTATATAGATTCAACCAGTTTTATAATTATTTGACTGATTCAACTGGCCACTTTTTTAGACCTTTTTTATCCAGCACACCAAAAGCAAATTATTTCCAGCACACAATGAAAAGCACACTAACATATGTTTCAGCCATTTTTCCAATTGAAAGTTGCATAGTTCATCAAAGTATGTTGCTCTGCAAGAGGCTCAGTTGCAAAAGCAATTTTCTTTGAAACAACTTTTCTTGAAGCTATGTCCACTTATTTGCACAGCATTTTCTCTCCCTCTGCAATGTTCGTTAACAGCAGCACATTCTTCCCTCAGCCAAGCCAGAAACAAACACAGATGCACATTGTTGTTGGCGATTTTTCTTTCAACAAGCCATTGTTAACAATTTTCCTTTAACGCACAGTGAAGCTTATCATATAAGAAAAATTGAATTACATTAAGGTTTATGGTGTAGAGAAACATTGATTTGATTGGTTGATATTTTACATTTGTTTGTTGCTGCTGTGTTGCAAATGCACACAAATATTATTTGTCATTCAATCGTCTTATTGCTGCCATTTGTTTCTAGTGTTACCACAGTGTTGCAAATGCACATAGGTATTATTTATTATTCAATCCTCATATTGCTGCCATTGATTTGTGGTTATAGTTGTTAGCTTTTGTGCTATGGAAACAATGATTCCCTTCCATCTTGCCATTTTGTTGTTGCTATTGCTGTATATGCACAGACAACCATTACGTGTATCCTATATGAAAATAAGTAATGGAGCTTCTTCTGGAACGGTAGATGACTTAAGAAAAATTTCTTGTTACCAGTTAGGCTCTATTGCTTCTTTGGTAAAGGTTAAATTACTTAATAATATTTTTTATTGTCTGTTATTACCTGGAATAAGGACCCCCTTGCTGTTACCGGTTATTACCAATAGTACATACCCCCGCCCCCTATTGTTCAACCTTTCCAATTCATTTTACGAGAAGACAAACAGGACAACCACTGTAAATGGTAAATGAACCAGGTGGTTATTTGATCATAAACATCAGTGGTTACATCATGGGAGATGGCAAATCAAGCTACTTTAGAATCATGGCTTTGTTCATGTTTCCTGGAAAAGACGGAAGAGCATTAAACAAACAACACAAATATCTGCTCGTCCATAAAGAATTGTGGCCAGGGTGATTTAAATAAGGGAGGAAGCAATGATCATTCTGCTCTGATTGAGTAGCGACCAAAAAAAGCAATGAGGTACTAGCTGACTAGAAGGCTACTTGGGATATGCCTGGATATGTCCTGTGGCATCATTTCTGGACCACTGCAAAACTCCACCTTGTAGACTGACAAACTTTCTCTTTGAAAGGCATGGATAGAAACCTTAGCCAACCAAAAAGCATTTCATTGAATGTTTGCAATACTAATAGACACTATGGCCAATCAGGACAACTGGTGCATCAAGGATCCAGAAATGGCATGAATCCTTTTAACCATAGGAAAATGAAAGGTAGCCATCAGGAGGATATGCTAAATGAAAGGCAGACACAGTGAACAAGGAAGACAGGTCTGGGGGGATTTTTCCACAGAATCACAAAATGTCAGCTTGTGATTTTTGGTTGACGATATCAAAACCAAATCAAGAGAACTGGGCTCCTCTCAACATATTTGATCTACATGATTTCCATCGGGAGTGCATTAAATGCAGAGAATCTTTCTTGTCATGGCAACAGCCATCATTCATTTCTCAACATTGTACATTGTGTGAGGTGTGAAGCACCCACCAAATGAGGGCAAGGCAGGCCATCTTACTCAACAAAAGTCTACCTTCTATTAGTAACATACAATATATACCACCTTCCAGTTCCAAAAAAGCCAAGTTTGACAAGGCCTGGGCCTTTTTTGTTATTAAATATGTATAAGGTTTCTCTTTAATGTTTATGTTTGTTCCCATAATAGTGAAGAACAAATTTTAAGTAATCCAAGTAAAAAAGCCAGGGTTAATAGATCTAGATCCTATTGTCGCCTATACCTTTTTAGGAACAGACTGTTTCGTTTAGACTGGATTGAGCTAGAACAGGATTGGAAGCTCCATTTAACTTCTATTTTTGGAGTTAACAAGCTCTCGCAAAGCATGATTTTCAATTCCCTTGTCTTTTTAAGCATATGCACCCCATGGAGCCGGGCAGCAGTGGACCAAATTATACTCCTTTATGGGGTCATGATCCGAAGGAAGTTTGTATACATACATTGAGATCATCAAAGAATCAGCAGTCTCTCCACTCACTCTCCTAGGTAGGACCTTATTCAATTCTGTTATAATTCTTTGAAGGCATTGAGTTGCCCTTTCTTGACAATCCAGAGATGCTTCCTCATCCTTCAAGGGTATGGTGCACTCATTCAAATTGTTGGGCCCCATGCTTAGGCTAGGTAGGGATGCTGATATGGACCCCACATCTTAGCCTGCAATTAGACCAAGAAAATTCAACTGTGATTTTCTTGTTTTCTTATAGTGTGCAAAGTCTAAAGACTCTCTGGTCTTAAGTTAAGGGAAAAAAAACTGGAGAGGTTCCTGGAAAAGATGGTGATTAATTTGGATTGTAGTAAAGATTGATGAAGAAAACTCTATTTTCAAGTATAAGATGATAACCCATCTTTCCTTGCTCAAACACAGTAAGCTACAGGCACTTAGAGTTCAACTAACAGCATCACAAAACTGCCACACAGAAAACACTCAAAAAGTTATACTGGATGTGCTTCATGAGCCAGTATACCAGGAGATCATCTTGTCAAAATAAAATGTTTACCAAAAAAATCCATGTATTTTCATTTTGCAATGTCATTTTGTTTTATTAAAATTTAGCTTTAAGGGCATCAAATTTTAAAATAAACGTGAAGGAACCTGTGCACACTTTACGATTCCAGATGGTTACGGTTCACCAATACTAGTGTCAATGAACGGTACAAATGATTCATTATTTTTACCTTCTGATAGTTGGCCATCAATGCTACCAAGCAAAAATGACCGAAGATGAAATTAACATGACAAGCAACTTAAGAGAATCATAGCAAAAATACAAAAACAACACGATGATTACTTCAAATTCACGGTGTAAAATATTAAGTTGTGCAAGGTTGTATAAAGAAGAGTGAAATATCAATTAAAAAATCAAATAAAGTTATTGATATTACTCATACAAACAGCAGTGTTGCTGTTGTCAAATCCAACAAAAGTGTTATTGTTTTCACGTCATCAGCCTACCCTAACAGGTCATATCAATTCAATGAGATAAAGGTGATGATGATGATGACAAAATCAAACAAAAATGCGCCTACTGGTTCTTGCCCACAATAACGTGGTTTCTTTCAAAACAAAAGTTGCATGACAACTTTAATCCTATAACTAGTTAAAGTTGAATTTGGCTTTTATGAGGGTGACAGAAATTAAAATGAAAGAGATTGTAATCAGTAAAATAGCAAAGACACACCCAAAACAACATGATAAATGTTTCACTAATTGATTGCACTTGATTTTGTAGATTGTTTATTGACAACGTAGGCACTAAACAAATCAAGAAAATGATTTCTTATTTGTTTCACATACAATTTGTTGAGGTAATAACTACCCAAATTCAACAACTATGGTTAAGTACCATTGACCTACCAAGGCTAGAACATGCTGGAATGTGATAGCAGGTGAAGCCTTAGCGTAAGAAGATTTGCTGCAATAGCAACCAAGTAAGTTGCGCATTGAAATTAAACTAAAAATTGCAATCACGCAAATACAAAAAAGAAAGTTTAAACTTCAAACTACAGTATCCTCACCTCAATAATCATTGTGCTTCCTTCCGAAAGAAATAGAGATTTTCAATTCAACATTTAAAGAAAAACATCAACTTTCATGTAAAATTTTCCAAATCACTCTTGGTAAATTCTACAATTTCAAATTCTCTAAGAAATAAGCTGTTAGGCCATGAATTATGTTCTTTTATGTATTTTTGATGAATTTTCCATTATGGCAAGGTCTTGCCAAAAGACTGTGATCCACAGTCTGGCCAACCAGCTCCTGGTCCAGAATTCAATTTGGATTTTCTAGTCAACACCAAGACATCAAGATTGAAGTTTGTACCTGGAAGTATCCCAAAGCACTGGAAGGAGGCCTGCCAAGGATGATTCAAGAGCTGTGATTGATTTAAGGACAAATTTATATGGGACTACAATTAGCACCCAACTTGCACTGGGTCATGACTTGACTACAACCCGCAGCCCAGTCACAGCCAGTATAAATGCCAGATTGAAAGAGCTTATCAATGTGATGGCTGTTACCCACAACCTAGTCACAGCCGTTTGGGGATTAGGTTAGTTAGCCGTTGGAATTCAGATTGTGAACCATTACTGTGACTGCGGGCCAACTATGAGTTTCAGCCAACTTACAGTACGTTGTCCACACATTCTATTTATGATTTACCTTCAATTGTGATTCGCAACTCATTCACAGCTGACTGCAAATGAGCTGTGATCCGCAGCCTGTCTGCAGTACCTAATTTCTGGTTGAACTTCAACGGTTAGACCCAGAGGTTGTACCCATCTGGAGCACTATTTAATGAAGCCCTGTAGGTGATTTTGACATACAAAAAGAAAAGGAAAAAGAAGAGACTGAGAAGAATGAGTAAATAAATAATTTACTACTTTTAAAATGTGTGTGAAGTTGGAATTAGAAATGATATTGTAATTTGTATTGACACTGATTGATAATAAAATTATCGTTCTTTTATAAGTGAATTGTGTGATGTTGAGTGGTTTCCTTCCTGAATTTACCATAATTTGCACTCTCTCGTACTGTGATCCCGGGACTGTTCAAGCGACTGATTCTACAGCACTTGTTTCATCAAACCACCTAACATAAGCTAAACTTCTATTGTTATTTATCATATTTGTTATGAGAACTTTCATTTTCCAATTATGGAATTAACAGCTTCACAAATTTTGATATATTGAAAAACATATCTTCTATAGAAAGGCACTTCAATGTCTTTTTCCTTTTTAAATAACGATAGGAACTCAATGGTACCTTGTAACAAGCTCATTGGTCTCAGAGTCCCACTGAAGAATACAAAATTTGTACCTCTCTGTTGAAATAAACAATAAATCCTGGCTTTCTCCCTGCAAAATTTGAAATTTATACAAACGGTCCTTTAAATGGCAGAGGTATACTATCAAAGATGGACTATATTAAGAAAGTTTTCTTACATGAGGTCTAAATAGCTCAAGTGTTGCAATCCTCCCATAAATTGGGACATCGAGCATTGGCTGAAAAGAACAAAATAAATTTGTATCAATTCATTGACGCGATGAGAAAACTTAAATAAATGCACTGGAATGAACAAATGATTTGATGTTACTTAAAAGCATAGTTAAATCCCAAAGGAGCTGCAGTTTGGAACAAAAATATATCTAGTCTATAAATCAATACTGTAAACTGAAGCAAGTAATATTTAAACAATTAACAAAATTTTGAACGTGCACGTGAGTTTAAACATGAATCCCGTGTATTCATCACTGTTCCACTACCATCATTCAATACTGCAGATAAACTCAACTGACAGTAGCGTATACGGTCTGGATCGATTTTATCAAACAATGATAAATGACTTTTACCTCCAAACCATGTGGTGTGAGATAGTGAATTTCAATCCGAGTGCATTTTCTGAAGCAAGAGAACAGCAAACATGTTAGGATTCTCACTGAAAACATATAAAACATGAAAATTGCGTCCTCCACGACCCTTCCACATGGCCAATGTCATACTTGATCTGCAAAATCTAACTTGGCTTTCCAGAGAACATATGGAATTTGCGTATTAAAAACTTAACGAGTAAAAAAGCAACCGATTTCCACGCTGTGGTCTAAACAAATGTACAGAAACCGAAAAACATCCATCTAGCTACAAATGCAATGTCAAAATGTTCAAATTCCAAAACTTCGAATCCCTCGACACCATCTATAAAATCACTGAAACAAGCTCTCATGGTATACAATTCCAACACTAGGGTTTCTACAGCGAATGAACAGCTATCATGCCAACCAACGAACCTGGAAGAATACTCGGAATAAGTGAAAAAACAGATAAGGTAAAGAAAGGGAAAAAACATACGCAATGATGAGATTGATGTCGTTTGGGCTGGTGAAGTTGCCGACGCAAGAGTGAGTAACATTAGTAGGCTTGTGAGCAGTCACCACGTAATTCCAGATACTCATCTTGCCTCTGCAACTCTGAGATGGCCCTTGCTTTTACTTCGCTTCGCTGGCTAATGAAAAGGAAAGCCACAAGTACTTAAACCTGCCTCCAACCGCTCTGCAACTTATGCTGCTGCTCCGGGGAATGTTTAAATCCCGCTCATCTTCATTGATGTTTCGCGTCTCCGCATACTATCCTGAACTTCTTGCTACTTTTCAGCTGATTAGAAAAATGTTTGCGTGTCCGCAGGAGGGTTTTAGCATTTAATGAGAATCATCTACTACGAGCGTAGATAACACAATGTATGACGTATAGAAAGGAACACTTTCGCGGCCTTTGATACTGACCCGTTCTGATTTCGAAAGAGAGGACAATGGGAAAAATGGTGAGACGCGAGCCTTATGTAACAAGAAGCCTTAAATCAAAGCAATTACCGGAACAGGCAAAAAAGTACACAAACTAGCTCTTGCACGGACATGTACCATATGCGATATGTGCTTATGTTGCACGTCAGATTGACTCAACTTTGGGAGGGGGTGGCATATGAAACTATTTGGCATATGAAACTATTTAACTATGGCTACATAGTTATAGTGTGGGGGTGTCGGAAGCCCAACTAGATGAGGGATGTTAGAAGGCTATTGGACTCCAAAAATGGTAATGATAATAAGATAAAAAGCCCATGCTCTTAGGCTAGTCTAGTAATATAGCAAGTGCAGAGGAAGTATCAAGACTAGATTTTAAACCCCATACTTTTGAGTACAAAGTTGTGCAAGCAAACCAACTAGCCAACGGCCCATGCTTAAACTATGACAATGTATTATCATCCACAAAAATACAAGAAATTGGTGGTACATAATTTGTATCACTATTACTTCGCCACTTTAATTTTAGCATCCATGAACATGGTGTGGTTGCTCCTTATAAAGCTCTTAAGAGTTAAGTTTTCTAAACATGAAATTGTGTGTTCGAATCCCTAATAGTTCAAAATTTGATAAAATGCTAATCCAAGGCATAACAGTAAAGTCGTTGATAAATGATGAATCACAAAGTTAGGTTGCGTCAACAAGCATGCATCAACACATCCCCGTTGACGCATGTGTTGATGCATCGACGCAATGTTTGTCTTTGCCTATATAATTACTCGTACCCACCGTATTTATGGCACCATGGAGTCAATAGCATAACAAAGTTCTTGCAGTTTGTTTCAGTAAGAGTTAAATATTTTCTAAATGCCCCCAATAGGACTTCAAGGATTGTAAATATCCATATTCAAGCACCAATGTACTTGAACACCTTTGATGAGACGCTATATCGCGTCGTTCCCTGTGATATCGCGGTCCGCCGCCAAATCTATAAATAAGAGGCGGCACTCCCCTCATTTCTTATCCTAGGCGTAAAGTAGCGAAGCTCTGGCGAATTGATCACCCCAAAGATAGAATATTTTCCATATGCCCGCAGTAGAAGTCCCCCAAGTGAACGGTTCTTTATTCGAGCAGCTTTGTACCTGAACACAAGTTGTGTACGACAATAAAGACGAGCTTTGTGGATAAACCTTGCAGTGCATGGATAGGTTTAATTAATGTTATTTATTGCTTTCCTAGTAATGCAGCATGAGTACGACTTGGTTACGAGCGTTGACGAACGTGTACAGCTAGCCAAGGAATCGGCTACTCATCGCGATTAGATTCTCTCAACCCTTTCCTCCTAG
>MNCI01003484.1:1797699-1870503 GCA_015680685.1 Gnetum montanum
TGCATGGATAGGTTTAATTAATGTTATTTATTGCTTTCCTAGTAACGCGGCATGAGTACGACTTGGTTACGAGCGTTGACAAACGTGTACGGCTAGCCAAGGAATCGGCTACTCATCGCGATTAGATTCTCTCAACCCTTTCCTCCCAGAATGTGGGACAAGTACAACTTGATTACGAGCATCTACGGATGTGTACGGCTAGTCAAGAAATCAGCTGCTTGTCACACTTAGGTTAGTTAAGTGCCTCAGTACGACCGCTTCGAGCTCGTGCGTTACGTGTGGTAATCCCAATAAGGATTAGCGTTTAGTAGCCACAGTTGCACAGTTCAGGGTGTGTATGGCAAGTGGGAACGGATGCTGACAATAGGACTTAGTGCTGTAGTTAGAGTTAGTTTAGTTTCTCAACCCTTCACCATTTAGCATAGGAGATAAACCGAAAAATACCAAAAAAATCATATACCTCAGACTTGCTTAACCATACACCGTGACACATACAAGCAAGCCTGGGAAGACAATGAATGATTAACCCCAAGTGTTCCTTGTGCCATTCAGGCATTTAGTCTGTGGAGTTCAACCGGATTGCGCGTGCTACGCTCGTTTCGTATGGTTGAGTGTAGGGGTACCTCGCCACTCATCAACCTTAATGTGACAACAATAAAGATGAGATTCTTGAAACTCCTTGCATCGCTTAAAATAGATTAATGTTTACTTTCATGTACTTTATTATTCATGCACTTTACATTCATGTTTTTAATTAATTGATTCGCTTAATTAATAAACATAAGTACGATCACCTCGAGCATACCATTAGTACTTGATAATCCCAACAGTGTTATCACTTGATATGCCCAGTAGCGTCATAACGAGTTTAAGATGTGTACAAAAGGTGGGTCCAGATACTTGTGTTAGGAAATAGACTAAGGCAATAGATAATTACTTAGAATAGTTTCAAATTAATTAGTTTATTCCACACTTTGGAAAATTAAAATAAAATATAAAAATCAATACAAATCATGTGCTTTAGCTTACACTTGTACCTACACAAGTGAAGCCAAAAAGACAATAATCACATCCTTGGGTCACTACCCTTACTATTGTGCATTTGAAGAGCTAAAGTCTACGGAATTTGACCGGATCGCTAGTGCAACGCTTGTGATTCATATGGTTAGACGTAAGGACTATTTGTTGCTCATCAATAACCCAAAAAGTTAGGTTATGTGTTCAATTCTCTAAAAGTATTGGAATATTATTAGCAAGCTTCACTTAAGCTCTCATCATCTTAGAATTGAAAGTAAAACATGGATTCAACTCCCCCAACAAAAGTGCATTTGTAGGTAGTGCATGTCAAGAGTCCTTGAAGATGAGTTACATGTGTTTTCTTGTTGTGCTATGACTACCCATTGAGACAATGTTATAATGTTACGATAAAAACTTGTGTGATTTGTTTTTGCTACTCCCATTAGTGCTTGGTCAATTTGTAGACTCCATTTTTATTTTTCATAAAAATGTAATATTTTTCCAATAGATCCTATGAGTCTTTAAATGTAATAAAGCTTCAATTTCAGTATTAACCTTGCGTTAATAACCATTGATTGTAGCTTGATTCTTAACATTAGTTTCCATCTTTGAGTCAACATTGGTTTTGTTAGATACTAGGGGGTGTTAGAAGTCAACATATTTTTTAATAATATTTACCCTTAATATATCTAGCCAAAATAGAACTTTATAGCATAGCATTACCCACTAGAATCAGACCCATAATTGGAAGCTCTAAATGAAGAGTCTTACCATTAGGCAAACACCTCATTATTGAACTAGAACTAGATGGGTGAATGGTGGTGTTAGATTGTAAAAATAATATTATTAATTAGCCAAAACTTCATAATACATCACATGATTAACATCAAGTAGAAAATACTAAAAATAACATAGAAAAAAACTTTTAAATTTTAGGGATGTCTACTTAGGCATGCAACCTTACAGTTGATGCTTTGAAAAATCAAGAAATGAAAATTAACTATTATTTGGGAGTATTGTCCTAGTCCTACTAACATTTACATTACTTTTAATGATAAACAAGTATGCCTAATTGATGAGTCATGTTTTGCAGGGCTCTGATATCAGATATTCGATATTAGAGCTACAATGTCGAGTATCCAATATCGAGGCACAACCATTGATGTTAGACATTTGATATTGCCCCTTCTGTCTAAGCCTATAAATACCACACTTTGATGCACGGTTGGGGGATAGCATATAGCACATAGAGAGATAGAATAGATTCATAGATTTTTGTTTTCAAGTTTTGTTAGTTCCTAGTGCATGCCCGTAGTGTGATGTTAAGTGATTGTATGGCATCGTTATTCAAGTGTGACATACTTGGACATGTTACATGTTTAGCAATAAAGATCGAGATTACTTCCATCATTACAGCATCCAATTAGATTTATTATTCATTTTAATTACTTTAATTTACTTAAATGTTCACTGTTCTCCTTAGTTAATGTTTTCATTTATCACTCTTTATTATTCCTTTCATTAAGGAAAATGAGTACGACTAATCATAAGCACTTAAGTGTAATTACTTAGTAGCCTAGTAGTGTATCGTTTAGTACACCCAACAACACTTAATGCTTGGTAATCCCAGCGGTAGTTACGCAAAGTCCAAGGTGTGTATGGATGGTTAGGGATAAATACTCATCGCATGTAGGCTAGTCTAGACGTTATTTTCCATTGTTAATTAGATTAACAATCAATTTTTTTATTATCATTAGGAGTAGCTTAGGGCTGAACAACATCAACTATCTTACACCTCACCTTGGACTAAACCATACATGACAAAACTATCACTAGTCCAAGTGGGAAGACTGTGAACTACGATCAAGACATAATGATCTAAATACCACAACTAGTCCCATCCATGGAATTCGACTAGATCATGCGTGAATGCTTATGATTTGTATGATTAGGCATAAGGGTACCTTGCTACTCATCATTGGCACCATTGTCAGGGATGGTGCTAGTTATCTAGATTAGTTATATTATACACAATTGTTGTAAGCACATTAACGATATATCTTTCCAAGAATATTAAATCACACACATCATTAACTAAAAACAATATATCTTTCACAATGAAACAATAATGCATTTTATAATGAGAACATTCATTGAAGAACTAACGAGATATATGTTGAAGAACATTGGAGCGACCAACCTCATATAGGGGTTTCATATGTTCATGACCATCCTAACAACACTCAAATACTACCTTCACCTAAGGTAGACAACCCTAGAGGAGGACATGAAGTATGTCTCAGGCCTAGAGAGGCCTCAAGGCCTAGGACCTCTTAAAAACCTAAAAAAGATAAAACAAGGGATCATGGGGAACACCATAGAAGCCATAGAAATCCTTCGAATTCCTCATCTTCCTCTTCCTCTTCAACATATAGTTTTGACGAAGATGAACATAGGTTTAGAGACAAAGCTCCACTATGGGGTTAAAATAAAAATAGAAATTGAAACCACAGGAAAAACCAAAGACATCAACGGGAACATAAACAAAATCATCATAATGAGATGGATAGAAATAGAAATTTTCACCACATGTCCGATGATTATGAACCCTTATTGGCCACTAAGAGCCTAATGCAGATCATAGAGGTAGTTAAGATACCCCATAGGCATCATAGGAAAGTTGCCTAAAAAGGCTTGATATGAATAACATCCCCAAATTTGTAGGAGGCTACAATTTTGATCCACAACATCACTTACAAGCCTTCCATGATGCCTGTGTCTTACACAACATTGAAAGTGGGCAGCAAAAGCTTAAGCTCTTCCCAAGGACAATAATAGACAAAGCCACAATGTGGTATAGATCGTTGAAACCAAACTTAATCTGGCTTTTTTCCACAATGCTAGAACTCTTCCATGAGAAATACCAAACCTATGCAAGGGTGTCCAACCTAAGGAGACAAATCCAAGGATGGAGACAAGAATAATTTGAACCCTTGGACATGGCCCTAGATAGATATTATTCTCTACTAAATAGATGCCTAGGCCATGGTTTCTCTAAGGAAGAGCAAGTTTTCCACATCATAAATGGGCTTTGTAATGAAATTAGGGAGATCCTTAGGATGTATGCTCAAGGTCAATTATACAAGCTACAAATCCATTAGATCCAAGAGCTAATTAAGCATGTGGCAAAAGAAGAAGAAGAGCTATGTAAATGGGAGAATGTTGAGAAATATCATTGGGACCCAACTCTTCAAAAGAAGAAGGTCCACATCTACGATAAGGAGAAAGAGGCAACTCTCAATAAGGTGATTCCGCAACAAACCTTATCAATACAAAAGTCTATCAATGAACTTGAAGCAAAGTTTGATAGGATGTCAGAGTGGATAAATGAGAAAGTTACAACTTTCATAGAAACCGTAGAGGAGAAGGTAACACAAAACAAATTAAGTGATCACAATAAACAGAGGAAGAAGAACCAAGAAACTGCTAGGAACACTTATCGGCAAACAGGGAAAATGGCTGAAGGAAAAGAGGCTATAGACTCAACCACAAATGAAGATGATGGATGTGACATCTACATATATGACCATCCGAAGGGTCATTGTCCAGTCATGTTGCATCTACATGAGTATTGGGCTTTTGCATTAAATCCCAAGTTTGTATAGAAGCACATGCCCAGAAACTCACCTTTTCCACAAGGTAATTATAGAAAATCCTACAACTAATTGTACTATCATAGGGGGACTTCTTACTAGCCTCAACATTGTCATCAACCGCAATGGTGAAATCCATAGTCATGGGGGAGGCCATCACCAAACCAGCCTTACCCTTAATGCCATCTGAACTTGTACGGCTATTATGTTTAACAACCTATTTCCCCAACTAGTTCTATGGCCTCTACTTCAAATCGCTACTATCACTCTCTTGAGTATCACCAAACCATGAAATCTCCTGAAGGATCACCACCTCACACGTCTTTCCCTCCATCCTATCCTTGATATTCTGATACTCCACCCCATCACATGTCACCGAAAACAACATAGGAAGCTTCAACACCACAACATCAACAAAAGAATGCCACTTATGTTGCAAATGTGCATAGATATGATAATGCCAGTAGGTTCCCACCACAATCTCAGAAATGTCCTTTCTTTAAGATGGCTCCTATGTGTAAGCGCAACATTCATGGACCTACTACATTATCCAAACCAGCACAATGCCAATCTAGTGCAAGACTTTCCCTTTCACAACCAATGTCCTCTAATCCTCTGCAAAGGCCAACATCTATTGTTATTCCAACACTCAATAGAAGTAATGAATTTGGCATTATGAAGATACAAATGAATCCATGCATGTCTAACCATGATCATGGATGTAGTCGTGGGACAGACATCCACAACATGGACACAACTCATACTTTGATCCACCATACATTTAACAACCAAGTGTGTGAACAACAAACTATCTACACCACTGCCACTAAACTAAGACACATCCAGTGGCTTGAAAATGAAGGGTTAACACTGTTTCACAAATGCATGGAGCCTACCTACCCACTTATTAATTCTTGCCACAATCAAACACTTTGTCATTGGGGAGACACCCAATCCTAACATTCAGAATTAATAGGTGTTTTTCATCTTTTTGTTTTACAATTTTTTATCATTTTCTTATTTCTCGATATAATTTTTTTCTATTTTTTTCAACTTTTTCCACATTTTGTTTTCATTCCCTTAGTTAATAATCTCGCTTGTGAATAAAACGATCATGTAGCCCATTAAGGTGAGGTTTTCTCTATGTTGTCAAATCATGAGGGACTGATTATTTGGATAGTGAGACTACATCATCCATCCACCCAGTCCATTAATAATAGGTTCTTGCTATGGTCATAATGATATTCTTTTTTCATCATTAAATAAAGAATAAATCTGTAATCATTGTGCTTGGATAGAAAAGTGAAGAACCAAGTAGGAATGTGAAGGGTGTGACATCAAGGGGATTTGTGGATTCTCCTTGACCACTTTTGTATGTTTTATCATGTTGCAAAGGTTGTAATTCTATCCTTGTAGATCTAACGAAAAATGAAAGTAAGAGTAAAATAAGTGCTACCTTATCATGTCACTAGAAAGACATGTTACCAGTGCCTAAAGGTAGTCCTTTGGTAAGGTTGACACCGATAAGAATAACATAAAAGGGCATTGAATAAATTTCTGTGGGTCCCCAATATAAAGACATGTTACCCATGCCTGAAGGTTAGTAGATTAACGTGGTTGGGACTTGGTTTGAATCTTGGAAAGAAGAGCTAATGATTACTTTAACCATTAATAACACATCAAGGATTCATTATGCCTATGGTGAGGCATCTCACATCCTAATTTCTGCGATCCTTTCAAACATCCACCTAATTTCACAGTCAGTATGATCATAACTTGTGGTTTTGTATAACATAGAGTTATTCTCTCAAATTGATGGTTTTAACATGTGTGTTTTGTTTAATAGGTATGTGTTACATTCAACCCCCTTGGTGCCTATGGACATTTTTAGGTGTGGTTATACAAGGGTAGTAATGGCTAAAGCCTGCTTTGGGGAGGACCCACTTGTATAATTGTTGTAACTCGTACTTATTTGACACAACTGCATCATCTTCACTTTCCAAGTGCATAAATGTTAAACTCAAACCTTTCCTTATCATTTAATCGATTCGTTCTATACCCTGAATCCAAAACTCCTTTTCTTAAATCTTCTAAAGCTTTTAATGCCTATGATTTTATCTTCTAACATGTACCAATGCCTACATATCAATTCTCACTTACCCCAGAACCTTTGATTTTACCTAAAACCTTTCTGCCAATCATAGAGCTTTATTTTCCATGCTAAATGCCCTCATAATATGAAAATTAAAGAATCCCAATATTGACTCCTGATATTGATTAGGACTTGAAGTCGAATACTTGATATCGAGTCCATAAAAACTATATATAGGACCTCCACAATGTTCAAACATTCATTATCATCAATTGAAGCTAGGGGAGTTTTTGAATTTTTCTCTCTTGACTAAGAGCTTTATGTAACCAACTTCCACTCATGATATCTTACTCCATACCACTCCAATTTTTGTAGTTTTTAAACCTAGTTGAACCCAAAGTGTTCAATTTAGTTGGGGGAGTGGGCTTGCGTGAAAAACTTGCACTAATTTTTCAAAATTTGTTATTGCTTGGAAGGTATTATAAGGGTAATATTGTTAAAAACCTTAAGTGTTTTAATGAAAAGTCAATTGTATGAATGCCAGAAACTCTAATTCTCTCATCCAAAGGATCAAAACTGTCATTATAAGTCATACATGAGGAAAAAGAAACCAATTGCAAAGGATCATAATAGAAGTTATCACTTTTTAGGCATTGTTCTTAAATTTTGCTAACTTTGCAATCATATGAGCTAAAGAACTTAATAGAACTAAGGTAATTAGTAAGGTATAACCCTATTAATGATAAATGACAACACCGAGTAACATCAAACCCTTGATTGATTATAGATGGCACCAAAAAGAGGAGGACAAGAAGGACCTTTACAAGGTGCAAGTAAACACCTAAGAGGTGGCAAAGGCTGACTAGGAGAAGAAGGCCCACCATTCAAGCATGAAGAATAGGAGGCCCAGTCATTTAGCATTCATCAAGAGGCTCCTACTACAAGGCAGTTAGTCCAAAGGAAGGCTACAGAACCACAAGCCCCAATGCAAGGATAATGCCTCACGCTGTCCCAAGAATGCCTTTAAGTCATCTAGGAGAAATCCATTTTGACCACAGTCATCGTGGAAATGAACTTTGGTCCATTTATGACATTTGCCCCTAAGGCAGTTAGAACTCAGCTCTAGGTGTCACCTTTATGGCACATCCTTTCAGAAAGTGAGGAATGGTACCTTGGTGACACGTACCAATTTTGGCATAACAAGGACGAAGGCACCACCATCAACATCAATGGAGTCTCTGTCTATTTTTTAGTTAAGGTAATCATAGAGGCTTTGAGCCTACTAAATGTGGGGGCCAAGTTGGCGCATCTATCTATAAGGTTGGATTCAGAAACTAGAAAGTTGTTGCTAAAGCAGGTGTATAATAAAGACAATAAAACATACAACGAGTTGACTCTAGAAGAGAGGACTTATTTTAAGATAGGCACATACCACCTCTTTCCAAATAAAGGGCTCAATAAAATATCAACCTATGTGGCCAAGGAAAGTGCAATATTAATGGGCAAATACAATGTCAATCTTCCCAAATTATACTTCATGGAAATTCAAAGGTGGTTCGAAGAAAAGAAGGCAAGGAAGCCAACACTTCCATTCCCTTGCTTGATCAAGAAGTTGTGTGTGCTAGAATCTTGGGATACACCAATGATGTTCCCATGAGGCCTTAAAATGATTCTTTCACTAAGTTGCTTAAACCTACAGCACCAAGGAAAGACCTTGGTATTGAACAAGAACAAAAACTAGAAAAGGAAACAAAGTAAGAGCCTGAGTAGCGGCGACAACCACAAGTTCCACCGCCACCACCACAAGGTTACTAGCTTGCAATGAGCCATCTACAGTGCATTTCTGAAACTCTCAGTTGGGGAAGTAGGGATAAATTAGACCTTTTTCAAGTCATCAATGATGCTGTGTAGTCCACAGTTTTTGTTGATCCATCAAGGGGCTAGATTTCTTTACAATTAGGAGGAGAGCTTGCACAACAAATCTTTGGAAACACCGCATCTTTTCAAGTAATGCTTGAAACAAGAGAAGGTGCTACCATCATGGTCATGCAACACCAAGATGCAGTAAGCACCATAGAAGTAATAACAGATCATACTAAAGAATCTTTCAATGTGCCTATTGTGCTCCTAGTAGACTTGACTGGAACCAGAGATGCACAAGTGCTAACTGGGACTTTAATGACTCTTGCAACCCATGAGGATGTACTTGATAGATTACTACAGATTGGATAGGTGATGAAAACTCTTTTTGATGTTCCCAGTGATGTCACTGCAGTACAATCAAATCTCATCATCAGAAAATGGAATCTAGTCATGGTAGAGACTAGGGTGGAACATGCAGAAGTAGAAATGCATCAATTGCAACAAGAGCTACCCATCCTTCAAGCTAAAGGAAGGGATCCTTTCCAATTTGTTATGCCAGACCAGCTAGAAAAATTCCAAATGATGCAGCTGAACCAATTGATTGAATAGAATAAAGTTGCTTAGTAAGAGAAGGAGAAAGTGGTCTGGAATGCCTTGGCTACCAAAGCTCAAGTGTATGCCCATAAGAAGGCATTAACCACTACACAAGAGGAGAATAAATAGCTTGTTGTTCATAATGCAAGGTTGATCATTGTAGAGAAACATAAAAATATCTTGGAAGAAAGTGTCCACCAATTGAGAGAATAATTAGTGTGGGTCAACTAAGACATAAGTAGATTCATCAGAGAAAATCAAACCTTCTCAATGGAGGAGGTCTATGCAGTACATCAGAAATCTGCAATTGAGATAAGTGCATGGGAAAACGATGTCAAGAAGCATGAAAAGCTAAAGGAGCACTTTTGGGACCAAATTGGCATGTAGAAACAGATCAATGAAAAAGAAATCTAGATGGGAAAGGCCTTCGTCAGTTCCATGTTAACATAGAATCCTAACTAATAGCTAATCTTGGATAGTTATGCCTTGGTCCACCAAGCAGAAGTAAAGAATAAGAACCTACATATTAAAGATCTAAAAGAGTACATGGTATTGGCTAACCTTTGCTATGCCAACCTTGCCATGTTAATAGTATTTCAACCCAAAAATGGGCTAGAATAGCAAGTAGTAGCCATGTATGCGCTATATGAAAAAAAGTTTGAAGATAAGAAAAGTGCTCTAAAAAAACTCCCCATGGCAAACTTAGAATTGGAAGCAATTAAGGCTCACTACCATGGACAAAGAGATGTAGTCTCAAACCTAGCCAAGAGGTTGATAGATCACCATGAATTCAAAGAAAAGACCAAGGCCTTCAAGGAGGAACAACGATAATTTACAGCTTGGTATGTGAAAGCAAATAAGATGTTCTTGCAACTGATGTGTCTGTGGGATGTCCGAGTTTCGATACTCATCAACTCATCAGCTTGGATGGTACATGACCCAAGAATAGAAGAGGAAAAGTTGCAAGAGCTCCTAAATTGCTATAAATTCCAGAAGCTTGACGATAAGGGGAAGCGGTGCATGGGAGAGATAACAACTCCAGGAACTACATGAGTTCCCCCAGTTTTGTCGTTTTTTCATGAATGTCCATTTTGTGTAAAACACCACTACGACATGGAAGAGTCAATTTGTGTGTCTAGTTAAGTTAGTCAATAATATCATACCTTCCTAATATTTTGTAAAGAACTTGTTCCTCATTTTGTTTAACTCGAGGACGAGCTTTCATTCAGTTATGGGGGTATGATGAGTCATGTTTTGCAATGCTCTAATATTGGAGTCATGATGTCAAGTATCCAATATTGGGGCACAACCTCCTATGTCAGACATTCAATATCACCCCTTATGTGTAAGCCTATAAATACCACACTTGGATGCATGGTTGGGAGATAGTAGATAGCATATAGAGAGATATAATATATTCATAGATTTTTTACTTCAAGTTTTGTTAGTTCCCAGTGCATGCCCGTAGTGTGCTGTTAAGTAATTGTACGACATCCTTATTCGAGTGTGATGTACTTGGACATGTTACATGTTTGACAATAAAGATCAAGCTTACTTCCATCATTGCAGCATCCACTTAGCTTTATTATTTCTTTTAATTACCTTAATTTACTTAAGTGTTTACTATTCTCCTTAGTTAATGTTTTCATTCATCACTCTTTATTATTCCTATCATTACGCGGAATGAGTACAACTAATTGTGAGCGCTTAAGTGTAATTACTTGGTCACCCAGTAGTACATCATTTGGTACGCCCAGCAACACTTAACGCTTGGTAATCCCAATAATAGTTATGCAAAGTCCAAGGCATGTACAGATGGTTAGGGATAGATACTCATCGTATGTAGTCTAGTCTAGACTTTACTTTCCATTGTTAATTAGATTAACAATCAATTTCTTTATTATCATTAGGAGTAACTTAGGGCCGAACAACATCAACTATCTTATGCCTCACTTTGGACTAAACCATACGTGACAAAACTACCATTAGTCCAAATGGGAAGACAACAAATTGTAACCAAGACATAATGATCTAGACACCATAACTAGTCCCATCCATGGAATTTGACCAAATCGTGCGTGAATGCTTGTGATTCATATGGTTGGGTCTAGGGGTACCTTGCCACTCATCACTAATGCTTGACCATATGACCTATAATCATTATGGTAGATTGTGTTGAAATTCATAGATGGGCTAACAATGACATTTAGTCTCATTAGATGATTGCAAGTCACTATCTTTCCACCTATGCTAGTAGTGGTTTTTATCTTCATATGGTTTAATTGAGGTGAGGCATATGATAGATGGCATTGTTAGCTAGATGAATAACATAAGAAAACACTAAGCTAGATGAAAATACAAAAAGATAATAGTTAATTAGCTAATTAAAAATGAATCATATTCTAGCCTATGGTGATGAGTGACTGATCCACAATGAGTCAACATTTCCTAAATTTGTATATCCATTGTTGGAATTACCAAGCGTTATGCTACTAGGTGAACCAAATGATATCACTAGTAGGATTACCAAGCAAAGATACATTTATGCTCGAGATTGGGCTACACTCATTTCACCAATATATTTAGAATTCATTGGAACAATTACTATAGAAATGTTTTTCATACTCTTACAAGGACACCTCTACAAACTAAGTGTCAAAACACCTAGCACATGAACATAAATGATCTTCAAATTGATATAACCCTCAATATATTAATGATTATGAAATGAAGGGGAACAAATCCTCTAATCAAATATAAACTTAGCCTACTGCACACAAACTAAGAATGGTAGGGGAATGATGAAAAAGTAAGACTTTAATTCAAAAACAACTAAGTGTAAATCGCTAGAAAAATGACTAAGTAGAAACTGTTGAAATAATAAATTAAGCGTGGAATAGAGTATGAGCAATGAAATGAAAAACTAAGTGTAAACTTTATATAAAAGAGAACAAAATATTAAATTATTAAGATTATAATATGGAGGAAAGGATCTTGGATTCCTTACCAAATAATGGGGTTTTTATGCTTAAAAACAACTAAGTATAAAATGTTAAAAATTGACTTAAGTGTAGAATGTAATGTAGGAGAATCTAAATTCTAAGTATAGAATGTGAGTAAAAAAGCTTGAAATAATGAATATGGAATGTTAGAATATGGTGGGAAGGTCTTAGATCCATTTCCAAATAATAAAATGTCTTATTAATGAATCACAAAGTATTTGCCTCCTATAAAAGGCCAAACTACAAGCAATAGATGAAAAACGTAAGTGAATTGAAACTAGTAATAAAAACTCAAATCTTAAGAAAAATATGTGATTGGAAAGTCGAATTGAACCTCTGGAGGGTTTAGATATGGATGAAAAAGTTGTAGATGTAATCCAAGATTAATTTTAGGCTAAAAAGTGTTGTTTTAGCTAAGGGGTCTGTCATTGACATTGGAGTTGAAAAAATTATAACTTTGGAAAGTGTTGTAAAAGCCTAAAAATTCTATCTTTGGAAGTGATGCCAAATGTATAGACGATGGCCATAAAGCATGTAGGTACTACAATGGTGGCAAGTGCTCATGCTTATGATCTTCTAAAATCTAACAAGAACTCTTAAATCTCAAGAAACCAGCTTGAAATGTGTGTTTGAACTCATATTTATAGGCATAAAGTTGTTAATTTTAACTTAGGATTGCTAAAATTGAACTTATAATTAAGTGTAACTTGTCCAAAGTCAACACTAAGTTTGAAAATAGCAAGTTTGATCTTTGGCTTTGATGAGTGCAACAACTTATCAAGGCAAAGCTAATGTTAGCATCAACATTAGCAACACTTAACCACATTTTAATACATTTTGTCAAAGTATCACTGATGAATATCCAAGGCTCCATTTAACCTCATAAATAATGGTAAACAATGCCATGATGATGCCAAGGAAACCATGAGGTGAGGACAAGATGCCAAACACTAAGCCTCGTCATAGTGTTTGAATGTTGATAGTCACAAAAGTGTCAATGTCAGCTAGGCACTTAAAAACATTTTGGTCCACTTTCACGAATATCATCCAAAATCTTTCAAGATGCCTAAGTTATCATTGAAATGAGCCAAAATGATGCCAAGGTAATGTCAAGGAATGTGAGAAGCTTGGGAATGAGACAAAATGCCAACTAGAGTAGGGTCACTTCAATTTACTTTAACTTTTCAAAATCATATTAGATTCAAAATATATGAAAGATAAGTCAATTTTCTAGAAAGCAAAAAAACTAGCTATCTTCAATTAATTAAAAATAATATTACAATTGAAGTTGTTCTAAACCTATAATAATAACAACACTTGTACACTCAATAATATTGTAGAGCATGAGGTTCTACAACTACATAATAATTGATCTTAATGCCAGTCACAATCATTCTAGACCTCCCCTACATATAGAACTGAGATCCAAACTCACATAAGAGTCACAATGGCTAAAACACACACAATTAACCACAAAAGATCCAAAACCACTTTCATGTAATCTCCCATACACTTGCACATATCTAAAACATGAAAACATAAACAATATTTTCTGAATTATAAAACTAAGAATCCCAGGGAAACCTTCTTCATGACCAACTTGGAGATTTTATACTATTTTGATCTTGCTCTCATCTTTCTTGGTGATGAATCGTATTTTGTCTAGATCCAATATTGGATATCTGATATCGAAGCCCTAATAACGGATACTCAATATTGGGGCCCAAGAAGTGATGTTGGATATTCGATATTGTGGCATGTATGATGACCTATAAATATAGTGTTTGGGCACATAGTTTGGGTAGAAGTTTTGTTAATAAAGTAGCCAAACTCTTGTAGTTTTATTCTATAATCTTAGAGAATAGTCAGTGAGTGCCTGTAGTGTGGATCTGAGTCAGTTGCACAACATCTTATTTGAGTGGCAATGTACCTGGACACATTCCATGAATAGCGATAAGATTGAGATTGATTCTTATTCATTGCAACACTTTGACTTAGATTAGATTTACTTTATATGAAATTTACTTTTCATGTACTTGGTTAATATTTACATTTCCATGCATATTAATGAATTGGCAGAATGAGTGTGACTAGTTTTGAGCATAAACATGTATCGCTTGATAATCCCAGGAGTGTTATTGCTTGGTTCGCTTAGTTACATAGCGCTTGGTAATCCCGGTAGTGAATACATGGGTTCAAGACATGTATAACAAGTTTGGAACGGACACTTATCACTTGTAGGCTAGTTTAGACTTTACTTTTTGTTGTTAATTAGTTAAATAATTGATTTCTTTATTATCATTTGGAGTAACATAAGGCCAAAACAACATCAATTATCATATGCCTCACTTTGGACTAAACCATATGTGACAAAGCTACCACTAGTCCAAGTGGGAAGATAGCGAACTGCAATTAAGACATAACGATCTAGATGCCACAACTAGTCCCATCCATAGAATTCGACCGGATCATGTGTAAATGCTTGTGATTTGTATGGTTGGGTGTCAGGGTATCTCACCGCTCATCACTTGGCTATTTTCCAACTTGGAACTTTTCTTGGTTGTATGGGTCATCTACAAGCTTAATAAGTTGTCTTCCTGTTAACCTTTGCTTTTAGACAAGACATCTCTTATTTATGCGAGATGTTTCCTATTGAGTCAAGACAACTCCTCCTATAGTAAGACATCTCATGCATGGGATAAATGTCTTTCTAGAGACATCTTTGATCAAGACAAGATGTTTCCTCCTTGGGTAAAACATCTCCCAATTACTTAGAACATCTCTTATCATGTCCCAGCTCTTGGACTAGATGTCTCCTAGGTTCTCAAGACATCTTTTTAGCATCCCAAAGTCTTCATTCTACTACCTATATGGATGAAAAAGAGGCTCAAAAAAGGTATCCCTACACTAGCTCTCTCATCCTTTAAAAAGTGAGCTCAAGTAAATAAGGAAGTAGGGGTAGAAGTAATCCCCACTCAACAAGTTTGGTCTCATGGACCCATACAACATCGTTAGTAGTTTGATCCTCCTAATGAATCCAATATTCATGGCTCTTTATTCCATGAGTGTTGGAATCTTCTCTCTTCTTAAGTACAATTGTCTTTGTCTCCATTCAAGGTTTGGACTTATCAATAGCCCCTTTCAACTAATTGATGCTACCTTGTATGATTTTATGATCTACCAGTCCATGGTAATGCACAAGATCTACAACATTGAAAATAAAAGACATACCCACAACATTTGGTAAGTTAATTTCAAAAGCATTATCATTGATTTTAGCCTTAATCCTAAAAGGACCCATCTTCTTAGCTCTCAACTTTAAGAAGTTAATACCCCTCAACCTCTTCTTCTTCAAGTGCACCCAATAAGATCACCAACAACAAATATAGGCTTCTTCTTATCCTCATTCCTCTTAAGGACTCTTTCTTTAGCCTTCTTCTCAAGACTTTCCTTCACTGGAGCATGAAGATCCTTTATCTCTTGCACAAAATCTACACTCAATTGAGATTCTTCATGAAAGCTCTTAACATTGTCCATCATCTTTGGAAAAAACCATAATTGGGCTTTTTCCAATAGCAACATGGAAAACATTATTGTAGGAAAATTTTACATTACATAATAAAATTTTCCACCTATTTGGCTATTCTTCATACAAACACCTTAAAATATTTAGGAAATATTTATTAACCACCTTAATTTGGCCATTAGATTGTGGATGATATGTACTCAAAAAATTTAACTTTGTCCCTAAAATTTTCCAAAGGGACATGTATAAATGACTAGTGAACTTGGAGTCTCTATTACTAACAATATCCAAAGGAATCCCATGTAACTTCACAACATGTTGGAAAAACAAATTTGCAACATGAGATGCATCACTCACCTTTTTACATAGAATGAAGTGTGCTGTCTTGGAAAATTTTTCCACCACAACAAAGATAGCATCATTCCCACTTTTGATTTTTAGAATTCCACTTACAAAGTATATTAACATACCTCCCATGAACCCTTGGGAATTGACAAAGATACGTAATGTCCATTTACTCCTTCATCTCATTGGAATTTCTGACATGTTAAATACTCCTTCACAAATTCAAAGATTCAAAGACTATTCCAAGCCAAAAATAGTGGCTACCCACAAGTTCCAATGTCTTATCTGTGCCCATGTGACTTGTCATGCCACCACAATGCTTTTAATCAAAATTTTCCTTCTAAAATCATAATTGGGAACACAAACCTTTGCATTCTTAAATAGCAATTCATCTTGAATATGATAGTCCCTCCATTGCTCTATCCTACTCAACAATGGTTCCTTGAGACTTCTCTAAATCTACCCAAAAATCTAAATCATGTTCATACAAAACAACAAAATCATTCATACCTTTCACAGGAGGCATGTTGAAATTTACTACATGCATCCTAGATAATGCATTAGCCACCACATTGGCTTTTCCACTCTTGTGTGTAAGCACAAAATTAAACTCCTATATTTGTTCAACCAATTTCATGTGCTTAGCACTCACATTCTTTTAGAGATTAACAAATTGAAGTGCTTTATGATCAATCATCAAAGTGAGCTCCTTGAGCAACAAGTAATGCCTTCAATACTTGATTGCTTGAATAATAGCATACAAATCCTTCTTATATATGCTATATTTCTATCTTGACTCATTCAACTTCTTTAAAAAAAATAGCAGGTCTTCCTTCTTGTGAAATCACCCCTCTAATGGCAAGTCTACTTGCATCCACCTCTACCTAAAAAAGCTTTTGGAAATTTGGTATTGAAAGCACTAGTTCATTGGTGAATTTTGCCTTCAACAAGTCAAAGCTCCTTTAGGTCTCATCACTTCACTTGAAATCTTGATTCTTCTTATGCTAAGCAAACATAGGCTATGAAATACCATTGAAATTCTTGATGAATCTCCTATAAAAACATGCTAATCCAATAAATGATCTTATCTCCCTAACATTTTTAAGAGTTGGCCAATCTCTAATAGCCCTCATCTTGGTAGCTTCCATCTGAAGTTAGTTTTTAGAAATTACATGTCCCAAATATATGATATCCCTCTTGAAGAAGTGACTCTTCTTTACATTGATTACCAAATGTGCCTCCTCCAATTTAAGACACACCTTCCTCAAGTGATTAAAGTGTTCCTCCTCATTAGAGTTGGACAGTAAAATATCATGAAAGAAGAAAATACAGTACTTATCAAGAAAATCTATAAGAACATCATGCATGAACCTCATGAATGTAGTAGGTGCATTTGTGAGCCCAAATTACATCACCAATCACTCAAATAGTTCATTTAGATCTTTCATTCATCATCAAGCCTAATTTAAATTTGATGGTATTCACTCTTTAAATCAATTTTGCTGAAAACCTTTGCATTAGTAAGAATATCAAGGATATCATCCATCATTGTGTTGGCACATTTTGGCCATTTTATGGAGCAGGCTTTATGTGGAGTGGATTAGGAGTTGGTTTGATTGCTTTAAGGTACTAAGGCATAACGTACCAAGGCATCTTGTATTAGGGATTTAATAGTGTTGATGAGATACTACATGCATACCTAAAAAAGTGTATCAGGACCTGGAATATGGCTTTTAACCCAACTCATTGGTGCAAAGGTTGCAGCACCGAAAAATAAATTAATATGGAAAGAGGAGCAGGTGGTAGCGGCTGACCCCAAGAAGCTGACCAGTCAAGAACATGGAGTCCGAGCCTCGATACTGCCCCCACAGTGCCAATTTTTCTCACCTGCATCATTAGGAACCCATGAGTAACAGTTTCAGCTGCAAAAACCATTTAAGGCACCTTAAATTCCACATTAACCATATGTGAAATTCACCACTGTAAATCACGTGTTGCAGTGCTAGTAGCAGCAACGGTCAAGAAAATATTATTTTATGGATTTTGTGGGTTCCTTGAAGAGATCTCGTGCGGAGGGAGGAGGATTTACTTTTTCACAAAGGCTGGTTGCTCGGACCCAGGGAGGAGGGGACTGAAACTTGGAATTTGGACTGATTTAATCCTCCTCCAGTTCTGTGCCTGCTTTGATTCTCGGGTAAATCTTCAATTAGTACTGCTGTCCACCACGATGATATCAGCCTTAGTTTGTGAAAACGTCCCCAATTCCCAAGAATCCCAGCTGTCAACAAAGTAGCAATGTTGTTGCCCCGCTGAGAAATGAAATAAATCAGGTGTATGTGTATTGCTAAACAATGTGGACCGCTTTAGGAAACAGTGTAGATGAAAATAGCTGAAGATTAGTGCAGCAAAGTTTGACTCGTAACAGGGGCCTCTGCAGGCCTGGGTTGAGAATTCGCCCTCGCTTTCGTCACAAAAGGATGCAAAATCATCACCACAGCTCGCAGATAACATCTTCTCTATTCTCTCGGCTGACGTAGCAAATCAATGGCGGAAATTTTCATTCTTCAGCCAGGGTCATGGCTCTGCAACTTGATGTCTCTGCTTTGGAAAACGAGATCAATTTGGCCATTGAAAAATCTTTTCAATGCTTCGGCAGCATACATGTTCTCATTAACAATGCTGAAAACGCGGAATCCACTGCAAGTTACAGTGCTCCCGCACGGCTACGAGTGAGTGCAGGATCGAGTTGCAGTAACTGAAGATTCGGTGCCCTCTCAGAACGATAAACCCTGAACCTTGAAACTCCAATTGCTTTCGTTGGACCTAGACGCTGCAATTGATTGTGAAGAATATTTTGCAACGAAATGCAAAGATAACGTTCGATGGTCTCGGAAACTCTGTATATTGTTACTGCCTACACCACGGTAGTGTGCTAGTGCTGGCGACTGGAGAATCTCTGCGGCATGTAAAAGATGTAGGGATCCTCTTTGCCGAAGTATGGCTACCGACTGCAGCGGTAGTCGCGCAGTGACCCAGACAGACCCAACAGCAGATCCGGAGGAGATTTTCTACGACGGAAAGAATGAGGGAGCAGTGAAGGGCTTCGATGGCATGGTCATGCTGAGGATTTTTGACAATGTTGCTTTGACGCGGGGAGAATGAAGTTGCTGGCGTGAAGGCCGTCGTAGGTGGTTCTGGCCGTCTGAGGAGCTGACGAGGAGATCGATCATCCGATGTAGCAGCGATGGTGTAGCTAGGCGGCATCAACCGTGACAGGTTGCCAGGCCGGTTGCGCGAGCCAGGCGCGGCAATGATGATGGCAGAACGCATGTTAGGGTTATCATTAACCAGAGAGCGAGGCGCAGGCAGGAGCAGTTGACAGTACCGGAATACACGGTTGTTCGTAGAGCCAGCGGCGTACCAAATGGCATAGATCTTGAAGGAGGAACGTCCTTGACTCTATCGAAGGCTGGATTGCAGGATCTTATTAAAAAGTCTGGTATCCTTTTCTATTCGTACCACAAACACCTAATATAGTACCAGCTGCGATATAACTTTTGGTTGAATGTAACTTACAAAGTATTGTTAATTATGAAAAAGGGGATTTATAGCATAGTTGTTCAGTGTCAACAAGTGTCAATTGTAACTTTTATCTATAAAGGTTATAATTAACTACCATGGTGGCTGTAATTATCAAATAGGACACTTGGCAACTATACCTATTTTCTCTATGGTGGTTGTAACTTTTCTTAGTAGTTGTAATAGAACTTTAATTTCTCATGATGTTTTAACCACCAAACAGGGCACTTGTCAACTATAGCTTATTTATCTCTATGGTGGTTGTAACTATTAGACATTTGTCAATCATAACACTAAAATGTATGGTAGTTACAACCAACCTCCATAATGTTTGTAACTACCCTTAACCTCCCATGATGATTGTAACTACCCTGAAGCCATTATAAAAGGGTTTCAAGGATAGAATGTTGGGGGTGGTGGGAGATCAAGAAGAAGATATTGAAGCTTGTAAGATGGCCTCCTAATTTATCAATTCAGCTACATTGTTTTAATCTTGTGAGTTCATTTCTTTCCATTTTGTTTGAATTGCTTAGCTAATGGTTTAGGTATTATCGTGCTTGGCATTTAATTTTGGGATTTTTCCTAGGTTTTATTTATAGCTCTATTTTTGCGCAATATTATACTCATATTAAGATTTGCCATAGAAGAGCTTATGTTGTTGAAAAGTCTCAAAAGCAATTTAATAATAATGTTTTAATGAAATTGCTTGTTTTGAGCATAGAGAATCTAGGAAAATCTTTGGTAGTTTGAGATGACTAAAATATCATCATTGTTTTAAAGTGTATTGCCTTAGTATTTCAATCAAAAAATTGTCAAATTTTTGAAACCTCTGTTAAATGCAATCTGTGACAACTATTAACTAGCCGAAATAGAGACTTATATTTTGTTGTTTATGCAACATTTTTTGTAGTATAATAAGATTGTCTTTTATGAAATGGCTTATTGAGCTCAGAAGGTTTGAACAATTCGTAGTTATTGAATTGGGAATAGCTTTATTGCGAAGTGTTTTCTTGTGTTAATTTATCTTACTTAAAAACTTGAGATTTCACAAAAAATTTGCTTTCTTTTCTTTCTTTTTCTAAGTCCATTGAATCTTGCTCTATTCCTAGTTTTCTTGGGGACTGTATAGACTAAGTGATTGGAGAAAATAGGAATCTTCAATAGCTCACAGTATTTGACAAAGATAGCTAAATTTCTTTTATGATAGTTGATTACAGTTTTATACACAACCCAACCATTTCAACATTTGCAATAGTAAACACATACGATTAGTTCATTTTATAACTACTAAGTCTATTTGGAAGTAGTTGGGCCTTGGTGTTGCCAGAGCCCAACAAGCACCTAAACCCTATTTGAAGAACACCTTTGATCTTGTGACTTCCCAGAGTCACGAGATCATGAGGCCACACCCGTTGGTGGTTGCATCCCAAATGGTCACCAAAACATTGGAATAGGAAACATGTATCTTATTATTATCCTGTTCACAACCCTTGAATTAATGCACATTCTCCATTTATCACTATCCTTCTTTGACTCAAGCACTGCTAGAATTGCACAAGCTAAAATAAAATCCCATGTGAAGCCATTTGCAAGTAACTCCTCTACTTGTCTTTGAAATTTAGCCTATTGATTTGGTGCCATTTGGTATGCCCTTTCATTTGAAATGGTAGCACTAGGGAAGAAGTCAATTTGATGCTAAATGTTTCTCATTTATGACAATCCATCTAATTCCTATTTGAACACCTTGCAAAATTGCTCCTTTAAGCCTAACACCCTTGTTAGAAGTTCTAGCTACACAACATCATGGTTAGAAGCAATAGATGACACAACCACAAAACCAAAACTAGGTTCATCATGTTCCTTACTATATTCCCTCTCCTCAAGAAGAATCAAGGAAGCATTAAGTGAGCCTTACTGCCTCACTTGTTTAGCTATCATAGGAATTAAATCATGAATTCCATTAGGTCTTGCTACACTATACATTTCTTATTTCATCAAATTGAGCATCGTTATCAAAATTCCAAGGCCTTCCAAGAATTACATTAGCATAATTAATTGGTAGTACATCACATTTCATAACATCATGATAAGTTCCAATTTTAAATTGAAAGACATATTGTTCTCTTACCCATTGAGAGAAATCTCTACACAACCAATGTACCTTGTAGGGTCTAGAATGAGGATTTGTCACTAAACCAAATTTAGCAATTGCCCTAGAAGAAATAACATTTTCTTAGGCTCCCCCAACAATCAAAATATGAATCCATTATTCATTATGCAAACATCTAGCTCTAATACAAAATAACAATTTTCTTGATGGATGATCTCCTTTATTCACATTTCTCATAAATGCATATGAAGTTAATTCCAAAAATCCCTCACTTTTAGGGACATAAGAATTACCTCCTTAAAGAGCTTGGCTTAATTTCTCCTCCACTTTTGTGATTTGTACATCCTTGCCTTTGGCTACCTTTTGAAGTGGACATTCCCATTGCTTATGTTCCCACTCTTCATATTTGAAGAACTAAATCTTGGATGATTTGTTGCCTTAGTCCTTGCCTCCCTTCCCTTGGTCCTTCTTGTCATTTTCCTTCTCATCTCCTTTTTCTTGCTTATTGTCATGGCTACCATTTTTGTCTTTGTATCTTGACTTGAATCCCTTCTCTAATTTGGATCCTTTATCCTTCCTCCTTAAATCTTAGTTTCTTTTCTTTCCAAATCCATCAAGTTTCTTTTTTTTTCCTTGAGTGTCAAATCATAGATCATTAGGATTTTATGGCTTATAGAGTGGCAAGTCCTACTGGTATGTCATTTTGAGACCTCCAAGAAAGATTGAAGCTTGTTCATACTCCTTCTAGTTTACCTTATCTTGATGGAATAGTTTACAAAATTCAATCTAAAGCTCCTTAACATCTTTGTCTCCTTGTCTAAGGACTTTCAACTTCATGATTATTTGGTCTTTGCCTAGATTATTCAAATTTTTGTCTAAACCTATATTTCATTAGATTCCAATCTTTGATAGGTTGACCATTTTGCCTCTCATAACTTTGGAACTATTTTTTCCACCAAGTTGAAGATATACCTTTTAATTTGGATTCAACAATTAATATGCTTAATTGATTTGGTACCTCTTCTTACTCAAAATTCTTATCAAGTACCTTTAGCCAACTTGCAAAAGCATTGGTGCCTTCTATACTATTGAAAGTCTTTAGCTCTACATATGGAAGTCTAGCAACATTTCTAAATATTCTAGCAAGCCTTACTTCATCTTCATGGTCAAAATTACCATGAGAAGAAGTAAATGTTGGTGATGGAGCTCTTGGCACTTTGACATGAGCATTTGGATTCCCTCTCACTAGAATCCTAGGCTAATGTGTTCCTACACTTTCATAGTTGGAATGTTCTTTATTCTTATCTACTTCTCCTCCACCATGCTAAGAAACTTCTTCATCATTTTTTGAGCATGAATGTTCATCATCACCACGAGTTTGCATACAACTGGTGATGAAACATTTTATGTTGAAGACTCTGATATCTTATTTATGATATTATAGATGCAATATCATAGCTTAACATATGTCATTATAGATATGATTTACTAGGTCATGGTCATGCCTATAAATATGAGTCCACCATTGTGTCGAAAACAAGTTTTTACCCACCACTTAGCAAAATTCTTGTAATTTGTTTTCTTGAAGTTAGAATTAGTATGAATATTGATGAGTGGCAAATACCCTTATGCTCAACCATACAAATCACTAACTATTCATGCACTATCTAGTTGAATTTTGTGGATTCTATCTTTTGGTAGACTAGCCTCTAGGAAGTGAACTTACCCTAGTAGTCATTCTATGTTTAGCACTACTGGGTTACCAAATGTTTAGTGTTACTAGGATTACCAAATGTCAAGCGTATACTTGAAGTGGTTGTACATATGTGCTTAATTAATCTCTACTTAATCTCGCTTATTTTAGCCTAATTAATGATTTAATTACTTAAAGCATTAAAGGAAATTGCATAGGACATTAAATACATAAATAAATAATTAATCTATTTCCAAGTGCTGTAAGGTTTACCAAAAAGCTCATCTTTATTGCTGCACACATTACTGTGCTCAAGTACAACAATGCTCAAATAAAGATTCATACACTCTTGGCTCCTACTGTGGGCACTTAGAAATATATTCTAACTTCCAAATAACAAAATTGCAAGAGCTTTGCTACAACTATGACAAGACATGCCATAAACATGGTGGGTAAGCATGTATTTATAGGTGAAAACAAATACTAATTTGATGGGGCCACATCAATGTATCAAATCATGCATCAACGAGACCCAGTTGATGCAGCTAATCTATGATTAATCATTTCCCCGTGACTAAATGAAAACTCATCCTTGAGTTCTTTACAAATTTGGAAAGGTATGGAATTATTGACTGATGATAGACATACTACAAACATAAACAAATACAAACAAATACTAAGTGCCCGAGTATATGGATATACAATCATCACAAAATTTTCTAGTGTTTAGGACTATAAAATTGAACACCAAGACAAAATTTGACAAATACATTCTTCTTTGATGGCATGAAGGTGATGGAGAAGATTAAATGGTCCCAAGCAGTGGATGCTCCTGAGATTTTGATGGACCTTCTCTTGCTTCAGGTGCACACCTTGACTGCATTTTGCAATTCTTGGTAGTTATTCATTCTTTTGGCTAGGTTCTCAAGAGTTGATCTTTGATTAGTGAATCTTGCCTTGAGAACTTCGAGTTTAGTGTTTCTAGTCCCAAGGTTTTGCTTGGTCTCCTTGTGGTGCTTAAACTCTACCTCGTATAGCAAGTATGAGTTGGCCACCTATTTTTCTAACTTTGGCCTTGGTCACCCAACAATCAGCATTGCAAGGTTTGCTTATATGAGATTAGCAAGCTCCATGTATTGAGTCATCTCTTTAATATGCAACTCCTTCATGCAGATCTCCACTTTGTTGTAGGCATCTATCCCATCAATGATAGGTTGCCATACCTCTTTTCCTTGTTGAAGTTGCTAGAGGGTCTCATTGACTTTTGCCTTAGCCATCTAGATGTGTCTTTCATTAATTTCTTTTTGTAGGCCAACCTGATCTCTATAGTGGTTCTTAACTCTCTCAAATTTGAGAGCCTCATTCTTCTTGGTGGCAATCTCGATCATAGATTTTTGGCGTAAGGCATGGACTTCCTCCATAGAGAGATTTCTATTCTCTACTATTAATCTCTTAAGCTTAGTGTTCACCTTAGCTAGCTCCTCCTGCTGTTGATGGATGAATTCTTATATTTTTTGTTTTTGCACATCAACATTCTGTAGGCAATAATTTTCTATGATCAACATCTCATTATCTTGGCACATCTAGATGAAGTCCTTCTAAACTAAATATGTTTTGGCCTCAACCATGGACTAGTCAAAGATGATTGTCATCATCCCTACCTCAACTTATTTGAGCCTATCTTAAAGTTTTTGAAAAGCTTCATCTCTTATTAGTGCAGGGTTGAGGAACATGGGATCAGCAAGATGGGCTCTTAATTTGGCAACCTCCGAGGCCAAGCGTTGGTTTTATGCTTGAGCCATTTTGAGTAGCCCTTCTAAAATGATGCACTTTCCCTTTGCTTCAAGTAGCTTTGATTGGGTTGTGGTGATATTATCTAAGAATCAAAGATATCTGGAATCAATTGCTCAGTCCCCACAAGTTAGTCCAACAATTCCTCATGCTAGGCTACACTTAGTCTTCTGTTGATAGTTCCTGAGGATGTCTGCACATCTTTAAGTGCAGAAACATCTGGTATAGGGGTTGCAAGTGTATTCAAAGCTTTAGTGATTCTGTTAGCAACCACTTTCGTTGCTGTCTCCTACCCTTGGTGCTACATCATCAATAAAGTTGCCTCTTCACCCTCCTCCAAGTACACCAAAAAAGTAGCAACATTTCTAAAGATTTTTGGGAATTTCCATTGTTGCAAGAGAAACACCATCACCTCTTAAGCACTAAGATTCGACCTTTTAGGTAGTTGCGTTCTTTGGATTGAGAATATTGGCCCACCTTCCTTCATTTGGTTGATCATTTGAGTGAATTCATTGAGGTGACTCATTGTATGATAGTACATAGATGGATCCCCACCACTTATTCCTACTTGTTGCTCCCACTCATGAAAGAGCTGCTTTCAGATTTTGTGCAAGCACTGAATAGCTACATAGCTCTTTGACATTGTTTGTTGACTGGGTGGTGGAGGTGGTGGCTACTACTCCTCCACCACCTCCACCACCCATTGACATTGTTTGACATGACATGGATCTTATCCTTCATCATCTTAGACTAAGAGGTGATGGGAGTATGCCTGATCATATCATTGGCATAGCATACTATCCTTGCCCTTTTATAGAGTTTTTTGGTAAGGCATGAAAATGATAGGATTTTCCTTCCATGTTCATTCTTCTTGAAATGCTTCTCTATCTCCAAATTAGCTGTGGAAGGTTAATTGGGAATTTCCTACTTAAATCAGCACATGTTCGGGTGGAGAAGGTTGTCACCTTGTTAGGCCTCATCATCAAATTGAAGTGATAGGCCACTATCTCTGAATATATATGCTTCATCAGTGTGAGCATGCCAAACTGCTTACGATTAACCCCATAACGCTATTGGGTCCACTTCCTTTTTGCCTTATGATTTTCTTGCATGGAGATTTTTGCCAAATGAGTGCCAGAATCATATAGACCAAGAGCTTGCATAACAGCTTCTGCTAAGTAAGACACTTAAATGTCCTTGATTCTCATAGTGGTTCCTGCCTTTTTACTATTCTAGAAGAGATGTGTCTCTCCAATGTACCACTCCCCATTGGTAGTTATGATTGACTATGTGGGAGAGCTTTGCAATTACGTCTTAACTTCTAGTTGAGTATGTTCCAAGAATGGTCCAAAGTTCAATTCTTGGAGAACTAAGCATTGGACATTGAGAGGCTTGATTGTATCTAGCCAGACTTGTGTCAATGTGACCACAAGTGTTGGTACAGGCTCTAGTGCCTCTCCTCTTTGGGATTGTTCAGTTGCAACCTCTTCTTCGAGAATCTATCAAATAGATACCACTTTGGGCTCCTCCCAAAGAGGTCCTATTGCATGAGTTTCTGTTGTCTACTCTTGAGCTTGTTCTTCTTGGCCTCTTCTAGTTCTAGGTCATTTATCCTTTAGTTGTGATGATCCTCCTTCCTATGGGCATTTTAGTCTAAGTGTCATTTGTAATCACAACATGACCAAGAATTAGCACTTAATGTGTAACTTTAAAACATTGGGAATGCCTTATCTCTTGGGGTAGTTACACTTGGCTAAGTTGTGATCATGGCCTGGTTAATTATTTTAATATTCATGGTTTAATGTTATTCTATTCATTAACCTTTTTGGAAAGTTAGAAAAATTTTGAAAAATTTTCATTGGAAACCTTAAGATTTGTGGCCCCCATGACTAAGAGCTTATCTTTGATAGATGTAGGATTGAAGAATGGAATGATTTGGACAAATAGTATGAAAGTTATGGGCTATGAAAGGTTTTGGGCTCTAAAAAATTGTAAAAACTCCCCTCTTGTTTTGAAGCATATGAAAAAAATTTCAAAGTGTTGGGTGGTAGTTATAGAATTTTTGGGCTATGTTAACGAGGCTTAGTCGACGTGGCTTTTAACCATCATTGACTTTGTCAAAATTTGAAAAATATCATGAGTTCTTGAATGAAAGTGGAATCAAATGGAAGCCCAAAAAGCCAAGAACATGATGAAATTATTAGAAGAGGATTTTGATATTTAGAAAATTGAGAAATGAGTAGAGAATGAGATTTCTTGAAGAAGAATGCCTTAAGGAGCACATAGTTGGATGCACGATGGGGTGCACGAAAGATGTTGATTGTAACAATGTCTAAGGGTAAGGCACTTAACTAACCAAACCACGAGATATACAAGTGGGATGTTCCTATAGTGGCACATGCCCTTTTATTGTTGCATAACCTCAACTAAGGTGTCTGTGGGTCCCATAGTTGATTAATGGTTATGAAAATTTAAGGACCAACCCAGAGAATTTATGTAAGAATTTCAACACATCAAACTAAGACTTGAAACAAAAACATGAAAACTGGTAGTGAGGTATGTTAATGAGAGCATTGATGGATGAGAGAGAAAATGGAATGGATGTCCCAATCATGGTCACGTGAAGTCCCTTATGAGAGTCATGGTTAAATGACCTGATAAAGTCCAACCTTAGTCTAGACCAAAACCAACCACTTTTAGTGATTTCACATCACCACTCTAGGATTGGTCTACCTCCTTGAGACACAAGAATGCTCCCACGGATAACCATTGTTCCTTATTTGAGAAGAAAAGAGAAGTAGGAAGTGAGAAAGGGCCCTAGTTAGAGGGGACCTTTAGGCATGGGTAACATGTCTTTCTCGTCCCATAACCAGTGCTTGTAGCTCATTTATTTTGTCTTAGGGATGTGCTTTGAATTCCCATCATTTTTTATTTTATTATTATTATTATTTTATTTTCATTTTTGTTTTATTTATTTTTATTGGATGGAAACCACACCATGCAAAGAATTATTCAACTTCCTGTTATTAGTTGACATGGAACGGTAAGAAATCCACAAAAAACACACTTGTACTCAAGACGATAGAGAGGTACAAAGAGTATCGAATCCCCTTGAAGCCACACCCTTTTAAAATGTTTGAATCTTTTCCAAGCTTGGAAACTACCAAGGTCACAAGTTCGTTAAGGTTTTATTAATGAAAAATGGACCTCATATTTCCAAAACAAGGAAAACCATAGAGTTTGTGGATGGGTGGATGACATGGACTCAACACTTGTCTTGTGAAAATAGAAACTAGCCTTAGGTATCAATCATCAAAATTCAAAAATAGAAACTCGACACTAACAAACAAAAACATTAAGTACAAACCACCATAGCAACAGCTATAGCACCTCTGTGTCTTGTTAGCAATAAAGCACTTTATTAGTAAGACTAATGGCATCAAAATAGAATAAAATATTCAAGAAAGATAAAACATACTAACAATGTTGTAAAATAAGAATATGGACAAGTAACAAAGTGGAAAACAAAAAAGGTATAAAAATAAAGAAAGTGTAAAACAAAAAATTAGGAAAAATTGAGGAGCCACTTTAAATGTTTAGCACGAATGGACATCTCCCCCACAACTAAGTTGAAAGGAGGAGATTTGGAAGATTGAACAAGCTCATCCATCCATTGAGGCATTATTTTCACTAGCTTGCATGGGTTCATGGAAAAGTTTGACTTGTTGCATGTTGACCAACTGCTTTTTGTTTAGGCTCTCAAGTTCGTAGATCAACATGGCCCCAAAATGAAAGGGTTCACAAATGATGTAAGGCTCTTTCCACAATGTCTAGAACTTAGTTCGTTGAGGTATGTGTGTGGGGTTCTAGTAGAGAACCTTATCTCTTGGTTGAAATTTCACTTTCCGTATTCTAAGGCCATGGCACTTTTTGTTGAATGCCTTATGCATTTCATTATAAGATAGGGCCACTAATCAGTTTTCATCTAGCACATTAAGGTTGATCAATCACTCTCTTTGTGCTAGACTTAGGTTTTCACATGTTGTTGAAAGTGTACAAAGCTTAAATTGAATAGGAAGAGTTGGTAGTTTTATGTACACTAGTTCATGGGGAGAGTGGCCTATAGGAAGTTTCCATGTTAAGTGGTAGGTCTAGAGGGCATCATTAAGTTTTGTGCTCCAGTCCCTCCTATATTTGTTAATAGTTCTTGTTAAGATCTTTTTAATCTCCCTATTAGTAACCTCTACTTGACCATTAGCTTGGAGGTGATAGGGTGTTGTTAATTTATGTTCAACCCTCAAGCATTGCATGAGCTTGCAAAAAGTGGTGCCTTTGAAATGGGTTCCATCATCAAGGATCAGTGCAAGTGGCATCCCAAACCTATTTATAACATTTTGTTGCACAAACTACATAGTTGTAGATGATGTACAGTTAATGACGATTATTGCTTCTACCCATTTTATGCAGTAATCAACGTTGACAATTATGTATGCCTTTCCATTTAACATGAGTGTGATGGAACCCATGAATTCAATGCTCCATATGTTGAAGGGCTCTAATGATTGCATTCACTATTGAGGTCCCTCTATTCGTGTGATCATCCCATTATCTTATTGGTAGCGTTCACAAGATTGGACAAATTGATGAACATCCTTGAAGATGGTTGGCCAATAATACCCTGTCATTAGGATCTTAATGGCCATGTGTCTCTTAGCATAGTGGCCCCCACAAGGACCCTCATGAACAAACTAAAGAACACATAGTTGATCAGCATCAGGTACACACCAATGAACTAAGTTATCGACGCACACCTTATAAAGGTGTCCATTGATTTACATGAAGTGTTTGGCTTGATGAACAAACTATTGTTTGTTTTTGTAGTCTAGATCTTGTGGCATCTCTTGAGTGAGAAGATAAGTGAGGATGCCATCATACCATTTTGGTTTTGTAGGGACTTCATTTATTACACTAGTAAAGAGGAGTTCATTGGGAAATTGATCAAAGAGTGGGCTCTCCTCTTTGTTATTCCATCGTAATTGATGAGCGGCTAGGTATCCCTACACTCAACCATACAAATACGAGAGTTCACGCACGATCCAGTCAAACTTCGTGGACAGGCTAGTTGTGGTATCTAGATAGTTACACGTTGATCGCAGTTCGCTGTCTTCCCACCTAGACTAGTATTTGCTTTGTCACGTATGGTTTAGTCCAGAGTGAGGCGTATGATGTGATCCTAAACTAATGCTACTCCTAGAGACAATGGAAGATGATATTAATTAAACTAATGAGCAATAGGAAATGACTCTAACCTAGCATAAGTGTGATGAGGATCCATTCCTTAATCATCTGTACACATCTTGGACCTCGTGCATGACTACTACTGGGATTACCAAGCGTAGATCCTAGGTACGTTGCTGGGTTACCAAGTAGTCACACTTAAATGCTCGTGATTAAGTCGTACTCATTCCACATTTAACAACATGAATAGTAAATGATGATAAATAAATATTAACTAAGAGAGAAATAAATAACAAAAACAATTAACAATTAAACTAAGTGAATGCTGCAATGATGAAGTAATCTTGATTTTTATTGCTGATCATGTGCGTGTCCAAGTACGTCACACTCGAATAAAGGTTCCGTATAATTACAAGCATCACACCATGGGCATGCACTAGGAAAATAATCTAACTTCTATGGAAACAAACTGAAAGAGTCTAGCTACAAATGACAAAAAGATGCCTAAATGAGGTAGAGGGCCCTCTTAATTATAGGCTGGGATAGGTGGCTGCGTAAACGGGGCCCCGTTTACTAAGAAAGCAATAAATAACAAAAATAATTAATAATTAAATTAAATAATTAAACTAAGTGAATGTTGCAATGATGAAGTAATCTCGATCTTTATTACCGATCATGTGCGTGTCCAAGTACGTCACACTTGAATAAAGGTTCCGTACAATTACAAGCATCACACTGCGGGCATGCACCGGGAAAATATTGATAATGGATGGCAAAAACTTAAGCTCTTTCCTTTGACACTCGTTGGCCAAGCAAAAGTATGGTATAGGTCGTTAAAACCAAAATGAATTTGACGTTGGCCAACAATGGTAGAACTTTTCAATGAAAGATATCAAAACTATGTGAGAGTGTCAGCCTTGAGGAGACAAATCCAAGAATGGAAACAAGCGCAACATGAACCCTTGGGCATGGCCTTAGAATGATATTATGCACTGTTAAACAACTGCCCAGGCCATGGGTTCTCCGAGAAAAGGCTAGTGTACCATATCATAGATGGGCTCCGTAATGAAACAAGGGAGACCCTAGGGATGTACGCCCAAGGTCAACTATATGAGCTACGAACACATCAACTCCAAGAGCTTCTTAAGTGGATAGCAAAAGAAGAAGGAGAAATAGCCAAATGGGAGAGTGTTGAAAGTTCTTAACAGGACCAAAATCTTAACTTAACAAGGGTCCATGATCATGAAGAGGAGAAATCAACTGACTTCAAGGAGGTGGAATCATCTTTGCCAATCCTGCAATCACTAGATGAAATTGAGGCAAAGATTAATAAGATGACGGACTGGGTACATGAAAGATGTGGAGAATATGCCAACATTATTAGTGGAAAAACTATGCCAAATTGAGAAACGGGACAGGACACCATGCGACAATCAAAACAAAGGGTAGAAGAGAATAGGGATAAGAACTCAACTACCAATCATACGTATCAATGTAATATTTGCTTGTACGATCACCCCAAAGGTCAATGTCCAATCTTGTCACATTTACATGAGCATTGGGGAGGAATGTTACATCCAAAGTTCGTACAAAAATACTATGTCCAACCACAGTGGCAAAAACCTTAGTCATGGGGGAGGCCACCGCCAACTGGACCATACCCTTCGTATGTCGCAGCACCAAATGCTTATTATGTTCAACACCCTATTTTTCCAACTGGATCAGCATCCTCTACCTCATCTCATCATTATCATTCTCTTGAGTATTATCCACCCATGTCCTCTCCAACAAGATCACCACCTCATGTGCCTTACACTTCTCCTCAACCTCAATATTCTCGTACTTCATCCCCTTCTACATCACCGCCAACTATGCCATAAGATTTTGCACCACAGCACCAACCTACAAATGTTACTTGTGCTGCTATTGTCAATAGTAGTGGAGGTCCTTCACAACATCGAAGGTGTCCCTTCTTTAGATGTGATCGTCGAAAGGGACACCATAGTTCAGAAACCACTGCATCCACCAACTCAGCACAAATCCAACACTGTGGTGCATCTTCCTCTTCGAACCCAAAGCCTCATGTTACCTTATCAAGGCCACCACTCAATACTCCAACAACCATGGGGCCCAATGAATATTGCCACATGGGGAGACATATTGATCCTTGCATACCATCTTATAGTCGCAAATACTATAGCGGGTCAACTACTTATAAATTAACCACATTGTATAACTTGCCCCGCTATGTCAACTCTAATCAGGTGTGTGAACCCCAATGGGGTAAGTATGACTAGGTCCCAATATTTTCAACATGCAAGGATCCCCACCTTCCATTTATTAATTCTAGCCATGCTCAACCGTTTAGATATGGGGGATATCCTCCATTCTAACAACATAGAATTAATAAATATTTTTCTATTTCTTTAATTTTTCAACTTTTTGTTTTCCAATTTTTCACCCTTTGAATTTATTGTTTTATCTTTTTATCTTTTTATGAGTAATCTCATCCATGAATAAAATACTCATGTGGCTCGTTGGTTTAGGTATGTTCTATGTTATCAAGTCTCAACGATCAATTATTTAGATAGTGAGCCCATTGCACCCACTTATCCATTCTACAAATAAGAGGTTCTGTTTGAGGGTACAGTGATGTTCTTGACATTTCTTGAAACTTAAAATTAATTTTGTGTTCATTGTGCCTGGAATGAAGAAGGATGGACCAAGAGGGAATGATTAGGGTGTGACATCAAGGGGACTTGCGGGTTCTCTTTGGTGACGTCTGTGGGAGTTATCATGTAATGTGGTTGTACTAAGATCCTTGTAGATCTAATGAAAAATGGGAGTAAGAGTAATGAAAAGGGCACTCAAAAATCAAATACTGTTCTAGGGGGTCCCACTGGAAAGACATGCACCCATGCCTGAAGGTTGGTGATTTCTCTGGATTCAGTGAAGTGAAAAAACAAAAAAAAAAGAGAAGAAAGAGAAAAAGAAAAGACAAGAAAAGTGCCACAAAACAAAAATCACTCCTCCCTTGAACAAACGCCAAGTGATCGTACGCCTTGTTGTTATGGTACTCTCATAGTTGCTCATCATGGGATGAAACAATGCGATGTCACTGATTAGAGGAATGGACTTGGTCCTAATCTTGGAACGATGGGTTAATGACACCATAATCATGCTTTTCACGTAGGGTTCATTGTGCCTTGAGTCAGTTACCTCACGTCCCAATCTCTGCAATCCCTTCTCTGATTCATTCCATCTCACTGTTCATGTATTTATGACTCGTGTCTTGTATAGCATTGAATTCATACCTCATCATGGTGGTATCAACATGTGTGTGTTTTTTTGCATTGGTATAGATTACATTTAACCCTTCTAGTGCCTATGGACATTTTAAGGTGTGGTTACGCAAGGGCATATAGGTTGGAACCTGCTTTGGGGAGGACCCATTTGCGTAACTTTTGTAATTTGTACTTGTTGCACACCACCACATCATCTTATACCCTTCGAGTATTTCATTGCCAAATCTTTTCTTTCCTTTGTCATTATTTTATCAAATGTTCCTCAAAACCAAGTCTGACATTAAGCTTATAGGGCAACTTCCTTGAAAAATCTCTAACTTTAAAATCACACTAAGTAAGGAATTCAACATTTATTAAAGGTAACGAGTAAGGTATGAAATCATTGAACTCTTTTCAAATAACCTTACTAACAATTGATCCTGGTGTGATTATAGATGGCCCCTAAAAGAAGACAACAAGGAGGACCTTCTCACGGTGCAACCGAACGACTTGGGGGAGGTAGAGGCCAAGGACCTCGTGCAGAACATGCAGCGCAGAAGGAAATCATTCAGCATCCATCATAAAACTCCTACTACTGCATAATATATCCAAGCAAAGGGCAGAGAGGTCAGGGCCCAAGCTTATGAAGAGGAACGATGGCTATTTGCGGCATGGCATGTCAAGGCCAATCAAGTGTTCCCGCAGTTGCCATGCCTATGAAAAGTGCCGACTCCATACAGCTCATAATTCGTAGATGGAAGAGAAAGAAATGTTAGGCACTTCTTCAATGGTATCAACCTCAGAAGCTTGATGCACAGGACAAAGGGAAGGCACCCATGGAGGAGCCACCACTGTGTCATTTTGTGTCTGTGTCCCAATTTTGTCATATCCACTGCGGCATGAATAAATTTCTAGTCAATCAATAATCCCATACCTATCCATTGTGTATTCAATTGACCTTGTTCCTCACTTTGACTCGAGGATGAGTTTTTACTCAGTCATGGGGGTATGATGAAGTGTCATTAAGTCGACGTGGCTGCGTATACGCGGTTGCGTCGACGCATCGACTTAATGACACTTCATCAGTAATCGAGACAAGTGATTAGCAATCATATTCTTAGTCCCCTTTTGATCTACCATTGTTAGATCAATCTACTATAATATCACTAGCCACTGTATGACATAGGGGCTCATCGGTTGTTTGTTCATGAGGAAGTGAATGACATTATGGTTAGTGTGCACAAACACTTTGTATCCAAGCGCATAGTGCCTGAACTTTTCTAAAGTGTACATCACTACCATTAGTTTTTTCTCCATTGTGGTGTAATTCAACTATGCATCCACAATGTTTTGACTTATGTGATGGATGCAATATGGATGTTTCTTATTGTCCAATTGTGTAAGCATGACTCCCAAGACATAATTTGATGTGTCTATCATGATATAAAATGGTCTAGACCACTTAGGTGCTCATAGAATTGGATTTTCTATGGTCTTCTACTTGAGTCTCTAGAATGTATTTTTGCTTACTTTAGTCCAAATGAATGGAGCATATTTCTTTGTTAGCTCAACCAACGATTTTACAATCTTAGAGAAATTTTCTATGAATCACTAGTAGTAGTTAGTATGTCCAAGGAATGATTGAACATCTTTAATGGTTTCCAATTGGCGAGTTATGCCTACAATGATCCTTATCTTTTCAGGGTCCACCTCAATCCCTATTTGAGAAACTCTATGTCCCAGTATAATGCCCTCTTGGATCAATAGATGGCTTTTTTGCTAATTGAGCCAAAGATTCATCTTCACACACCTTTTAAGCACCTGCTCAAGGTGGTTCAAGGCTTGTTCAAATGTGGTGCCATAGGTGGAGAAGTCATCCATGAAGACTTCTGCCTTCTAACCAATGTATTGCTAAAAAATGTTTAGGACTAAGTGTTGGAACGTTGCAGGAGCATTGCACAGATCAAAAGGCATCTTTCGATATGCAAAAGTTACCTAGGAACTCATGAATATTGTTTTGGCCTAATCCTTTGGTGTGATCTAGATTTGGTTATAGCCACTATAACCATCTAGAAAACTATAATAGCAATGCCTAGATATTGTGTCTAACACTTGATCCACAAATCACAATGAAAAGTGATCTTTGATTGTTGCCATACTCAACAACTGGAAGTTAATGCAAATCCACCACTTGTCACCTTTCTTTGGCATAATCATGAGTGGAATAACCCACCCACTATTCATAATTAGATAGATAAACCCCTCCTTGAGGAGTTGTTTAATTTCCTCTTTGATGATCTACTTTAATTTGGTGTTCAATCGTCGTTGTGCCTACCTATTTGGCTTCATGGCCAAATTAGTGTAGATACGATGTTGGCATATCCTAGGATAAATCCTTGTGATTTTAGGATATGACCAAGCAAAGGTTATTGGCCATGTGTTGATCACTTTTAATAGCATCTATTTCTATTTATGAATAAGATTGACATTGATGATTACTAGCTTGTCATTTGTCAAAAATGCATACTCCATGTCGGTAAGTAGAGTTTTCAACTGTAAGGGCTCTTGTTTAAAATTTTTAGGGATTTCTAGTGCTTCCCAATCAATATCATCATTTGCATCATTAGCGATTTGGTGATGAAGTTGCTCTAGTTCATCCATGCTTTCAATATAAGCACATGTTAGACTCTCAACAGGCTTCATGTAAAGTGTGCTACTTCCAAGATTAGTTGTTAGCCATTGGGTGCCCTCTTATTTTGTGGTTGCTACATACAAGCATCTTTAGATTTCATATTCATTTGCACACTGTCTACATGCTTTGATGAATGTGCTCTTGATAGACCAAAGTGTATGCACACAGTTGCACTCGGTATCACTGTGCATGATGCATGGAACTCTCTTCTTCTCAATCTTTCCAAATTTATGCTTACAAATTTCCAAGGAGAGATCTCTGATTTCCATTTATGCATCAAAAGTGCTCAAACATGCCCTTCCCATAATATATGGGAAGTCTCCCTTGCACTTTTCAACCTTGATCACCACAAAATTGGTAGGATAGGACCACCCAGAAATAGTGGTCACAATGTCCTACACAAGTCCCAAAGGAACAATGATTGATTGGTTTACCAATTCTAGACAAATATTGGTCTTTTGGAGAGGCAATAGGTTCCATGCTTTGTATATGTCATGGAAAATTAGATTAACATTAAAACCTAAATCAAGAAGAGCCTTGCATGGATCATGTCCAGTAAGCTATAAGTAGAAGAGAGGACTTCTAGGATCAAATATTTTCATGGGAAGGTTGTTAGACTTGATCTAATCAGATACAATGTGAGTTAACATGATAGTGCAGACCTTACTAGGCATTTGGTTTGAAGGGCTCTTGAAAACAATTGATGTAGAGGATGATGGAGAGACAGGGTGACTAGTTGCATTAGTCTATGAGGAATTTGAAGAATTTTTGGGTTGAAAGAATGGTTATTTTCAAAATTTGGGTTTCAAACCATTTAGCTAGAAAGCTAGTTGTAAGTTAATAGCCTTAGTAGTATTACATTGTTGTGGTTGTGGTGGAATTTCACCCTGCATAGATGGAGTAGGAGGTAATTGGGTTGAGGATGAAGAAGCATGTGCTAAAGGATGAGGAGGGTGATAGGGATATGGGGTTTTCCCTCTAGTAGATGGAGAATGAGTTTTGTGATAGTCTAGAGGGTAATAGTAGCAATTAAAAGAAGTGTGACTAAAAGAGTCATGTGGAGACATCGGTTGTTGGACATAGTACCCATATAGATCTGGTTCCTTGTAAGGGTACTACTACCTTGGTGGTGGCATCCCCCTTGATTGTGAGTGTTTCCACTATTAGTATTACTCACACAGTTGTGATGGAGCTCCACTTGGATAATAAGCTTATTGTTGTTGGTGGAATTGCCTTGGATTGTGTTGAGGATAAGGCAATGTTCTAGGTGCTTGCCTTCTTGTTAGTCTAGGATTCAACGCATACATCCTAGACTCTTGTAAGTGTGACAAGACATGGCAACATCCTTTAGGATGTTTGTATTGGTAGATGTCACATCCATTGTCATCATTTGATTCTACCTTCAGGACTTCTTTTACTACAATAGCTTTGCCCTTACCCCTTTGGTAGGCACGTTCAACTTCTTTTCGCCTCTTGAGTTATGATAACTACTTTGCTCTCTTGATTCTTCTACAATCTTTAGAGTAGCTTGAAATTTTTTATCCAATGAATCCCACATTTTATCTATGTTGGCTGAAATTTTAGACATAGATTTTTGGATTGGCAAGGTCTCTCTATTCACCACCTCATCAAGTGATGATTCCTCCTCATTGTTGCAAAATCGGACCTTCCTTTTTCTAATGGAAGGATCCTTGTTATATTCCTTAGTACTTTTTTATTTCATCAACTCTCCTTCTTTTACTACTTACTCTATAAGTCTTTAGATCTGATGGACTTTAAGTTTTGATAGTCTTCCTTGGGCATAAACCATAAGAGTTGTTCTTGTTTCTGATCCGAGTCTAGTTATGATGTGGTGAAGTTGTTCTTACTGAGAATAACCGTGGCTAGGGCATCAGTGTATGAGAGAATAGTATCTATCCATGGTGGAATCTAAGGATTCATGTGTTCTTTGCTTTCATCCTTAGATCTGCCTTCTCAGATTAGAAACTCAGGAGTACATCTACTATTTATCATTGAACAACTCTAGCATTTTACTTCACCTCTAAATGGATTCTGGTTCTAAGGACCAATATTAGCTTTCAGCTTCCTTGATGAGTGTCTTGGGAAATAGCTTTAATTTTTGACAATCATTTTCAATATACTGTAAGGCACAAGTATCATGAAAGGCTTGAAGATGCGTTTACGGATTAGAGTTATATCCCCCCTCAAATCTAGGGATAATTTTCATGTTAAGTCACTTGATTTGACTATCTTTCACATGTCTGGTTGAAATTTTCACTGCATCTGCGATATTTAGCATACACTAAGTTGCTAGCAAAGGCTTATCATCACCATTATTTTGATGATGACTATGCTATCCTCTACTACCCCTTCATTTATGGCAGGCCCAACGATCATTATTTTCCAATTGTTTACCTTCATCATGGTTGTTCTTTCAATGGTGTCTATTAGAACCAGAAGAAGAAGAAGGAGATGCATACAAAGAGAGTGAAGATGGTGAAGAGGGAGGAGGACTGCCACCACCATGGTATCTACCACCTCCTCTATGCTTTTCACAACCACATTTGTTAGTTTGGTTATCATCTTGATGCATGCCCAATCCCCTAATTTGACTCCCACTTTTGTTGGAACCTAGTTTGTTAATAGTGAATTGTAGCTTTAGGTTCAAGCATTCATCACCAATATCAAGGGGTGGAGAATCTTCATGTTGAGAACCCCTAAAGGGAGGATCCTCATTATCATTTTGGTTGAGCAGGAACAAGGGATTGGTGAATCGTTTCCCCTTCAAAGCCTCATGGTGCTTCTCATAGTGTTAATCTCTCTTGTGTTGTCTTTTAGTGAGATGGTAGTCTTGGTAGTCATGGTCATGCACAACGTACTCTTCTTGAAGATCCTAGATGCCAAACCTCCTAAGAGTTTGAAGTAGCATCTTGGGCACAGATCAATGATGAGGCATTACAATGTTTCCCTCTATATCTCGCCACCACAATTGTTCATCCTGATGCAAGATGAAGGTGAAGTTAGGAAAATACTCATTTGGATGAGTATATACCACCTTGCATTCTTGAGGCACTGGTTGTTTAGTATCATCACACTTGTGAGAAGAAGATATTATGAAATTAGAATAAGTTATCAGTGTGCTTAAATTATTATATTTATTTTTAGAATGAATTTTGACCTTAGGGTTCGTCTGATGATGTTAATGATTTTCACTATGCCTAGATAGCGCATGTTTAAAACAAAAAGAATCCTCAGCAACAGTGTCAATGATGAGCGACAGAGACCCCTACGGTCTCAACCATACAAATCACTAAGCACTTATGCACGATTTGGTCAAATTTTTTGGATTCTATGTCTTCTGGTACACTAGCCTCTAGGAAGTGAAGTTGCCCTAAGAGTCATTTGTTATCTTTCCAATTACACTTGTGATATGCAAAGGTATGGTTAAGTGTAATCAAGGAGTATAATTTTTATGTTTTATGTTTTGGGTGCTTAAAATAAAGGATGAAAGGAATGAAGTAATTTAATTGCTAATTTAACTTAACTAACAAACCTAACTTATCCTAACATAAGCATTCATTCCCACTTGTCGTACATATCTTGAACATGTTTAGCACTACTGGGTTACCAAATGTTAAGCATTACTGGGATTACCAAGTGTCAAGTGTATACTTGAAGTGGTTGTACATATATGCTTAATTAATTGCTACTTAATCTAGCTTAGTTTAGCCTAATTAATGATTTAATTACTCAAAGCATTAAAGGAAATTACATAGGACATTAAATGCATAAATAAATAAATAATTTATTTCCAAGTGCTACAAGGTTTATCAAATAGCTCATCTTTATTGTTGCACACATTGCTATGCTTAGGTACAACAGTGCTCTAATAAAGATCTATACACTCTTGACTCCTACTACGAGCACTTAGAAAAATATTCTAATTTCCAAATGACAAAACTGTAAGAGCTTTGCTACAACTATGATAAGACATGCCATAAACACGACGAGTGAGCATGTATTTATAGGCAAAAATAGATGCTATGTTGATAGAGCCATGTCAATGCATCAAATCATGCGTTGATAGGGCCTAGTCGACACAGCCAATCTATGATTCATCAAATGCCTACAATGCGATGAATTATAGTTGTACGAAATCTTTATTCAAGTGGATTGTTCCTAGATACAATTCATAAACGATAATAAAGATCGAGATTGTTCTTCATCATTGTAGCATATCACTTAGAATAGATTTATTTTTCCACTTTGTTTATTTTTACTATGTCATTTACATTCGTTGAGTCATTTAATATTCTAATGTTTATTACTAAGGTAGTATAATTACAACTAGTTTTGAGTGTAAAGTGTAATTATTTGAAAACCCACTAGTGACTTTCCTTGATTCACTTAATAGCAAAGTTACATCAACCTAGGATGTGTACAAGAAACTAGAAATGGATGCTTATTACCATAGGGTAAAATAGATTTACATTTTTATTATACTTAGAATTAGAATTTATAATCATTTACATCATGTTACAACTTAGCACACTTAACACCTAACAACAATAGTATATTATATGACTCACTAAGAATTAAACTATATGTTTTGCACCTTGCTAACTCTAAGTGGGAAGATAATGATCATGAGCTTAATATCATCTCACTAATATACTCACATTGTCCATCTACAGATTATGATCTTGTTGTGCGTGTACATTTGTGACTTGTATGGTTGAGTATTTAAATACCCTATTACTTATCATTGGCATAGTTGCTAGAGATATGTCTATGTTTGCTAGTTAGTTGGTTTTACATAGTTTGTTGTATCCAATATCACAAAGTATATTTGTCATACTCAGAATAATGTTTTAAAACATACACACACTACAACGTCAAACAAATTAAAATGGCTTCTACTACTAAAGTAAAATCTCCATTTGTTATTGATCTTAAAAAAAGTTATGATAGAGATTATAATCAAGAAGAGTAAAGTGCCCTGATATAAATAAGAATTTCATATGATTATACTAATCCTAATTATCCTAATTTTACATTCATTTACGAATAGGATGAACAACTTAGATAGAGAGACTTACAAAGCAATATTATCTTGCCACTAAACATTTAGTACCATCAATGCTTCAAGTAGTCCTCATGAGATCAAATCTTGGCAATGTATAAGAAGGATATCAAGTCATTAAACACATGACTAGGTCATATCAGCCAACAAAGGCTCAAGCAAGAAGGGATGCTATTATGGAGGCAAGATATGAGCAAGATAAAGGGAAGAGAGCATCAAAGATAATTATACTTAAAGCAAAAGAAGATGCTTCATATCAAGTTAAAAAGTCCTACCAGTCTTGTAGATCTCATTCCTAGATACCAATAATATTCATTGAAGATTCTGTAAAAATGAAACTATGTTAAGCTCTTGTAGAAACTCTTGGAAGAGAGGAGAAGGACTCTAGACTTAGGAAGAATTCAAGGCCTAAGACATCTTATGGATCTAGAAGAGATGAATCAAGGAGTCATGGGAGAAGACCAAGCCAACAACATTCTTCAACTCCCCCATATTTTTCCTTACACTCATCAATAGATTTTGACAGGAGGGAATAGAGAGTAAGGGATCAGGATAGGGAAAGAAGAAGAGATCATGGAAGACCTGCAAATAGAAGGAGACATCCTAATGCAAAAGAAGATGATGATAAAGATAGAGAAGCAAGGATTAGACATGAAGGAAGAGAATATCATGAGCATTGAAGGGATCATCACTACAATAGAGCCTATGAACCCAACAACTATAAAGAACCCCTCTTAGCCACTTGTAGTATGATTAATATTAGGGAAGTAGTGTACATACCCACTAGGCATTTATGGGATAGTTGTATCAAGCAACTTAACATAAAAAATAATCCAAAGATTGAAGGTAGATATAACATAGATCCATAGCACCACCACCAAGCCTTTCATGATGCCTTTGCCCTACAAAATATAGAGAATGATTAGTAGAAATTAAAGCTATTTTCTAGAACACTCATAAAAGAGGTAGAGTGCTGGTATAGATCTTTGAAAATGGATTCAATCATAAGATGGAATACCATGTTAGAGATCTTTAATGATAAATACCAAACTTATTCTAGAGTGTTAAACATAAGAAAATAGATCCAATGATGGAAGTAAAGGATACATGAATCCCTTGATTAAGCAATAAGCAGATACTACTCATTATTACATAGATGTCCAAGTCATGGATTTTCTCAAAGGGAGCAACTATGGCACATCATTGATTGGCTAAGGAACAAAACAGGAGAGATCCTTGGAGTACATGCCCAAGGTAGACTATCAGAGATGACAACAAATTGAATCTAAAGGTTACTAAATTAGGTACTAAAAGAAGAGGGAGAGGTAAGTAAAATAGAATCTAATTTAGAATATGATAGGGATCTAGCTATTTGAAGAAGAGATGTAATTATATGTGAGACATAATAAGAAAAAACTCTAGAATATGTGATCTAGAAAACAACTATACTCATTTAAAAATTGGTCAATGACATCACAACAAAGGTAGAAAAAATATGGAACTCTGTGGATGAAAAATTGCTACAATACTAAAGATAGTAGAAGAGAAGACCAAACAAGACTTTAATAAAAGTAAGGACAAGAAGAAGAAAAAGGAAAATGAATGCAAAAGTTATAAAAACAAGGGAAAAGTTGCTATGTTAGAGGAAGTGACAAACTTAAGTTTAGAAGATGACATAGGTTAAAAAGTGTGTCAATATGAACATCCTAAGGGATGTTGTCCTATCATAGCTCATGTACAAGAGTTCGAGGCATATGTATTCAACTCAAAGTTTGTTCAAAAATAAATGCCCAAGTGATTATCTTATCCACAAGGTAATTACAGATAGCCTGATTAATAGTCATACTATCCAAGTGGGGCTTATCCTCAACCGTAGGAACAATACTAGCAGTAGTGGCAATGACCACAATAATAGGAAATGCCACCACCAAGGCAACAATATTCATATACACTATTAGATCCTTATGGATACTATGTACAATGTTTTATCTCTTTCCTAAGTACATTTGTTCATACTTCCTCTTCCTACTATTCACTCGAATACCACATGTCCCCAACCTTACACATGGATTGTCATCCTTATATGTATTAACCAACATTGGATTCCTCTTATCAAGCTACTAATCCATTACCACCAATGCCACTATTGATAATTCAAGGTGAATTGCCAACACAACCATAGCAGAAAAGTGCTAAAGGGAAGTTACTACACAAGAGGATACCTCTTGTACAAGTGAGTCAAGATCTATTAAATGTCCTTTCTTTTGGACAAGTCTAGAAAAGATTTGGAGGATAGAGACTGCTTCTAATCCTACTGCTTCCATACTAGATTATCGAGAGGGTAATATGCTTTTGATATCAATAGAAAAGAACTTAACCACTATTGTGCTTACATAGATAATAACACCCTAGATAAAAGTAGGAGCATTTTCTAAGGAAATAATAGATCTAGGAAGTTCCTTAATATATCTCCAAATAGTAAGACATAAACCATGTAAGGCTCTAATAAATTCCAGATCAAGAGCGAATCTCATCTTTCAAGACATGTACAAGGCCTAGAATCTACCTTCACTAAACTAGTGTATTATTGTTCCACTTGGACAAGTGGAAGATGTGATAACTACCATAAGTGGCTAGCCCTATCCTATTGATATCTGGTAATCTATGTGGGAAAGAATAAAGGTGAATTTCTTGTCATCATGAGAAGATCATGGCTTAGCGTTGTTGATGCTAAGTTGGGAATTAAAGACTTATCCTTAGAAATTTTCAAGGAAGATGAAGTTGGAATCATTTAGAGGTGCAAAGTTCTATGTATTGCATACAATAATAATGGATGCAATTGTGTGTAGAAAGTTTAAGCAACAAGACAAAATTCCATCATAGCATGCAATAAATGTGTTAAAGATATGTGTGTATAATAATTTTTGTATGCAATAGCCAGAAGATAAGAAGACATCCAATGGTTGATTAATGAAGGAGAATTAGAATCCAACATATGCATGTAACCAATTATAAAATTACAAGTGCCTACATTGAAGAAATAGATGAACTTGAAAAAAATACGAAGATAACCTTCCTGCACAGAGTCATAACAAAAGGAAGACATTGAATGGGGAAAATTAGAGATACTAAAAAAATATGAACTAGAACCATTAGAACTAAAGATCCTACTAGATGCACTTTAATATGCTTTGCTTAATAACAAAAAACAAGTAATCACAAATGCCAATCTTAATAAAGAATAGAAGAGAAAACTATTGAAAGTAGTAAATAAATGACCAACCACATTTGCATGGTCTAATAATGAAATTACTAGCATCGATTCATGCATCTATCAATATCAAATTTACACCAATATAGTTATTAAACCATGCCACCAACCTCAATGAAGATTGAATCTAAAGCTCAAGGAAGTTGTCAAATAGGAATTAAAGAAGCTATTAAAGGTAGGGTTCATCTCTCCTATTGCAAACTGTAAATGGGTTAGCCCACTAGTCATTGTCCCAAAGGAAGATGCTAAGTGGAGGATATGTATAGATTTTTAATTGTTAAACATGACAACATTTAAAGACCATTTTTCTTTGTCATTTATTGAACAATTTTTGGATACAACTGCGAAGCACTAGTACTATATCTTTCTAGATGAATATAGTGAATATAATTAGATCTACATTGTAGCAGAAGATTAAGAGAAAATAGCATTCACTAGTCTATGGGGAATGTTCGTATATAGGCAAATGCTATTTGACATGTGTAATGCTCCCACCACATTCTAGAGACTTGTTCTTATCATCTTCCAGAAACATATTGGTAATGCAGCCTAGGTATTTATGGATGATTTCTCTACATTTGGATATGACTTCAAACAAGCTTTGCACTACTTAGAGAAGGTTTTAAAATGATGTGTTAAAAAATTTGAAGCTTAATTGGTAGAAAAGATACTTAATGATCCAAGATGGCATAGTTATAGGACACAAGGTATCTTACAAAGGATTGAGATAGATCCGAACAAGATTTGAGTCATCTAATATATGACTTAGAGACCACAGATAGTTAAAGATGTTAGATCATGACTTAGCTATATAGGGTTCTATAGAAGATTTATTGAAATTTTTTCAAAGATTACGAAGTTACTTGTTGAACTAACAGGGAAAGATGTGCCATTCTAGTGGTTTGAATAATGTGGAAAGATATTTGAGATCCTAAAGAAAAAATTAATTTAGACACGAATCCTTTGAGCTCTAGATTGATTCAAAGTTTTCCACATCATGACTGATTCTTCAAACTATGCATTAGCAGTACTATTGACCCAACTGGATGATTAACAATGACCACGTTATGTACACTACATTAGTAAAAGCATTATTGGAGCACAACTTAACTATACCACTATAGAAAAGGAGGTTGTTATTGTGGTATATGCATTTGAAATATTCAAACATTATGTGTTGAGGTATTTCATCTATGTTTATACAAACCATAGTGTAATCAAGTTTTTAATGAATAAATGAGTTGTAAGTCCAAGAGTGATAACATGATTGATCATATTACAAGAACTTGACATAATAACGATTGACAAAAAAGGACTAAAAATTTTGTAGTCAATCACTTATCAAGATTAAGATGGGATTCTTAAGAAAATGAAGAACCATTATGAAATCAGTTTCCTAATGAAAACTTATTTACGAGGATACCAGCAAGTACAGATTAAGGAGCAAAGTCATGGATTACTAATTACATGACATATCTAACTTTACAAGAACTTCCTGTTGAATGGGATAAAAACAAAAAGAATAGTTTCTCCATAGAGTAAAACACTATATGGAAATTAAAGAGAATCTTTATAAGATATGTGTAGATGGTTAAAACGATGGTGTATTTTAGAAGAAAATCAATATTGATCTCTATAAGATGCACATGAAGGACCATGTGTCCATAATTATGTAAGATAATAAACAATACTAACATTGATGATGAAAGATTACTTTTGGCCTACCATATTTAGGAACACACATTGATTTACACAATCTTGTGAAAGATGCCAAAGCGATGAAGCACTAACAACCACAAATGAAGGGTCAAAATAATGAATACAACCATTGGAACCATTTAATATTTACAGAATTGACATTATGGGGCCTATCACACTAATGTCAAATGGAAATTCCTATACTATTGTGATTGTTAATTATTATAGTAGGTGGTTAGAAGTAGCTGCAGTTAAAGATTACATAGGTAGAATAGCTACATAATTCTTTTAACAATATATGATGAACAAATTGTGAGTACAATGGATGTTTGTATCAAACAATAGAACTCATTTCATTGAAGCTACATTCAAGAAGTTAATGCAATAGCTTGGGGTCAATGATAAATTCACTACATCCTTTCACCCCCAAGAAAATGGTCAAGTTGAAGTAACTAATAGAGAGATTACACAAATATTAACTAAAACTGTTAGTAAATATATGAATGATTGAAGCACTAAACTTAATGATGCTCTATGGGCTTACCAATTAACTTGGAAATTTCCTATAGGGTATTTACCATAGGAGTTAGTCTGTGGAAAATTACCTACTTTGCCAATCCAAGCAAAAATAAGTATCCATATAATTGCTTGTACACTTAATCTAGATTTAGACTTAGCCCAAAAGGAACTATTAATGAATTTTAATCTACTAGATAAAAATTGATTAGTAGCTCAAATAAGTCATGAAGTTTATAAAAAATATTCTAAATGTCAACATGACATCAAGATTAGACAAGTTTCTATCAAGCTTGGAGATAGAGCCCTATACTATAACCCAAACCATGTCTTACAAAAGATGAATTTTCAAAGTTTATGCAAAGGATCATATATTATTTATGCTATATATCAATTAGGCATCATGCAAATTTGCCAACCAACTAATCCACATAAGTTAATCCTTATCAATAGAAGTCAAATCATTCCATGACTTTCCATCCTCCAAAGATCCTACCTTGAACATTGGACCACTTACTTCACATTTGATTTTTCAAATTTCCACTGTAGACAATAGTTAAGGGGATGTCATTTTTTACACTTGGGCACCAAACATGCTTTTTGCATTTTTCTTATAATTTTTAAATTTTTATCATTTTCTACATTATTTAATATCTTTTTCATTCTTTCATATTTGCCACATCTCTTATTATTTCTCATTCGTTAATATCTTTCATATTCTTTATGCGTTTTTCTATTCTTACCTATTTTTCATTCTCTTTATAGATTTATCATGTCTCATGTACATATTTTTGTTGATATTTCTAACATCATGTAAAGGAATAAACAAGATGTAGTTGACATAATGAGAATTTCACCCTATATTATCAAATCATTAAAGGATTGATTGTATATACAGTGAAACCACATGATCCATCCACTCATTTCCAATAATAAATAGGTTCTTACAATGGATATAATGACATTATTTCAATAATAAAAATGAAATAAATCAATGATCATTATGCCTAAATGAAAAAGTGAAGAACCAAGTGGGAATGAAAAGGGTGTGGCATCTAGGGAATTTCTGGAATCTCTAAAGCTACAACTATGGATCTTATCATGTTGTTAAGTTGTGTTATTTACTTGAATTTTAACAAAAAATGGAAGCATGTTGTAAAATAAGTGTTGCCTTGCCATGTCATTGTAAAGACATGTTACCCATGCTTGAAGGTAGTCCTCTAATAAGATTGACATTGTAATAACATAATAAATATACATAATAAAAATTTCTGGGAGTTCCATTGGAAAGACATGTTACCCACACCTAAAGGTACATGACTTCTCAAGAATCTCAAGGTTTCTTGAACTTGCATTAGTTATGAGGCTAGAAAGACATGTTACCCATGCCTGAAGGCATTTCTTGGTCCAATGCCAAAGTCTTCTTTTAAATAAACTATGTAGTTAATAAACTTCTTCCTTGTACTGCATTGTTAAGTAATAATATTTATTGTAGTTGTGATAGTCTTGTGGTGGTTAGTTTTGGGATGATATAATGCAATGTCATTGGTAAGTGGTATGGACTTGATTTGGATCTTGGATGAAAAGGCTAATGATCATTTTAACCATACATTACACATGAAATTCATTATGCTTATGGTAAGATACCTCACGTACCATTTTCTACAATCCCTGCTACTACCATTTCACCTCACTATTATATATAATTATAATTTGATACCTCTATATAATATAGTATTATTTTCTTATTAGGACAATACTAACATGTGTATTTTGAAAGATAGGTATGATAAACACTCAACTTCTTAAGTGTCCATTGACACTTATAGGTGTGGTTATACAAGGGCATTAATGGCATGAGCCTACTTTGGAGAGGATCCACTTGTATAACTTTTGTGCTGCATACTTGATGACCAATTTCATATCATCTTGTACCTCCTAAATATTTCTCTACGAGGTCATATTCACTCATAGGTTTAGCAATTTTGATCAAATCATCTCCTCAAATCTTAATTAACTTTCCTTGACCAAATTCCTTCTTTTGCATACTTTTGACAACAAATTCTTATCTTCTAAGCATCATCTATGATCAAGAGCCCTTTGGATCATCTTTACGTCTTCCAAACTACTGCTTCCATTTATTTTTTCCATCACATTTTGTAAAAATTTTGAAAATTTTAATGATGATATCGTAGATATGATATATGAGGCCCTATAATATCACATTAACGATATTAGCCTTATAAACATCTATACATACACACAAACTATTATGAAAATTTTTCATTTTTTCATTGCACACATAGGAAGTTCATGTTATTTTTTTGACTTCCAAACTTCAAAGCTTCATATCTTCCTCATCACATGTCCAATTTGAGTCATTTTTATTATCTTTTGCTCATAGAGTGACCAACTCAGTCGTGGAGGACAGTGTTGTATGTAATTTTTTTAGAATTTTGTTTGAATTTTCTAACACTTAGAAGAAAAAAGTAAGGGTAAGAAAAATAAGAGATAATCGTATTTTGATCCAACATAAGCCAATAACCTTAATTTTTCTCTTGAAATGATCACTTGAATATGTTTTAAATCATAAATTGAAGTTTGTGATAGGTTTTTTAATGTAAACTTGTTTCTAATTGCTAGAAATTATTCCATTAAATGTTTTTCTTATAAAGGGTTTTGTCTGAGTAATAAAGTTTTCTAAAATTTGCAATCTAAATTAAAAATAAAGTTGATAATGAAGAATGATGTTGATCAAAATCCACAATCTGATGAAGGGTTATGAATCATTAAGAATTTTTTCTAAAATATTTGGGTAATCTTGAAATTCTTTATTATTGTAGATGTCGCCAAAGAGACTCGAAGTTGGAGGATCATGATAACCAAGGAAGAAAAGATGCAGAAGAAGAGGTGGATGATGAGGCATAGAACAAACTCTTTCTATGGAGCAAGAAGTGCATTCATATACCATGCATCAACCCATACCTATAATAGGGCAATATGCATAGGTAGAAGTTGATGCATCACCAACTCTAGAATAGGGAAAACACCTACCACTCTCCAATAAGTGTTTTGAGGTTGTTTAGGCAAGGTTCATCATGTCCGCTATTATAGTGAAACTTAATTGTTGTCCATTCATGGAGTTCACACTTGTAGAGATTAATGAACAACTTCAAGCCTCTCTTCTATGGCCCACTATATGAAGCAATGGTAAATGATACTTAGGAGAAGTCTACCAATTTTGAAAAATAAATAGAATGATACCATGGTAAAAATTAAGGGAGTCATAGTGCCATACTCTATAGAAGTAATCACAAAGGCACTAAATATACCAAAATTTGGGGCCAACATAGCTCAAATATCCACAAGGTCCAACACAAATGCATGAAATTTATGGCTGCAAAGGGCATATGGAACCATTGAAAGGAAATACATCAGATTATCTATTGCTGAGAAGATCTACAAGAATGGGAGATACCACATATTACCAGGAAAGAGGCTCAATCGAATTTTTACATATGATGTTAGAGGAACTGCTATTTTGATGGGTAAATTCCATGTCAACATTGCTCATTTTCTATTCCTAGAAATACAAAGAAGGTTTGAGGAGAAGAAGACGGAGAAAGATACTTTGACATTTCCTTGTCTTATCATAAAGTTATGCCAATAAGCCAAAGTTTTGGGCTACATGATGTCCTTCACAAGGCCTAAAATGCATGATATGTTGAAATGTCCAAACCAATGCCACCAGAGAAAGATCAAGTAGAAAAATATAGTAAGATGAACACCAACCGTAAACATTCTAGCCACAAAAATAAAACAAGCATGACCTAGTAGGTGAACTTCAATTGTAGAAAAGTAAAAATGCACTTATTAGTTCTTGATTTAAGATGGCATATCTTCCCCATGACTAAATTCATTGGCAAGCATTCGAAAAATGGACTGCACATTCCCATGATTATACAACATAACTTCTCCATTTATCATCTTTAGTTATTTAAATTTTCACTTGTTAGTACATTTAACATTGATGATAATAAGGTTTCAGTCATTTTGAGATATATATTTAGCTAGAAAAAAAGGTGTTTTCTTTTGATAGGCTCTATATATGTTTCCTATTTGATTTTGTATTTTAATTCTTAAGTCTTCTTATTTAACATCTTGTTTTTGTGTATAGTCAAAGTGTAAGATGTCCTTCTCTAAGTTTTTTGTTTAGTTCATTTTCCTAGGACTAGAATGAATAAGTGGGTTGAATATTTCCATGCATCTTTTACATGGTTTAGTATTCTCATTTTCTAGCTATTGGGCATCTTTTGGTTGTGGGTAACATAGAGTAATTCTCTCAAATTGATGGTTTTAACATGTGCGTTTTGTTTAATAAGTATGTGTTGCATTCAACCCCTTTAGTGCCAATGAACATTTTTAGGTGTGGTTATACAAGGGCATTAAGGGTTGAAGCCTGCTTTGGGTAGGACCCACTTGTATAATTGTTGTGACTTGTACTTGTTTGGCACAACCACATCATCTTGAACCTTCCAATTGCATAACTGTAAATTCAATACTTTCCCTTATTATATAACTGATATGTTTTACATCATGGATCTAATATTCCTTTCTTTGCATATTCTAAAGCTTTTAATGCTTGTGATTCCTTCTTCTAATACCTTTGGTGCTTACATATAAATTCTCCCTTACCCCAGAACTTTGGATTTGACTTGAAATCCTTCGACCTATCATAGAGCTTTATTTCCAAATTGATTGTCCTCATAATATGAAAATTACAGCATCCCAATATCGACTACTCGATATTGGGTCAGACTCGATGTTAGATACTTGATATCAGGTCCATAAAAACTATATATAGGATCCCTGCGATGTCCCAAAATCCATTCTCATCATTTGTAGCTAGAGGAGTTTTTGCATTTTTCTCTCTCAACTTAGAGCTTTGCGTAGCCAACTTCTACTCGTGATATCTTGCTTTACATCACTTTGATTTTCATTATTTTTGAACCTAGTTGAACTTAGAGTGTTTAATTTAGTTTGGGAAGGAGGCTTACATGGAAAATTTGCATCGATTTTTCCAAATTTGCTATTGCCTAAAAGGTATTATAAGGGTACGACTATTAAAAACCTTAAGTGTTTAATGAAAAATTTATCATATGAATGCTGGAACCCTTAATTTTCTCATCCAAGGAATCATAACCATCATTATAAGCCATACATAAGGGAAAAGAGGCCAATTACAAAGGGTCATAAAAGAAGTTAACACTTTTTGGGCATTTTCCTTGAATTTTTCTAACTTTGCAATCATATGAGCTAATGAGCTTAGTAGAACTAAGGTCACGAGTAAGGTATAAACCTGTTAATGATAAATGACATCATCTTAGTAACATCAAATCCTTAATTGATTGTAGATGGCCTCAAAAAGAGGTGGACAGGAAGGACCTTCGCAAGGTATAGGCAAATGCCCAAGAGGTGGTAGAGGTAGACTAAGAGAACAAGGCCTGTAAGTTGAACATGAAGAATAGGAGGTGTAGTCATTTAGCATTCATTAAGAGGCTCCTACTATAGGGTAGTTGGTCCAAGGGAGAGTCGCAGACCCATAAGCTCCAGTGCAAGGACAATGCCTCATGTTGTCCCAAGAATTCCTTGAAGCTATCTAGGAGAAATCCATGGTGACCACGGTCATTGTGGAAATAAAGTTTGGCTCATTTATGGCATTTTCCCCTAAGGTGGTTAGAACTCAATTTTAGGTGTCACCTTTATGGCACATCCTTGTAGAAAGTAGGGAATGGTACCTCTGTGAGATGTACCAACTTTGGCATAATAAGGAAGAAGGCACCATAGTCAACATCGATGGAGGCACTATCTCTTTTTTAGTTAAGGCAATCATAGGGGCTTTGAATCTACCAAATGTGGGGGACAAGTTGGTGCATTTTTCCACAAGGTCCAATGCAAAAACTAGAAAGTTGTGGTTGAAATGGATGTACAAAAAAGATAATAAAACATACAATGAGTTGACTCTTGAAGAGAGGACTTATTTTAAGACAGGCACATACCACCTCTTCCCAACTTAAGGGCTGAATAGAATATTAATTTATGTGGCCAGGGGAAGTGCAATATTAATGGGAAAATACAATGTCAATCTTCCACAAATGTATTTCATGGAAATTCAAAGGTGGTTCGAAGAAAAGAAGGCAGGGAAGCCAACACTTCCATTCCCTTGCCTAATCAGAAAGCTATGCAAGTATGTCGAAATCCTGGGATACACCAATGACATTCCTAGAAGGGATGAAAATGCTTCTTTCACTGAGTTACTTAAACCCATAGAACCAAGGAAAGACATTGGTGATGAATAAGAACAAGAACTAGAAAAGGATCTAGAATCAAAAAAGGAAATAGAGCAAGAGCCCAAGAGCCACAAGTTCCACGCCACTGCCACAAGATTACTGGCCCGTAATGAGCCATCTACAACAAATAGTTGAAACTCTGATTTGGGAAACTAGGGATGAATAAAACCTCTTCTAAGTTATCAATGATGCTGTGTAGTCCACCATTTTTGCTGATCCATCAAGGGGTTAGATTTTTTTATGATCAGGAGAAGAAGCCCAATGGTCATAGTAGGCATTGGTAACATTGTATCTTTTCAAATAATGCTCCAAATAGGATAAGGTGCTATCATCGTGGTCATGTAGCACCAAGATGCGGTAGGTGCAATAGAAGTCATCAAAGATCACATTAATGAATCTTTTAATGTGTCTCTTGTGCATCTGGTGGATTGGACCAGGACCAAAGATGCACAAATGCTAGTTGGGACTTCAATGACTCCTTAAGCTCATGAGGATGTACTTGATAGATTTTTGTAGATTGGATAAGTGATTGTAACTCTTTTTGACATGCCCAGTGATGTCATTTCAATTCAGTTAAACCTCATCACCACAAAAGTAAAGTTGGTCATGGCAGAGATTAGGGCAAAACATGCGGAGACAGAAGTGCATTGACTACAACAAGCGCTAGTTTCCTTGAGAGTGGAAAGATGGGATCCTGTCCAATTTGTCATGCCTAACTAGCTAGAACAATTCTGAATGGAGTAGCTAGACCAATTGATTGAACCAAATAAAGTTGTTGAGTAAGAGAAGGAGAAGGCAGTCTAGAATACCTTAGCTGCTGAAGCACAAGCATATGCCCATAAGAAGACATTGATCGCTGCATAAGAAGAGAATAAAAAGCTTATTATTGATAATGTAAGGTTGACCACTATAAAGAAACAGAAAAATATTTTGGAAGAAAGTGTTCACTAGTTGAGAGAACAATTGGTGAGGGTTAACCAAGACATAAGTAGAATCGCCAGAGAAAATCAAACCCTCTCAATGAAGAAGCTCCATGCAATACATAAAAAATTGAGAAAAGTGCATGGCAAAATGAGGCCAAGAAACATGAAAAGTTAAAGGAGCACTTTCAGAATCAAATTAGCATGTATAAATAGATCAATGAAAAAGAAATCCAGATGGAAAAAGCCTTCATCAATTCCATGTCATTGTAGAATCCTAATTGGCAACCAATCTTGGATAGCTATTCCTTGGTACATTAAGTGGAAGTAAAGAACAAGGACCTATAGATTGAAGATTTGAAAGAGTACATGGCATTAGATAACCTTCGCTATGCCAACCTTGCCATGTTAATAGTAGGTTGTCCCAGAAACGAGCTAGAATAGCAACTAGCAACCACCTATGCACTATATGAAAAAGAGTTTGCAGACAAGAAAAGTGCTTTACAAAAACTCCATGTAGCAAACTCAAAATTGAAAGCAATTAAGGCTCACTACCACGGACAAAGAGATGTATCCTTAGATCTATCCAAGAGATTGATAGATCACCATGAATTGAAAGAAAAGGCTAGGGCCTTCGAGGAGACATGACAGTAGTTTGTAGAATGGTATGTGAAAGTAAATAAGATGTTCCCATAGCAGCTGTGTTTGTGGGATGTACCGATTCTAGCACATTGGCTCATTAGCTTAGATAGTACATGATCCAAGAATGGAGGAGGAGAAGTTGCAGGCACTTCTTAATTATTATAACTTCCATAAGCCTGACGATAAGGGAAAGCGGGTAATGGAAGAGCCACCACTTTTGGGAACTACATGAGTTTCCCCAGATTTGTTGTTTTGTCATGATGTGTCCATTTTTTGCAAACATCATTGTAGCATGGAAGAGTCAATTTGTGTGTCTAGTTAAGTTAGTCAATAATCCCATACCTTCCTAATATTTTGTAAAGAACTTGTTCCTCAATTTTTTAAACTCCAGGATGAGTTTTCATTCAATCGTGGAGGTATGATATGTTATGTTTTGTAGGGCTTTGATATTAGAGCCGTAATGTTGGGTATTTGATATTAGGGCACAACCTTCGATGTTGAACATCCGATATCGCCCTACTGTGCGATCCTATAAATACCACACTTAGATGCACAGTTGAGATGAGGGATAGTAGATAGCATATAGCATAGAACAAATAGAATAGATTTTTGATTTCAAGTTTTGGTGGTTCCCAATGCATGCCCACAATGTGATCTTAAGTGATTGTACGACATCCTTATTTGAGTGTGATGTACTTGGACACATTTCTTGTTTGGCAATAAAGATTGAGATTATTTCCATCATTGCAGCATCCACTTAGCTTTATTATTTCTTTTAATTACCTTAAATTACTTAAATGTTTACTATTTTCCTTAGTTAATGTTTTCATTTACTGCTCTTTATTATTCTTATCATTAAGCGAAACGAGTATGACTAATCATGAGCGCTTAAGTGTAATTACTTATTAGTCTAGTAGTGTATCGTTTGGTATGCCTAGTGACGTACTCTTGGTACCTCAGCGGTAGTTACGTGAAGTCCAAGGCATGTATGGACAATTAGGGACAGATACTCATTGCATGTAGGCTAGTTTAGACTTTACTTTCCATTGTTAATTAGATTAAATAATTAAGTTCTTTATTATCATTAGGAGTAGCTTAGGGCCATACAACATTAATTATCATATGCCTCACTTTGGACTAAACCATACATGACAAAGCTACCACTAGTCCAAGTGGGAAGAGAACAAACTGCGATCAAGGCATAATAATTTAGATGCACAACTAGTTTCATCCATGGAATTTGACCAAATCATGCGTGAACGCTTGTGATTCATATGGTTGGACATAGGGGTACCTCACCACTCATTAGGGATGAAGGGAACAAAGGGAGTATTAGAGGCTTGTGAAACTTGGGATCCCATAGAGGGGCTCACTAGGATGATGAAAGGAAATGGTGTGGTAAATACCACCAGTGATGGTCGTATTGAACAAGGTTGAGTTACAGATGCATTGATGTGAATAATGTGGTAGAGTGGAAATCTTGTTGAGATTGATGTTTCATTATAAAAGGTGTTGAGATGATCATGGAGGTAAATAAAGAGTTAGGTTCAAAAACTTGATTAGTAGAGGAGATAGGAGGTTCTTGGCTTATAATTGAGATGGGGAATGCAGAGTGGGGGTGGTCACCTATGGAGTTGACCATTGCATAAGGTCCCCTAGGAATGTATTTGATTCATACTTGGCCTTAAACTCATCCTTATCTCCTTGGCTTTGTTCTGAACTAACTTCCTTACTTGCCTCATCCTGGTCTACTAATTGCACCAACATATAGGTATAGAACTTAGTTTGATTTGGTCGTATGAAGAGGGAGTATACTCCTTTCCATTTTTGTGAATTATCTCAAATTGATGTTTTAATTCTGACTGTATGTGAGGGATAAGAAAGCCATCTTAAATCTTAGCAAAAATGAAGTTATAATTTTCTTCATTGATGTTTGTGTAAAATGGTTCTAGTCCCATCTGTCAAAGGGATTGCCTATGTTCTACTATTGCCAAATCCTTAGGATCGTAGATACAGATAGATTCTTGGTTGGAGGTCATGTGTGCTATGTTGTGAGGAAAAATGGTGGAGTAGTAAGAGGCAAGGTGTTAGACCAAATTATTGGCTAGGTATGGTAGAGATCGAAAGGTTTTCTTTTAATTAATTTTATAAAATTTTAACTTTTTATTTTAAGAAAGTTGTAAGCCTCACAACATATAATAGCGTGTGGAAGTTTCACAGTGTGTGAAAGTTATCGCTTATGAAACTGTAACTGTAATTGCAAGAAATAGAAATTTATAAGAAAAATTTTTAGTGTGTTTGACGAAGTTAGTGGAAGCGCAAACAAGCTATAGCACAAGTGAAAACAACAAAAAAAATTTGTAGGTTTGCAAGTACTAAAATAGGGAAGGAAACATAAACTGCAACCACCAAGAACTTTTAGAGTTATAGCAAATGAAACAAGATTAGTGTTGTGAATTGCACTATAAACATAGTGATGAATAAAAATTTATTTTTAGTAAAAACTAGCTTTAATTCTTATGCGCTATGATTTTGGAAAAACCCAAAATAATTTTTTTTCCTCAAATACACTAACAAGAAAAGGTAGAAATATGTGGAAAATCTGCAAATGGGTTTTAATGAAAAATTCAAGTGAAGGTCCTCCTTCTAATGTTAGAAACTGTAGAGATGGAAACAATCAGTGCTGGAAATTGAAGACTTCCATGCAAAATAGATTGATCCTAAGATCCATGTTTGTTAGAAGGATCTTGGAGTACCTCAAATGGTCTTGTTGATTGCTTGAGGACTTGGGGGTCTATTACCAATATTATATGAAAATAAAAATATGAAAATGATGCATGAATAATAGAGCCTACACCAAGATAAGTTGTAGAAAATAATTAAACATAATATGTAAACACTACAAAATTTGTATTAACTCTATGAAGAATAAGATTTAGGGAATACAAAATGTAGAACTATAATTGTTCTAAGGCCTTTTTCATAACTGATGTAGAGAATTAGGCTTATGGATGGGCAGCATATGTCTTGTAGTCCTTCCAAATGCATTGGCTTACATTGTAACAGGGTCTCAGTGCTTTGAAATTTTCTTTCCAAATGGCTTTGGATTTTTAGATTTGCTTTCCCTCCAAAAATTTAAAGTTTTGAAGAATTGCAGAAATGCCAAAAGTTCTTCAAACATTGGTTATTTTGGCTTAAATAGGCCATGCACACTAGTTTTTCACTAATTTAATTTTGGCTAATTTCTACCAAATTGTTGTCAAATTTCTACGCTATTATAAATACTTCTTTGTAGTGTGTAAGCAATTTTGACTAGTTTCCTACCCTCACACACTGCTCCCACATGCTGCCTAGCATGTGGGACTAAGATCTTCATTGTGTGAAATTAAAGGCCAAATCCCAAACACTACCTCCACATGCTGCATAGCATGTGAAGTTGACATGTGTAGTGTGTGAGAAGAAAATGTGAATTTTTATAGCGAGTATTTTTAGCCTCCACAAGTTGGAAAACATAGAATTTTTAACTTATGGAGCATTTTTTGGCTTCCACAAGCTAGGATATAAGGCATTGATAGCTTGTAGAGCATTTTTAGCCTTCACAAGCTGGAATACATGGGATCTGCAGCATGTGGGCTACACATCTCAATTTTTTACATTGAAAATTTGCATGAAATTTTGTTAATACAAGGCCACAAGGTAGGATTTTTGGGGAAAGCAATGAAATTGTTTCTACCTTTATATTTTCATGAAATTATGACAAAAGTTTTGGCTATGGGTTTCCACATTGCAACATGAATTTTTCTTGAGGTGTATCATTGATCCCTCTTTGTTGATGTTTTGAAGATTGACCCGAGAGACATCAATAAAGAATGTGAAACACCATTGTAGGTTCATCACCAATGCTTCCTCTCCACACTCTATTCTATAGTCGTCGAATCATGCCAAGAAGTGCTTATGAAGGTGAAATAAGATTATGATAGGATATTAAAAGTTTAGGACGAGATAATGGTTACATTTGGCTATGAAAGGATAATCACTTTGGCTAAAGAGGTATTCCAAATATCGACATCATGGTAATGATGTGGTGGTGACATGTGTACTAGTTGAAAAGGTCTTCATGCTTTGTGCTTGAATTGCAATTTACTCGATGATGTCTTAGAGGAACCAGCACTCCATTTTTGGGCTTCTTTGACCACTTGGATCCTTCCTCTTGTTTTAGAGCCATTTGTTTTAGTTTAGGCTTCATTGGTCTTTTTCCTATTAGCATTTCTTCCCTTTTTATTTGTGGTACTAAAATCTTCATTGGGGTTCATTACTAAGGCCAAATTTTATTTTCTCACTAAATGAGATGTGTTGCATCTAATGAACTTGATTGATGAAGTATGTTGAATTTTGCTTCATTTTCTAGTTGAATGAGATGTGTTACATTCAACAAACTTGATTTGTGGAGAATGTAGAAGAAGATGTCACATGACCATAGTGCATGAATGTAAAACATATGTCTTCGTTATTATTAAGATAATAAAGGCTACAGTTTGGCTACGAGAATATGGCTTAAGAGATGCAGTAGATATGATGTAAGGTAAGCACTATTAATTGTGTCAAACAAGCTAACTTAATCTCATGTATTAAGGTCACATGGTGAGTCATCCTTTGTGATGGATCACACTTGTGTGATGACTATGAGCTCATCTTGCAAGCACAACTCCAAGAGTATAACTAAACAAGTCAAAGAATACATATGTTTACAAAAGGCTATATATGGTTATAAGTAGATATAGGCCATTATATGTTATAATTGGTGGAACATGAGCACTTTTTTTTATACTTTGCAGATTTAGATGAAGTTTGTAGTATTTTGAAGTTCCAAAAGATATGTGAGGTCATGCAGGCTCACTTGTTGCAGGCCACAAGTGTTGTCAACGTCATTTGTCTATTCAAATCCATAAACAAAAATTCAATCACACTAAAAGCAAACATGTCAATATTAGAGGTAATTAAGGTCATATGAAAGTTGTAGTGTTGCCTTGTAGGGCTTTAGTGATGTTCGGTCAAACTAAGGTTTTAGCGAGGAACTTGGTTTCAGAGTTTTCTCCTCACCACCATGGGATTCAATTAAGGACTCTTTTGTGATGTTTTGGATTTCAAGGTCAAGAGTGGTTAGGATATTCCAAAGCATTAAGGTTATATGGTCAAATGCTTTTAGGCTCTCGATTTAGGCATTCAAGGGTAACTTGGTTGAACACCATCACCATAAGGGTCTATTTAGGCTTACAGGCTAGTCAAATTACTTCCTCATCTCCATAGCTTAACCATGCATGTTAACATAAGCACATTAAGTGGCATATGCATGATAAAATTGTTAAACAGTGTTAAAACAATGCAAAATATTGTACTAACAGAGCAAAATAAAGCCAAATAAGGTCAAAACAAAGTAAAACAAGGCCAAACAAGGTAAGGTAGGATCATTATAAGGCAAAGAAAGGTAAAACTAGGCAAAACAAGGTAATAGAAAAGAAAAATATGGCTAAAGAAGGTTAAAACATGGTCAAAACAAGGTAAGATGAGGTAAAAGTGAAGTAAAAACAAGGTAAAACAAAGTAAAAATATGGTCAAACGAAAATAAAATATGGCAAACAAGGTTAAACAAGGTCAAATAAGGTAAGCAAGGTCAAAATAGTATTAATTAATTAAATTTAATATTTTTAAAGTCATTTTGTATTAAAGATATGCAAAAATCTAATAAAATAGGCTACAAATTGTCAAAATTAGGAAAAAGCATGGTATAAATTGTTAAAATAATAAGTTTACATGGTCAAACCAGTTTAGAAAAGCCAAAAATTCCTATTTCCTAATGTGTAGAGGCCATGGTCAGTTTCAAGTCCAAGCTCAATGTATCAAGTCCAAGCTCAATGTAGCATGGAAAAAAAATTCTCTTTGTTTTATTTTTATATCCATGTTTTTGAGGTTTGGGGAAGGAAATTAGTAGTCTTTTTTGTCTCATATGTATCGTGTGTAACCTGGTTTTCATCGTATGGAATCAAAAATAGAAATTTTTATGCATTCATACTATGGATCACATGCTATGTATCATGTGATGAAACTTGGTTTTCATTGTATGAAATCAAAAATAGAAATTTGTGTGTTCTCAAACGATGGCCCACATTCTATGCTATGTATCATGGGATGAAACTTGGTTTTCATTGTATGAAATCAATCAAAAATAGAAATGTTTATGTGTCCTCAAACGATGGCCCACATTCTATGCATGGTGTGGAACTTTGTTTTTAGAAATTTTTATGTGTTCATACCATGGCCCACATGCTGTGCATCGTGTGGAACATTGTTTTCATCTTATGAAATCAAGAATAGAAAATTGCAAGGCTTGGCAACCGGATGATGTCCCACTAAGACTTGCAATATTTGGGTTAATGCAAGCTCAACATTTACCGTGTATGTGCAATGGAACAGGAGGGCCAGCAGTTTTTATCTTCCGTGCTGTGTTCTGCACGCATTTTGGCCAGTGCAGTTGCCGGTCCGTGAAGACGCAGTAGTGGCCAGTGAAGGTGGCAAGCACGTGAGCAGGAGGGTGCTAGTACGGTGACAAGGTGGAGCTTTGGTGGTGCGCAACCATGGAGCTCCCCCATATGTGGGGATACGCGGACCTTCGCCTGTGCAACCTTCAACGGGTCCGTGCTGCCCTCCACGGTGTAGGCTCTTCCAGGTGCTCCACAGGCCCCCCTCCCCCTCTTTCCTGTAAATAAGCAACAAAAGATTGGTGAGCGGTGGGGATGATAATGACTGGGACCAGTGGGATTAATTGGAACTGAGAATTTGTGTCACTCTACCCCCGGCTAACATGATTAGGAGGAGGAAAACGATTACGACAACAGAACGGGGATGGTGTGATGTTTGATACTCTGCCTCCCTTTAACATGAGGAGGAAAACCATTGTGACAGGACTCAGAGAAGATGGAGTAACAGCAGAACAATGCATATGTTATTGTGCTTATAAAACTCTGTTTATGTTGAATGCGAATGGAATTTTAGTTTGAACATTTAATTTAGTGAACATTATTTAAGTTCATAATCTGTTGAATTAAATGCATAGTTTGTTTCTCTGGTTTTGAATCTTAATCCATTGAATATGCATACTTTGTTTCTCCGGTTTTGAATCTTAATCCGTTGAATTCCAAGTTGGGTACAGCAAAAGTTAACTTTGGGATGCCAATCTTTCAAATTTAAAATTAGGTATAAGTTTCATTGTATCACATTGACTATTTTTGGTTGGAAGTGTTCTCAATTTTGAGAGTTGCAGTTGCAATTTCTAGTGGCAAAACAAAATACTAGCATATGCATTGTATGATTTGTGCACAATTTTAAAACATTGTTATACTAATCTTTGAAGGGTGATGCTATGGTTTGGTATTGATTGTGCCTTAAAAGGAAAAGAAAAAGAAACCTGCCTCTGGCTTGTATTTGACATTTTATTATCACTATCCTAACATTCTATCTTGCCATGACAAGTAACATTACCAACAAATTTGAGTAGGTTTTGATAGTTAGGATGGACACCAGTAATATATATTCTAGAGAAATATATATCTAGAGGGTTGAAAATTTTGTTCTTACCTTTTTAGTGGCTGGATTTTCAACTTGGTCGAAGTGCAATGCTATAATGTAGGGTAGTAAACAACAATGGGCAACAGTGACCAATAGTGCAATGTAGTGCTATGCCGCAGATGGGCAAGAGACTGTGTTGTTAAGCAGCAGCAAAGGATTTCATGGAGTAGCATAGCGAGGTGGAGAAAGCGGCACAGACAGCAGATGAGGGTTTTGACGATGCACAACGTAGGTAGTGTGTGGAGCACAAGGGATAGACAACGGCATGGTGCCTCGATGAGGGCTTCCTATGATGGCCTACGTTGGTTCCTTGGCAGAGCAAGGTAAACTGAAGGACATGCAACGGTGAGGCATGGTGGTGCAAGCCTACAAAGAACGATAATGTAGACCTAGTATATTGCATGATGGACACATATGACAAGACAAAAACAATAATAAAATTTCAAAGCTTGATGTAGCATCATGTTCTGGGTGGTGGTGGCTTCTCCATCAACTTCTTTCCTTTGTCATTGGGCTTTTAAAATTGGTATTAGTTGAGTAATGCCCAAAGTTTCTTCTTTAACAAACTAGGATCATGTACTATCAAGGCAAATTTAGCGATGTTTGCAAGAGTCGGTACTTCCAATGGGCAAGGCAACTATGGAAACATTTTATTCACTTTTACATACCATGCTACAAATTGTCATCATTCCTCTTCAAATGCTCTAGTTACTTTTCTCAATTTGTACTAATCCATCATTCTGCAAGCTAGATTTGCTACTATGTCTTTTTTATTCTGGTAGCTAGCCTCAACCACTTGGAGCTTGGAGTTTGTAATGTGTAACTTCTATTGTACATCCTTCCTACTTGCAAAGTCCTTCTCATACCATGCATATACTATAGCCACTTGCTACTCTAGTTCATTTTTGGATCTGCTTGTAGTAAGCATGGCTAGATTAGCATAATGAATGTTTGCTAATCCCATGTACTTAGTTAAGTCCTCTATTTGTAGGTCTTTATTCTTAATTTCTACTTGATGCATATGATGGGCAAGACCATCTAGTATTGGCTACCAATCAAGTCTTTGCATTGTGATGGAGCTGATTTTGGCTTTGGCAATATGGATTTCTTTCTTGTTTATCTACTTGTATATGCCTACTTGATCTCTGAAGTGTTCTTGTAGCCTCTCATGCTTTAGCCACTGAGGCATTCCACATTACCTTTTCATTTTTGATGGGACGCGATATCGTGGTGCGCCACCAAGTCTATAAATAAGAGGCGACTCTTCCTTGTTTCTCATTCTAGGCCTAGACTGTAGCGAAACTCTGGTAGTTTTACCTCTCCATAGATAGAATAATTTCCATGTGCCCGCAGTAGGAGCTCCAACGTGAATGGATCTTTATTCGAGCAAATATTGTACCTGAACACAAGTTTGTGTACGGAAATAAAGATGAACTTCTTGGATAAACCTTGCAGTGCATGGACTAAGCTAGATAGGACTTTATTTACTGTTATTTATCGTTTACCATTTAAATGATTTATTAGTTAATTAATTCTCTCTCAACCCTTCTCCCATAGTTAAGTGCATTCAGTACGACCGCTTCGAGCACGTGCGTTACGCTTGGTGATCCCAGTAACGAATAGTGTTTGGTAACCAAGGATGCATTGGTTTAGGGTGTGAATGGTAAGTGGGAACGGATATTGATACTAGGTTAATTCAGGCTTAGTTAGTTAGTTAAAGTTAGTTAATTAGTCTCTTCACCCTTCACCTCATTAGCATAGGAGATAAAACACAAAAGACATAAAAATCATATACTCAGACTTACTTAACCATACAACCGTGACAAATACAAGTAAGTTTGGAAAGACAACGAACGATTAACCTTAAGTGTTCCATCAGGCATGTAGGCACTTGGTTTGCGGAGTTTGACCGGATCGTGCGTGTAACGCTCGTATTCGTATGGTTGATTGTAGGGGTACCTCGCCACTCATCATTGGCGCCGTTGCTGGGGACTAAGTGTTTGTGCGCTAAGTAGAACATAGGAGATCACTCACATCGTTGGGAGCTTAAATGAACCCTTAGGGTTAATTAAACGAAAAATTATATAACGGTTAATCAGCACATCAAATAAGACACAATGTCTTCTTCTTCTTCTCATAAGAGCACTTCACCACCTAGGGATCATACAAGAAACAGTCAGCAGTCTAACATGCATAACCAAGAACCGCCAGTTCATCAACAGCATTGAGTGGTATATATTTATCCCGATGAGTATATACCCGATTTCACTTTTATCCTCCATCAGGATGAACAACTGCATTGGTGAGATTTGCAAGGTACCATAGTGTTACCTCCAGATCGTGCAGTCCCCAACATGCTTCTTCGTGCTCTTGCACAGATAGGCATGACAGAATTATATGCTGAATACGTTGTAGAAGATTATGACATAAGGGATTACCATCCCACAGTAGCGCAATGTCTAAGGGACTCGCGGTAGGAGAGCCACCATACATTGTTGAAGGGCAAAGGGGTTCCACACGTCCTAAGAGAAATTGAAGATGGTGAACCAGTTATAACAGGTTCTCTATCGAAAGATGTTCCTCCTTCTAACAATGGTGAGGAGGTGGGGTATTAGAACTTACGCTCCACAATTCATAACCCTAGTTTTGATACCCATGAACACTAAGTGTTCATTGAGGGGACACAAACACATGATAAGGGTGAGCATTCTGATCGTCATCACGATCGGGGTAGGGATCACCGAAGAGAAGGTAAGAAACATCGTCATGGTGATGGTTCTCCTTCTTCTTCCCCTCCATCACACCATTCACCCTCTCCTTCCACATCAGGACATAGTCACAAAGAGCATAATGGTGAGGATAAGGGTAAGCGAGATGAGAGACCTCGACGAGAGAGTCGAGAGAGAGGATGAGGGTAGTCTAGAGAGTCTAGGTATGGTAGAAGGGAAAGTAGGGAACCACGTATGCATCATAGACGTCATGAGAGAGATGATCATGATGAACCCCTACTTGCCACCTGAAGTATGTTAGATATTATGGAGGCTGTGAGGATACCTACAAGGCATCAAAAGGACAGTCAGATCAAGAGACTAGACATGAATAACATCCCACGATTTGAGGGGGGATACAATGCTGATCCGCAAAATTACTTACAGACATTCCATGATGCCTGCGCCTTGCAAAATATTGAAAATGAGTGGCAGAAGTTAAAGTTGTTTTCTAGGACACTCGTAAAGGAAGCGGAAAGTTGGTACCAGTCCTTAGAGCCGGAAACCATTAGGAGGTGGAGTACGATGTTAGAATTGTTTAACGATAAATACCAAATGTACTCCAGAGTGTCCAATTTGTGTAAGCAGATCCAAGGATGAAAGCAGGGTAATCAGGAACCCTTGGATGCTGCCATGGGCTGATATTATGCATTGCTACATCATTGCTTGGGCCATGGTTACGCACAACGGGATCAACTATGCCACCTCGTAGATGGGCTAAGACATGAAACCAGGAGAACCCTTGGGACATATGCCCAAGGGAGATTATCAGAACTTAGATCCCATGAAATTCATAGATTGTTGAAGCAAGTAGCTAAAGAAGAAGGGGAGCTATGGAAAAGAGAAAGTGCAGAAGAGTACAACCGCGATCCTTCCCTCCGAAAGAGGGAAGTGAGATTTTGTGATGAAGAGGATGAGTCACCACACGAAGAGTTGGTGAATAGAAAAACCTTGCCACTTCAAAAATTAACAACAGAAGTGGTGGCTAAGGTAAATCAAATACAGGACTCCTTAGATAGTAGACTTGAACTTGTCCTGAAAATCGTAGAGGAGTCTAAGGAGGAACGAAGTAGTGACCATGATAAGAAAAAGCAGAGAGATTCAGGCCATGCATGTGACAAGGGTAAGGGAAAAATGACTATCGCCGATGACGTTGTGGATTCAGATACAGATAATGACGGTGGATGTGAGATCTGCCAATATGACCATCCTAAGGGATGTTACCCAATAATCTCACATCTGCAAGAGTCCAGGGTGTATGTACTCAACCCAAGACTTAATAGACGGTAAGCACCCCATCGGTTACCTTATCCCCAAGGTAACCCAAGGCAGTTCCACCAACCGTTAACGTATTATCCAAGTGGAACTCCACCACAACCTATCGGGCAACATCAGCAGTGGCAACACCCACAGTAGTGGGGGATGCCACCGCCTAGACAACAATACCCTTACCGAAAACCAAATCCTTATGGCTACTACATGCAATAGCCATTTTCTCCAAGTGACTCTATTGGTCACACAACTCCACAACGTCACTACTAAGTTAGGGAGTATTTTAGGACTCCTTCTCCTTCGGGAGACACACCACACACATACCATCCTCTGAATCCATCCGCCACTTTTACACCGGTAGTTCCACTACCTCCTGCTCCAACAATGCAAAGGGAACTCCCCACTCAACCGCAACAACGTAATGCTACGAGAGCTATAAACCTTTGACCCACTACTAGTTCTGACAACCAAAAGAAGAGAAGACCTTTGTTCAGAACCAAAAGCCCAAACCAACTCTCACAACCACAATCGGTTGAGTCTGTGAAACTCTCTGACTCTGGAAGTCCCTTAATCTACCTCCAAGTTGCTGGGAACAAACCTCATAAGGCTATTCTTGACTCAGGTTCCAGAGTCAACTTAATATCATGAGAGATGTATCAAGCCTGGAACCTGCCTCCTCTTAAGAAGAGAAATATTCAACTAGAGCTAGCTGACCAGTCCATCACCATTCCCTTGGGATTGGTGGAGGACATCATTACCACTGTGTGTGGTTGGTCATACCCAGCTGATTTCCTGGTGATAGAAGTTAATAGCAACGAAGGGGACTTCCGAATTATAATGGGAAGGGCATGACTGAGTACAGTAGATGCATGCCTAGGAATCTGCGATCTTTCCTTGTAAATATCTAAGGTAAACATTTATGGAAAGATCGAGAAGAGGAAAGTTCCATGCATCACATACAATGACTCAGAGGGTGATGACATGGAGGAATGCTCAGCATCTCCTACATGCAACTGGTGTGCACAAGAAAATCAGATACAAAGGTGCCTGTATGTAGCAACCACACAACAAGAGAACACCCAGTGGTTGACAGCTGATCAAGAGAGCAACCCACCAACATGCATGGAACAAACTGGGGGAATAACTCATGTCCATAACAAAGGCATAAATACATTGGAGTATGAGCATTGTCAACTTCCACCCCTTAACCTGAAAACATCAATCGGGAGAAGTTGGACACTTCTAAGAAATTCAAATAAACGCTCATTATTTTGGATCTCTCCCTTTCAATTTAGTCATGGGGGAGATAGCCACCTATGCTGATCATTTGAGGCCCTCAGTTCTTTTAAGTTTTTGTTTTACACATTTTTGTTTTACAATTTCTTTAACTTTTCTTGTTTTTGTTTTACAACATCGTTCATACTTTTCCATTTCTTGTATGTACTATCCATCTTGTCAAGTTTTTCATTTAATAAGTATTCTTCATGATGGTATGAACTATTTTTATATTGATTGCTAATGTTTGGTTTTTACCTTTAAGTTATGATGTTGATACTAAGGTATGGTTCTTTTGATATAGAAGGCAATGAGTCCACTTCATCCATACATCCACAAATTTCTATGGTCTCTTTCGGCTTGGAAATGTACAATCCCTTTCTAAATAAGAACTATAACGAATCGGTGACTGGGCATTTCTCAAACTAAGGAAAGACTCAAGGATTGAAAAGGGTGTGGCTTCAAGGGAACTTGATGTATTTGTGTTGGCCATTCTCTTGGGTGCTTGGATGTGTTCTTCTTGAGTTTTCTTACCATCGACGTTACTCAATTATTGGGAAGCTGAGCTAATAAAAATAACAAAGTCTTTGCATGGTGTGGTTCTCACGCATAAACACGTAAAAAGAAAAACAGTGAGAATTCAAAGCACACCCCTTAGACGAAATAATCATTTGGGCTACAAGCACTGGTTATGAAACTAAAATAAAAATGTTCCCTCTAACTAAGGCCCTTCCTTCTTCCCATTCTCTCCTCCTTCGTTTCGTCAGAATGGTGGTGGCTCTTAGGTGAAGGCATTCTTGTTACTTCAAGAGGATGGATTGGCTGAATGCATTAATGCAAAGCCACTGGATGTGGTTTGTTTGAGGCCGAAGTTGAAATGGGATCTACTAAGTCACATTAATCATTAACTACACAAGGGGCTATACACCACCTTGCTCTTTGGATTCCATTCCATTCTCTTCTCTCCATTGTTCACCTCATTGCCGGTTGTATCATTAGTGTATATTTTGGTTGACACATTGTTTTCTTTTTGGTAAATTCTTGTGGTTAAGACTTTAATTCTTGTTCCAAATGACATTCCTAGAGCCTATGGACTCTTTGAATGTGGGTTTGTCAAGGCATTAAGGGCATGAGCTTGCTTTGGGGAGGACCCACTAGCATTCCTATTTGGTGCACTAGTTAAATTCTTTACCTTAACATTTTTGCAATCCACTTTATTTTGTTCATTTCCATCTTGACATCCATTTCATCGACATTATAGTTGTCTTTTTCTCCATATTTCTTGTTCTTTTTCTTTATCCATTCTATCGCTACCGTAGGTTTGCTCTTAGTCATGGGGGTCCGGACCCAAATTTTTTCGATTTTCTCCTAACCCCTACACCTTCGATAGCCACTATGATATCTCCAGATCCGTATCAGCCATACCACAACTGCTTCGATTTTTTCGATGTTCTCCTAACCCCTACACCTTTCATCGAAGAAAGGTATTAATTGCATTATGATTCATTTACCCTTGCTAATAAAAGATTGTGTTGTGTGTGCAGATGGCAATCATACAACAACAGATTGAATCTGGAGGGAACGCTTGGAATGGATCGATGCTAAAACAACTATGCAAGGAGCAAGATCAATGACGCGCTTATGGATAGACAATGAAAGGCACAATGTTGGCGTTGGTAGTAGCAAACTTATTCTCTTTTTTCTCTCTTCTCTCTCAGTTGCCAAATAAGGCCTGATGTCAAATGTATAAGGTGTTCACTCTTGTTGTCATGAACACCAGTTTTGTCTTGTCTTGTAATGATGATTCGTTCACATATCATCCCATTCACCATTAGTTCCATTTGAGTCAATAATCCAATACCATTCCAATATTTTGTAAGGAACTCAAGGACAAGTTTTTATTCAGTCATGGGGATATGATGGGACATGATATTGCATGGGCCGTGATATCGCATCCCCCACGATATCACGTGCATCGTCCCCCGCGATATCGCGTACGTGATATCGTGGTGCGCCACCAAGTCTATAAATAAGAGGCGGCTCTCCCTTGTTTCTCATTCTAGGCCTAGACCATAGCAAAACTTTGGTAGTTTTACCTTTCCAGAGATAGAATAATTTCCATGTGCCCGTAGTAGGAGCTCCAAAGTGAATGGATCTTTATTCGAACAAATATTGTACCTGAACACAAGTTTGTGTACGGAAATAAAGATGAACTTCTTGGATAAACCTTGCAGTGCATGGACCAAGCTAGATAGGACTTTATTTACTGTTATTTATTATTTATCATTTAAATGCTTTATTAGTTTATTAATTCTCTCTCAACCCTTCTCCCATAGTTAAGTGCATTCAGTACGACCGCTTCGAGCACGGGCATTACGCTTGGTGATCCCAGTAACGAATAGCATTTGGTAACCAAGGTTGCATTAGTTCAGGGTGTGAATGGTAAGTGGGAATGGATACTAATGCTAGGGTAATTCAGGCTTAGTTAGTTAGTTAAAGTTAGTTAATTAGTCTCTTCACCCTTCACCTCATTAGCATAGGAGATAAAACACAAAAGACATAAAAATCATATACCTCAGACTTACTTAACCATACAACTGTGACAAATACAAGTAAGTCTGGGAAGACAATGAGCGATTAACCTTAAGTGTTCCATGAGGCGTGTAGGCACTTAGTCTGCGGAGTTCGACTGGATCGCACGTGTAATGCTCGTATTCGTATGGTTGAGTGTAGGGGTATCTCACCACTCATCAATTTTCCATTTTAACTTGAATGTTTCCAGCTACTAGTTGGGCTACCTATTCAGTTCTAAATTTATCTAGCTAGTCTGGTGTTACGTATCATGCAGGGTCTTGTTTATCTTCTCTTAATGTAACTAACTTTTTTTTGTAACCTCTGTACCTCATTTTCTGCATGTTTGGATGTAGGTTTAGCCATCATCAACTTTTCCTTTGTTGAAATGAGTTCAGACTACTGCAGTGTTATTGTTGGGGATATAAAAAAAAGTTTTGCATCACTTTCCTTGTCTACAGCAGTTGATCTAGGATATCTTCATGCTCTTGTGGGGCCATGGAGGTTCTAGTTATGGTTTTACTATCTTTGGCTCTAGTAATATCTATTAGTGGCATAATGAAAATGTTAAAGAATTCTTTAATATGATCTATTATTAATTTAGCTCCTCCTACTACAACCTGGTGTTGCATAACTATGATAGTAGCTCCTTCTCTCATTTCAAGAATAACCTAAAAGGATGCAATGTTCCTTGATATTTGCTATGCTCGATCCTGATCTTCTCCTACTTGTAATGATATTTGACCACTAGTAGGTCTTATTGATGCTATAGGCCTTCTTGGATTGTCTCTCACTTAGTACATGCTCAAGAATTCTCTATTCCCCTAGATAATGATTTTAGCTATCTACTGTAGATGGCTCACAAAAGGTTTATAATCTTGTTGTGCTAGTATGGTGCTTGATCCTGGTCTATTACTAGCTAGTGTTAACCCGCTAGGTCCTACTTGCTTTTGTCTTATGGATAGAATGTTTTCGGTTGGTGTGGATTCTGTAGCTCCCTTAGTACCTTCTCGTTTTTCTAGTTGATCTTTCTTTGGAGGCATTGGCTTCAACATCTTAGCATACGATGCATTTTGGGCTTTGTGAAGAACATCATTGGTGTAACCTAAAATTTTTGCTTGCTTGCATAGTTTTTTGATGAGGAAAGAGAATGGAAAACTAAGTTTCCCTACCTTATTTTCTTCAAACCTTTTTTGGATTTCTAAAAATATGAGCCCTATTTACTTGGAATTTACCCATGAGGATGGCACTTCCTCTTGTAGCATAGGTGGAAATCTTGTTTAATCTCTTGGCGGAAAAGATGTGATAAGTCTCAGTCTTGAAGAAGATCTTTTCTATAGTGCACAATCTACTATATTATTTATTTTTTGGTCTATAAGACCTCTTGGAAATTACTTTGACTAAGTAGGGCATTGTGATTCCTCCAATTTTGACGATGGCATTATCCTGCTTATCATTCTAGAATTGATAGGCTTTCCCTAGGTACTAATCATCATTGCATAAGATTATGGGCTAAAGAGGCAAGGCTTGGAGTTGCTCTTAGATAGTGGTAGGTGCAAACTCCATGAATGGTCGAAACTTAAGTTCCAAAATAATTGTGAACATGATGAACTTCTCCTAGATAGCCTGGAGACACTTTCTTGATAGCATGAGGCATTGTCCCTAGTCTTGGGCTGGCAGTGCTTCAGCTTCAGTTTGTGTAGAATGTTCTATCACAGGTGGTGGCTAATGAATGCTAAAGGACTAAGCCTCTTGCTCAACTAATGAAGTCTTCTTTGTAGCTTGTCCCCTTCCTTTGGGTCTTTTACCTCCTTATTTTGAGGGTCCCTTGGATGCAAGTCTTTTAGGACCCATTTTGAATCATAAAGGATTCATTTAAGATTACCCAAGGATTTGAAATAAGTTTCTATTAGTACTGTTGGTGACCGTTTGGGACGCGACCGCCAACGAGTGTCCTCGAACAGGATTTAGGTGCCTGCTGGTCTCTGGCAACACCAAGGCCCAGATACCTTCAAATAAACTCAATAGTTAATGTGAGTATGTGTGTGTGCTGTTGCGGCGTGTGGTTGTGAGAAATGTAACGATTGCGTTGTGTGTAAACTACAAATGACTTACTTTAAAGAGATTCAGCCAACTTTGCCAAGTACTGTGAGTTGTTGAAAATTTTCTATTTTGTTCAACTGCCTAGTCTACGCGGTCTTTATAATACCTACTTGTAACAAATAAAATTTTGTAAAAACATTTGAGCACAACTCCACAATCTACTTCTAATTTTCCCCAGAGAAAGAGATAGTTCCACAAGAAAACTAGAAATAGAGCAAGATTCGATGGAAATA
>MNCI01003484.1:1871294-1932826 GCA_015680685.1 Gnetum montanum
CAGCTGACAAGTGTCTACTTCATGTATGATATTGGGTAAATATCCCAAGAATTTTTGTCTTTGAATATATCTTAATATAGAGGTAGGTATCCAACATTTATATCCAATGTTCATCTTGTTAAGTTGAGGCTTTAGAAACATTTCATTTTCACAAAGAATATAATTGAATATAAAATTAAATTAAGGGATGGTCGATGAAAGAAAATATACGTTTCAAAAGTAAATAATTTTCCAACGTTAACTGAGATATTGTGGAGGACGCAGTTTGCAGTTAAACCAGTTTCCCAATGGCTTCTCCTGCACGCAGCCCATCTCTACAGTTTATGCTCTGCTCTGCCGAACTTGTCTCGCTCACTGGACCTCCCAAAAATACGATGGCAGTTGGAACCACTCCCACGCACGGCTCGGCAGTAGTTGCTATTTCTCCTATATCGGTAGTGAAATGGCTTGGAACTGCAAACCCTCGGTGATGATGACCTGCTTCTACACGTGGGCTGCGTTCAAGTCTGGCGCGTTAAGTGCCAACGGTGTGAGTGCGTCCGCGGTTACCACCTATCTTTGGCGAAGAAAACAGACACCTTCCATGTCCTTGGAAGCGCTTAGCATTTGTGTTTTTTTTTGTTTCTTTTGCCAATAATCGTCCATGACCGTAGGCACAGGTGCAGGCATGGTAACCACCTGCGTTTTAGCCCTGTTCCGTTTATTTTGCTGTAACCTGTTACTCCAAAAACTACTAAACTACTTATTGTTACATGTTGTGGCCAAGAAATTAGGCTTACTGTGAAAACAGAAAAATGAAACCCTGCGTGGCAAGCATTTGACAAAATTCCGAAGAGGAATATGAAGTTATCCCTGGCGGTTCTTGGTAAAATTTTTATCAGCAAGCATAACTTGTTTTGGTTTCCGTATTGATAAGAACCACCATGTTGCTTTGGAGAGTAAGTGTACCATTTTTTTCCAGCTTCCAAAAACATTTTTCCAATGCCTGGACTATGCCATATTATATCACAAGATGCACCTCTGTTTCTGAAAGTATTCAGTGCAGTACACTGTTTCTTCTTACTACAAAATCCAATTTTCTATGTCTATTGACTTTAATTTGAATCTGTAAAAGCAGGACTGACCCCATTCTTGGTTAATGCTCATCGTCAATATGCTTATATAACAAAGCCATGTATATCTACGTGTCCACCACCACTGCTGAACCGTTTCTAAGCCCATAACTGGTTGAATTATAACCTTTCCCGATAGGCATCATGTAATATGCCGAAATATTAATATTACACTCTTTGCCCGATAGGCATCATGAAATGGCTAGAAATGTGCCAACAAGTACTTAATCCTTTCTTAGAATCTTGGATTCGATCAAAATTTATCCTTATTATTACTTTTTAGCTCTTATTATGATTGCAGAGTTAGAAAAATTTCAAAAAGAAACCCTACACTATGCTATACAAAACCATAAATTTCATAATTGTATTGTCACTAAGTTGAAATGGAATATCTAGGGATTGGAGAATTGGAATATGAGGTATGTTACCATGGTCATAATGGTCTTCTATGTGATGTGTAATTAAAATGACACTTATAACTATTTATTAGTATTCTAAACCAAGGCCAACCACTAGTAGTAACATCAAATTACATCATCTTAGATCCACCATAATGAAAATTACTAGCAACCACATAAAGAAACTAGTACTTAATGAAGAAAAATTTGAAAATATGCATTAGAGTTATTAGAATTAATTAATTAATTACTAATGGTTAAGTTAAATGAGCACCCTCAAGCATGGGTCACATGTCTATCTAGTCTTTTAACTAATATCAATCACATTAGAGGTGCACCTTCAAGCATGGGTTACATGTCTTTCCAATCAAATGGCAGAACTATACCAAAGGACCATGAAATTATTCATAGTCTATCTTTAGGCTTGGTTCACATATCTTTCTAATGGTACTAAATAGTCTATCTTTAGCTATGATTCACATAACTTTGTAATGGTACTTGAAGAACAATTTCTTTATAAATTGGTTAATTAATTATTTTATTTCCATTTCCATAGGACTACCTTCAAGCATGGATCACATGCCTATCTAGTAACATAAGAATGGAATAGTTATGTTCAAATATGATTTTTCAAAGACCTTACAAATATGATTGGTAGTACATCAAGATGAAACTATTGTACCTACTTTGGGTTTTTTCTACATAAGTTAGAGTTTCAAGTATATTCTATAGCTTTTCCAACTTAAACCATCCTCAGCAATTCCAGATTCAACATTCTTTGTGATCAATGATGTATTTTTTGATCTTCATCTTCAACATCATTTTTCTCTTTGATGTCCAACATAAATCTTGCTTTTCATGTTTGATGTCCTTTTGTAGATCAACTATATTTTTTATGTCTACTTCATCTATGCATGTCATTTCTCCTATCTAAAACCTTCTAAAACTTATAAATAGGAGGATACCCTTAAATGGAAAAGGGTTAAGAACTAATTAGCATCAATTAGAAATCAACAAAACATGTAACCATTACTTAATATCTAAATGAAAAGAAAGCTCTCTATAATAGTGGTTATTCCCATAGCTTCTTTCTTACATATCATAATCTCTATGTGCTTTTTAGCTTGTTATTGTTCTTTGATACCCCCTTTTTTTCCATTAGATTCATATCCATGCATACATGAGATTCAATTTCCTTTTCACCATATCTCGCAAGATTGTAATTTGCATTTTTTTATGCAATTGAGAAATGTCTATTAGGCACACACATTGGAGAGAGGAGATGGGGTAACAAAGCTTCTTGCCAACCTTCCCTCATCCCTAATTTTTTCTTAAAGGGTTATTACTACATCTTTCCAAATTTCTTATTTAGTTATCCAATTTTCCTTTCTTTTTACTTTTGCATTTCTCTTGCTATGTTTTGCATCAAGGTTATAACTAATTTATTTTGTTATCCTTCTTATTTAAGAATGTGATTTATTTTTCTTAATTTATCAAATTTATTCTATTCTATTTTATAGATTTTATTTTCTAGCCATGTACACTCTACTTCTTTGTAGATTCTTAAAGGGTCATTACTACATCTTTCCAAATTTCTTTTTTAGTTATCTAATTTTCCTTTCTTTTTACTTTTGCATTTCTCTTGCTATGTTTTGCATCAGGGTTACAACTAATTTATTTTGTTATCCTTATTATTTAAGAATGTGATTTATTTTTCTTAATTTATCAGATTTATTCTATTCTATTTTATAGATTTTATTTTCTAGCTGTGTACACTCTACTTCTTTGTAGATTCTTTAATGGCCATTACTACATCTTTCCAAATTTCTTTTTTAGTTATCCAATTTTTCTTTCTTTCTACTTTTGCATTTCTCTTGCTATGTTTTGCATCAGGGTTACAACTAATTTATTTTGTTATCCTTCTTATTTAAGAATGTGATTTATTTTTCTTAATTTATCAGATTTATTCTATTCTATTTTATAGATTTTATTTTCTAGCCATGTACACTCTACTTCTTTGTAAATCTCATTTTGTGTAACATTTTTCTTTTGCATTACATTGTGCATATGCTTTTACTTTTTCATCACGTCTACTTTGCTTTTACTAGTTATTTCATGTACTCTATTTTTCTTGTTATGTACTTGTGTTTGATAAAAACATTACCTCGGATTATTAGAACTTTGAACGATCTATAAGTCTCCTTTAAATTTAGATATTAATTTCTTTAGATTGTTTGGTGGTCATAACATGTGATAAAGTCAATTTTTCTTTAGCTATGATATTGTATATCCAAAATCGTAGCTATGATATCATAGATCCGTAGCACAAGCTACATCATCGTATATGTGATATCACAAGATTTGTGCAAGCCTATAAATACAACACTTTGGTGCATGGATCCATAATAAGTTTCATTCCATAGTAACATAACTCTTTTAGTTTGTTTTTGTGAATTTAGTCTTAAGTACTTAGAAGTATGAATGCCTGTAGTGTAGTGTGACTTAGTGAACAGAGTCTTTATTTGAATATCTTGAACTTGGATGCAAGTGTAACCAGTGTACTGACCTAAATCGTCGATGTGAGGCTGGAAGGGAAACATACACCAAAAGATCGTCGGGCAGCCATAGCTGACCTTGCATTCACTTGAGGGCAAGCTAGAAAAGTAAACGAAGGCAGAATGCCTTGGATGGTCTGCATGCAAATCAACCAAGGACTTCCCCGAGCGTAAGCTACGGCTAGCGTTGGGGTTATTGTAAACGATGTCTTAAAATGTGTAAATGCATGTAAAATGTAAACATGAGTCGTAAGACGTAAGATGTAAATGTGAACGTAAGGCGTAAACAAAACATAAACTAAACGTAAGTAGAAATGTAAACAGAGCGTAAAACAGAAAACAGAAATAATGTTTGGTTGACAAAACAGAAATAATGTATTGCTTAGAAAAGATGTACACCGGTCAAATCGTAGCTGGGTGTAGATGGCAGGTCAAATGCCTAGCCCTGGGGTGAAGTAACATGATGATGCGATGATGTGATGTGATGAATGTGAGAAATGCTTGGATGCCAATAGTCAGGTGTGCCGAGCGCCCAAGGATTGTAGGTTCTGTCCTCTCTCAGAATTGCCAATCTCTCCAATTTTTGCTTTTGGTTTATGTGAATTGACAGGGTATTTATAGGGTTGGGCTAGGCTTGGGAACAAAATTCAAGAATGGAATCAATGGCTGGGAGATGAGAGGAAAGCAGATCTAGTAACATGTGTCCAATGGACAGTTGTGCTCGGGTTGGATGTGTGTTGGCGAGAGTTGGATGTGTGTTGGATAGTTGTGCACGAGTTGGATTTATGTCGGATAGGTGTGCATGAGTTGGATGTGTGTTGGCAAGAGTTGGATGTGTGTTGGATAGTTGTGCATGAGTTGGATGTGTGTTGGCAAGAGTTGGATGTATGTTGGATAGTTGTGCATGACTTGGATTTGTGTCGGATAGTTGTGCACGAGTTGGATGTGTGTTGGCAAGCGTTGGACGTGTGTTGGATAGTTGTGCATGAGTTGGATTTGTGTTGGCAAGCTACATTCTTGACCAGGTACATTGCATTTTACAATTTATGGGTTATTCAAGCCCATGAAAGTACATTTAATTTAGACATGAGGGCCTGACTATCCCATAAATGAAGATTTACAATGAAATGTACAAGGAAAATTTGACCCGTCTTGCTTGAAACTTCTTTGTCCTTGAGTTTTTTGGAATTTTCTAGAAGCTAAATTTTTTTTGGAATTTTCTGGAATTTTCTAGTGCTGAGAATTTTCTAGAATTTTTTAGAATTTTCTAGAATTTTTTGAACGTTGGTCATGCTAGACTCATGCTGCCAGTGTGACCTGGGCATCAGTGATAAAAATGGGCATTTTTGGAGCTAAAATCTAAAGTTCTAGAGGCTGAAACTTGGAGAAATCATTAATGGACCTTGAGGGTGACTTGTCCCTTCAAAATCAGACCATTTTGATGCTATTTTGAGGCTCTGAAAGTTGGTCATGCTGTGGTCACGCCTAACATGACTGCCCAGCGTGACTTGCAAAAAAACTGTGTAGTTTGGCTTAAAATTTGGACTCTTGAATGCTAAGACTTGGAGTGGACATCAACAACTCTTGAGGATTGCTTGCACCCTCAGATTTGGACCACTTTTTATTTGATTTTGAAATTGTTGGAGCTGCTCACACTAAGGGCAAGCTAGCTTAACAGTGTGATTAAGTTGGCTTGAGCAACATGGACTTTAGTTTCATGCCTTAGTCAAATTTTTCCTCCCGAATGCTTGAAAGGGCTTGAGTTGTTCTTGTTTCAAAGTGTTAGGCCAAAATTAGTGGTGTTTCATTGGCCCCTCTTTGTTGACGTTTGGAGGAATCCACCCGAGAGGCGTTGACAAAGAAGTACAAAACACCATGAACGACCAAGTACCAAACATTAACCGTCAATCCTTGGTTGGATGTCATCGCACCATTTTCAAAAGTACATGGGATTGAGGGAATGTGGTTCAAAATGCAAGGGAATTGGTTGTAACCAAGGAAGCCAGGAGTTGATCAAGGGTGAAAATTACTATTGAAATTTGTTGGAGAGGAATGCTCTCTTGTGAACAAGTTATGTCATTGGTCCTTATCAACAGCTGGGTTTTCAGTAGACTCGGAACCAAGACATAGGAGGTGCATTTTTTGGAGAAAAGGGACTCTTATAGAGTATTTGCGGGGCCTGTTGTAAATAGCCAAAGCCACGCGATGATGTGCAACATGGTCTCTTTGAGACACTAGTGTAACTATTTTTCAAGACAACTGCCTTCTCACCTGGGGCTTGTATGAGAAGAGCCAACAATCTATGGTTTGAAATGTCGACGGGGTCATGAAGACCTTTTCCGTGCATTTTTCTCTTTGACCCTTTTTTTATCTTTTTCCTTTTTATTTTTCTCGTTTGTTTCTTCTTCTTCTTTTTGCCTTTCTTTGTCTTTCTTTTTCTTTTATTTATTTATTGATCTTTTTGAAAGAGCTTGCTTTTAGTATTATGCTCATGTTTGAGCACTTGCATTTTATGTCATGCATTGTATACTGTGTTTTGCGTTGCGACTGCTTAGGGAGTTACAGTGTGCAATAGTGTATCAAGAGGGTTGAGCTGAGTGGAATGCATTTGGGGGTATAACTGAGTAGGATAATTGGGACATGATGGGGGAAATAGGGAATGCATCAGGAGTTGGAAATGTACTTATGAATGGATTGATTAACCCAGTTACGTGCGTTAAGAAGAATGTGATACCTTGTCATCACAATGAAGTGCATCTATGCATGAATGCCTCAAAAGTGTCATCTTGCAAACACAACTCCAAGAAGACAAGAAAACCACAAATGAAACAGTCAGCTAAACACTTTAAACAAGGATATGGAGTTACCACGTGCAATTTTCAAAGCAGACAGAATCATGAACAGCATCAGTTTCATTAGGGCCCATGAGATGAATCATGCAACAAGTCTTTGTGGAACATGAACAGCTGATTGCAGTGACACATCTTTTCAAGTTTTGCCTGGTTGTCGATGATGTCACTAGTTTATAGTCTTAGCGGACTGTTGTGGATTAGTTTCATGTCATAACCCCTTGGACGGCACCAGTTTAGCGTTGTGACAGACGGTGCATTGCTAGTTTATAGTCATAACAGACTGTGAAGAGGCAAACTAGTTTATAGTCTTAGTGGACTCTAGATGCTAGTTTCATTCATGGCAGATGGATGTAGTAGTTTAGTGTCATATCGAATAGAACTCTGTGGTATCATTTTTAAGTCATGATGCTAGGACTATTCTGTGGTATCAATTTTAAGTCATGATGCCAGGACTATTCTGTAGTATCAATTTTAATTCATGATGCCAGGACTACTCTGTGGTATCAATTTTAAGTCATGATGCCAGGACTATTCTGTGGTATCAGTTTTAAGTCATGATGCTAGGACTACTCTGTGGTATCAGTTTTAAGTCATGATGTTAGGCCTATTCTGTGGTATCAGTTTTAAGTCATGATGCCAGGACTATTCTGTAGTATCAATTTTAATTCATGATGCCAGGACTACTCTGTGGTATCAGTTTTAAGTCATGATGCCAGGACTACTCTGTGGTATCAGTTTTAATTCATGATGTCAGGACTACTTTGTGGTATCAGTTTTAATTCATGATGCTAGGACTACTCTGTGGTATCAGTTTTAAGTCATGATGTTAGGACTATTCTGTGGTATCAGTTTTAAGTCATGATGCNCTTTGTGGTATTAGTTTTAAGTCATGATGCCAGGACTATGATGTACCTCAAGTTTGTCAGACATAGTATCTTTTCAAGTACAAGTGGTTTGTAGGATTGGCGAACTCGTTTCCGTCCATGTCAGCAAGTTTGAATGCTCCATTGTTGTATGCCTTAGTGACTAGGTAAGGCCCTTCCCAGTTGGCTAAGAATTTATCTGAATGTTCTTGGGCGGCCTTAAGGACTAGATCTCCTTCTTTCATTGGGCATTTATGAAGATCATGCTTGTGCCTTTGCCTCTATGGTTTTTGGTACCATTCAATTTGATCAAGCATTCGTACACATTCCTCCTCTACCGAATCAAGGTCAGCGATGCATAGTTCATTGTTTTGACTTTCATCGAGGAGACCGGAGAGAGTTATCCGCAATGAGGGAACCTGCAATTCTAAAGTTAAAACAACTTCAGATCCATATACAAGACTATATGGATTTTTACCTGTGGAGGTTCGATGTATCGTTCTATAAGCCCACAATGCATAGAGTAATTGTTCATGCCATCATTTCTTGCTCTGATTCAGCATTGTTTTGAGCACCATGATGATAGTTTTGTTTGTAGCTTCTGCTTAACCATTGCTCTGTGGGTAGTAAGGTGATGAAAACGTGTGTTTAATGCCCAGACTTTTAGAAAATATTTTGGTATCTATGCTGCTGAATTGTGGCCCATTGTTGGTAACGATGGTCATTGGAATACCAAAATGAGTCACGATATTTTCCATTATGAAGGTGCAAATGTGTTTTGACGTGGTCTTCCTAAGAGGAATAGCTTCCACCCACTATGTAAAATATTCAGTTGCAGTGATAATGAAGCTATGGCCTGCTGAAGATGACGGCGTTATTGGTCCAATTAAGTCTAAACCCCATTTTTGAAATGGCCATGTGATTTGTACGGTATGTAATTCGTTAGGTGGTACATGTATTAGATTACCATGCTTTTGGCAAGTGTCACATGTTCTGACCTTGGAGACGTAATCGTATTCCATGTGTGGCCAATAGTAACCTAAGCGTCTAATCTTTGTTGCCATTGCTTTAGGTGCTATGTGTCCTCCACAAAGTCCTTCATGGATTTGTTCTATGATCATTTGACCATCAGTGCTACTAATGCATATTAGCAGAATACCTTCATATGATTTACGACACAAGGTATCTCCTATTAATGTGTATTGATGAGAACGTTTTCGTACGACGTCCTTTTGAGCATTGTCAAGTGTTGTGGAGGTTCGCCTCTTAGAAGATACTCTTTTACATCATCATACCATTCTATTGCGTGTGTTGCACTAACAGATGCTATAGGTACTTCATTTAGAGTGTTAATTACAAGTTCGACACAACTGGTTATAGAACTAGGCAATGCATGAAACATTTCAGGTGTCATGTTTAAGGCTAGTGTGGCAAGTGCATCAGTGACGGTGTTTTTGCTTCTAGGGACATGTTGTATATCCACTTCTACTAGTTGCCTTACTAGATGTTTAGTCAAATCACAATACGGTTGCAAATGGAGAGCTTTGCATGCGTAGACTTCAGTGACTTGATTAATAACTAATTGCGAATCACCTCGAACTACAAGGCATGAGATTCCCAAAGTTAACGCTACTTGAAGGCCTCTAAGAAGACCTTCATATTCTGCTACGTTATTGGTGTAAGGAAATTTTAAGCGGTAGGTAGAAGGTTGGATTTCTCCAGAGGGGTATGTTAAAATGGCTACGACACTTCCTCCTCAAGAGGTTGAAGCTCTATCGAAGTAGAGGATTGCCTCATAATCATCAGGTACGGTGTCTACACTATTAACATTTTCATCTAGGAATTCGGGGTTTATCATTGCTTGATTGTGCATCGGTGAGACGGTTAGTTGCATGGCTATTGCTTGACCTTTTGTGGAAGATTGAACGAAATAGTGTAAATCAAACTCTGCATTCATCGCTTTCCACCTAGCTAACCTACTTGACTCATAGATGTTATTAGTGATGGCACGGAGAACATTATCCTTGCAAATGATGTAAACCTAATTACGGAAGAGATAATGTTGCCATTTCTTCAAAGAGAAGACGAGGGCGAGACATGATTTTTCTACGTCATTGTATCATTGTTCATAGGCTATTAAAGCATGGCTTAGATAATATATAGGGATCTCGGCCCCATCTTGATGTTTTTGACAAAGCATGGATGCGATGGAGGAATCGGAAGTTGCAAGATAAATGTAGAAAGGTTTGTCACTTTGTGGAGGATAAACAGTTGGTAGTTGGGCCAACTCTTGTTTTATGTTCTCAAACCTTCTTGGCATTGTTGAGTCCATTGGAAATGTACATTCTTTCATAATAGATGTTGCATGGGACTCAACTTATCCGTCAGCCTTTCGATAAAGCATCTAATGAATTGCACACTACCTTGGAGGCTGTGTAGTTCAGTAAGGTTTCTTAGTGGTTGCATATTGGTTATCGCTTTAACCTTATCGGGGTCTACCTATATCCCTGTTTCGGAAACTAGGAAACCAAGCATTTTGCCCGTTTTAACACCGAAGAAACACTTTTTTGGGTTGAGCCTAAGGTCATATTTGAGACAATGTGTAAGCACTAAGTCTAGATCTTTTGCATGTTGTTCAGTTGTTTTAGACTTGACCGCTATATCATCAACATAATCATTGAGCAAATTGAGCATGTAGTCACTAAATATGTATGTCATTGCTCGCTGGTATGTAGCACCTACATTTTTAAGGCCAAATGGCATCATCGTATAACAAAATGTCCCCCAAGGTGTCATAAAAGTTGTCCTAAGTTGATGCTCTGGATTAATTCTTATTTGATTGTAGCCCAAAAATCCATCAATGAAGGATAATAGGGCATGCCCAGCAGTCGTGTCAATAAGTTGATCAATACTAGGTAACGGGAAATCATCTTTTATAGTGGCTATATTGAGATCACGGAAGTCAATGCATATGCGTATACTACCATTCTTCTTGGGGACTACAACAATGTTTGATACCCAATCGGAATAGTCAACGGCTTGGATGAAATCGGCTTGGTAGAGCTTTGTGATCTCAGCGTGGACTGCTAATGCCACTTCGGGTCTAACCTTTCATGCTTTTTGCTTTACTGGTTTAATTTTTTCATCAGGAATAATGTTATGTTGGATGATTCGGGGGTCTAGTCCCAGCATGTCTATATATGACCATGTGAACATTTTTATGTTATCTTTTAAAACCTGAGTGATGTCACCTACGAGTTGTGGATCTAGTAAGGTACTTAATTTCAAGGTTATAGCTTCGTCATTGACTGTGGTAATGGGGATTTCAACCAGAGGATCTTCAGTAATATTGTTAGCTTCTAAATCTAGAGTTTTAGCTATGTTTTTAGGCTAGTCTGACATTTCTTGAGTGGAGGCTATCAAATTGGTATAGGTGGATGGATTTAGATCCAAAGATTCTAGGTGGATCGCTCTTTCTACATCTTCGTATGGTTCGTTGAGAGACAATACTGAGAGGATGTTGTTGGTGGCCATGATGCTCACTCCTGCCAATTAAAATAGGAGTGAAATAAGAGACACTCCCTCAATAGGAGAGTTACAAAGTGTAAAAGAACATAGGATAATTAAGCTATGCACTAACAAATTTAGGAGATGTGGTGGCAATTATGGCAGTTTAAGGCCATACTGGGCCACATGGTAGTTTAAGGCCATACCAGGCCGCATGTTGACTTACCATTTGAACTGAGTGTATGCACTATTTTTAAATTTTGATGTTTGGTGGAATGTATAAAGACTGATGTAATGGCCTGAATTTAATTATGGTATAAAATGGTTGCATTCCTTCATTATCTTGATGTTTTATGTAAATATTTTTGTTATTTCTCATGTTTTTTTATTATTTTTCTTTGTTTTCTAGAGTATATGTGTGCAACTAAATGTAACATAAATTTCTAAAGTGTAAAGTGAGATGTAAGGTAAATACTTGGAAAAGAAAGCAATGACCGTGCAAGAATCTACATCGTAACTTGTAACCTATAAGCGAAAATTCAATGTAAAATAACGAGAGTTCGTAAATCTGTAACTTGTTGGCTCTAGTTTAAAGCCATTTCAGGCTTGGTACATCAATTTAAAGTCTTGATGGACTGTTGCATCTGTTGTTAAAGAAAGGATTACCACTTTTATGTCATGGTGGGCCAAAGGTAGTAACATTTTCAAAAAGTTTTAAACAGAATTGAACATTTCTGATCATGGTTAGTTTAATGTCATTGTGGGCGTTTGTTGGCAGTTTTAACGTCATACCAGAAATTTCGTAGTTTAACGTCATTTGGGACATTTCGTCTCATTCGTTCTAGTTAATGAGTTGCTTCTTGATCTTTTGTAGTTTAACGTGTGGGGCTGGGCGTATGGGTATGATTTTATATTCACCTTCCCCTTCATCGGTGATGTCAAAGGGTAGTTTTGACCAAGAGACATCAGTAGGAATGGCTCCTATATCTGCATCCTCTTATGTTTCTTTAGTGCTAGTCAGATTGTGAGTCAACGTTGGGTTTACGTTTTGATGTATGTTCATGGTTTCTTGTTTAGGCTAAATGAACTCAATTTCTGACCCTTGACCTACCTCAAGGTATGAGGAAGTGATTGATGCTGTTGTATCCCCATGTATGATGATCTCACCACCCTTATAAGGTAGGTGGATCTCTTGATGGATTGGTGAAGATACAGCTTTAAGTTGAGCTAGCCAAGGACGTCCTAGAATCAGATTAAATGCTAGCATTTCATCAACCACTATGAATTCAGCTGATATAGGGAATTGGTCACCAGCTATAAAATCTAAGGTAACCATGCCTTTAACTCCCACATGGGAACCACTAAAGGATCTCAAGAAAGAGGTTGTTGTGGGTTGTACTTGTTCAATGAGTTCCAATTTTTCGATGACGAAAAAAGGTATTACATTTGTTGCCACACCATCATCGACATGCACCCTACATATTTTGAAATGATCAACCTATATTGTTATGAACATAGGGGCCATGGTGATTTCCCCTATTTTCTCATCTAGCTTAATGTCCTTAACGCGGAACTCTAGGGATGTGGTCTTCGATTCCTGAAGTTGTGGGGATAATACTGCATAAATGGATGGTTCATTTGTAGGAAGATCCTCACTAATAAGAATTGAAGTTAGCATCCGTACGAGAGCCTCTCGATGTACTGGTGAAATCATTACTAGGTGATACAAACTTAAAGAAGTATTCTTTTGTTTTAAGGCTTGTGTGACCTGGGTCAACGCATTTTCTAGGTCTTTACCGTTTGGGACATTCTTATCCATAGAGATTTGGTCTATTTGACTTAGCATTCGTATTTCTCATGGAGGGGTTTTTACGTTAGTAGTTGAGGATGTTAGGTTTGGGATATGACTTGCGATATCATCTTTGTTTTGGTGACTTGTACTAGGCTCCTTAATGGATGGACTCATGGGAATGGTGCTTAGCGGCGTAGGCTTTGGCCGTCCTAATTCGTGTCCACGGTTTTCTCTCTCCATGCGCTCTCTTTTTTCTCTTTCTAGGCACTCTCTTATTAGCCTATCGGCAAGACGTTCTCGCAAAGGTTGCCGAGAAGTGGAGGCGGGTTGTGCACCAAGGTGTTTTGGCACCTCGACTAGAAAGGGAATGGGTTGGTTTTTAGATAAGGAGATATGCGGATGACGAATGGTTTTGATGATGTGGGGGATGTGTGCATGGTGAAAGGGGTTTGAGGATATGTTGGGGTAGGTGTGTTTTCTGAATGCTCGCGAATCACAAAAGGTTTTCGAGAAACGTCTTGTCTGTCTTCCACACGGATAGTATTAATCACATATGGTGCATCATTGGTATTGAGAGGATCCTTGTAGACCCCCATGGATTGGTTTTGGGGTCTTACCGGGTTTGTCTCGTCGAACACCACTTCACCCCCACCAATCATGCGTTGTATGTCTTGTTTCAACGTAAAGCAGTAATTAGTCCCATGACCACACCATTGGTGATATTCACAAAACCTATCCAACCTAAAGCCTTTTGGAATGGGAGTTCATTGGCTATTGCTAAGGCTGTATGTTTGGCCAATTCGCAAAAGCAATCATGTCTTTGTGAGGCCATAGGAGACATTTGTTTATGTTGAATTAGCCCAACCTTTAGAAGTTGATCAAGTAGTTGTGAAGGCTTCATGGGAAATGGTGTGTATTGAGCAGGGTCTTTCCTTTCGAAGGTATGGGCATGACCTATGTTGTTGTTTCTATTTGAAGAATTTTCAGGTGTAGGAGTGGGTGTGGTTCTTTCATAATTGTTTGGGATAGCGGGTTGTTTTCCCTTTTGTCCTGGGTGACTAGGTTAGGCTGTTTCAGCCACTGCTGCTACCGTTGTTTTGGATTTATCTTTCCTTATGTGTTGGCTCCTAAAGGTTGAGTAGGTTGGGTCATTACTTATTTGTGTAGCCTCTTCAATATCTTTAATTTGTACAAATGCTTGACTCAAAGTACGAGGTTTTAGATAATAAATCTTTGATTTAATAAAGTCATTTGCGACCGCCTTAAGGATGGTAAGCAGATACGTTTCAAGAATAGGCTCATGAAGTTCATTCAAGGTTGCACTCCATCTTTGGATAAATTTCTATGTTGGCTCTAAAGGTGCTTGTTTAATTTGAATCAAGCTATCTAATGTGGCTTCAAGTTTCAGATTATATTTGAAATGAGTGACAAACTGGTGTAACAAATCTTTCAAAGAATATATAGAGCTACAGGGTAAGGCTCGATACTAGTCTAAGGCTCTTCCTGCTAAGGACATAGCAAATACACATAGAATTACATGGGGTCATGCCTGAAGCAAAAGAATTTTGGTTTGGAATGTCACTAGGTGGGCATTTGGGTCTCCCTCTTCATTAAACTTGGTCAACTGAGGTAACGAGACTCCTTTTGGCAAGGTTAAGGGTGGAACTGAGGGGTCAATTGGGTCATCTTGATAGAAATCATACTTTGACTTCCTCATTGTTCAAAGTTTTAAGGCGTTTTAATTCCTCTGCCAAGGAGTGCATCATTTTTTGTGTGTCTGCCCATTCTTGGGTAGTAGGAAGACTGGTGGTTTGGGTTGATGGTAATTGATAATGACTCAATTGTGGCATCAATTGTGGAAAAAGAGGTTGTTGGACTGTTGTTTGTTGTGGCAGGACAGCATTCAGGGCTGAGATTATGGGATGTGGTACACTATAATGAGTAGACAGGTTTTGCTGAACAGCTGGTGGGATCCACTGCCCAGTCATAGGCTGTGAAGTGATCGTTGGTGTTTGTTGGATTTGCACTTGAGGTACATAATGGGTGGACGTGGAAGCAGGTATGATCGATGGCATTCCAATCACTTGAGGTCAAGAATTCATTCCTGCATTAGTCTGTTGGGATTGTGTTTGCAATTGTATGATAGAAGTAGATGCATTAGTTTGAATGTTGGACTTGGAGAAGATGGGGATGGGAATGGCTACTTCCCATAAGGAATCTGGTGTTGGAAATATTGTTTCTTCCAGGAATGGTTGAAACAGTGGGTTTGTATGGGCATGGGGGCTAACAGTATGGTATGATTCTCTATGTTCAGATTGGGCTACAAAGTCATCTTCTTCATCTTGAGGCTCTATGGGAGGTAGCTGTAAGGCTTGACTTCTAGCCATGAGAAGTTGGGATATGAGTCTATGATGGTGTTCAGAGAGTAGGATTATGTCAAATGCTGAAGGGATGAACTCATGATCTCCTTTGTGGATAAGTTCATAATTTCGTTTTCCTTCCCTTTCCGTACGGTCGATAGGTAGGTTGGCTTGGATTTTGACACATATGAAGTTGTACTGTTCGGGTGTAAGAGTGGCATAGGTAGGGTCTTTGCCTTGTATCCTAAGTGACTAGCATGTAGGGCCTTGAGGGTTTACTTGTTCAATGACAGTTATGGATTCCATAGCAGTCACAAGGTTCGAAGTTTTAGCAATTGGTAGTGTTACTGGGTTGATTTGGAAGGATTCCATGACGAACGTGAGTAGACTAGGCTAGATAAATGGAGTTGGATTGCAAGCAGTTACAGCGTGACCGTGACACAAACACAACGTGACCAAACTAATCAAACTAGACCAACAGGACAAGCTCAACGTGACCAACAGGGACAGGAGACTCATAGGGTAAGATGAAAAAGTTTTGACAGGTAGTGTGATGAACGTTTTAACAATGGAAAATTCAGGCCCTTCTTCTAGCGCCAAAAACTGTACTGACCTAAATCATCAGTGTGAGGCTGGAAGGGAAACAGACATCAAAAGATCGTCGGGCAACCACAGCTAACCCTGCCTTCGCCTGAGGGCAAGCTGGAAAAGTAAACAAAGGCAGAGTGCCTTGGATGGTCTGCATGCAAGTCAACGAAGGACTTCCCCGAGTGTAAGCTATGGCTAGTGCTGGGGTTATCATAAATAATGTCTTAAAACGTGTAAATGCACGTAAAATGTAAACATGAGCCGTAAGACGTAAGATGTAAATGTGAATGTAAGGCGTAAAAAAAACGTAAACTACAAACTGAACGTAAACTGAATGTAAGTAGAAATGTAAACAGAGCATAAAACAGAAAATGGAAATAATGTTTGGTTGGCAAAACAGAAATAATGTATTGCTTAGAAAATATGTGCACCGGTCAAAGCGTAGCTGCATGTAGATGGCAGGTCGAATGCCTAGCCTTGAGGTGAAGTAACGTGATGATGCGATGATGTGATGTGATGAATGTGAGAAATGCTTGGATGCCAATAGTCAAGTGTGCCGAGCGCCCAAAGATTATAGGTTCTGTCCTCTCTCAGAATTACCAATCTCTCCAATTTTTGCCTCTGGTTTATGTGTATTGATAGGGTATTTATAGGGTTGGGCCGGGCTTGGGCACGAAATTTAAGAATGGAATCAATGGCTGGGAGATGAGAGGAAAGCAAATCTAGTGACATGTGTCCAATGGACAGTTGTGCTCAGGTTGGATGGATGTTGGCGAGAGTTGGATGTGTGTTGGATAGTTGTGCACGAGTTGGATTTTTGTCGGATAGTTGTGCATGAGTTGGATGTGTGTTGGCAAGAGTTGGATGTGTGTTGGCATTCTTGACCAGGTACATTGCATTTTACAATTTATGGGTTATTCAATTGGATAGTTGTACATGAGTTGGATTTGTGTCGGATAATTGTGCATGAGTTGGATGTGTGTTGGCAAGCGTTGGACTTGTGTTGAATAGTTGTGCACGAGTTGGATTTGTGTTGGCAAGCTACATTCTTGACCAGGTACATTGCATTTTACAATTTATGGGTTATTCAAGCCCATGAAAGTACATTTAATTTAGACATGAAGGCCTGACTATCTCATAAATGAAGATTTACAATGAAACGTACAAGGAAAATTCGACCTGTCTTGCTTGAAACATCTTTGTCCCTGAGTTTTCTGGAATTTTCTAGAAGCTAAGAATTTTTTGGAATTTTCTGGTGTTGAGAATTTTCTGCCATTTTCTAGAATTTTCTGGGAGTTGCTGACGCTGAGAATTTTCTGGAATTTTCTGATGCTGAGAATTTTGTAGAATTTTTTAGAATTTTCTGGAATTTTTTGAAAGTTGGTCACGCTGGAGTCACGTTGCCAGCGTGACCTGGGTGTCAGTGACAAAAATGAGCATTTTTGAAGCTGAAATCTGAAGTTCTGAAGGCTGAAACTTGGAGAAATCATTAATGGACCTTGAGGATGACTTGTCCGTTCAAAATCAGACCATTTTGACGCTGTTTTGAGGCTCTAAAAGTTGGTCACGCTGTGGTCACGCTTAGCATGACTACCCAGCGTGACTTGCAAAAAAACTGTGTAGTTTGGCTTAAAATTTGGACTTCTGAATGCTACTGAGACTTGGAGTGGACATTAAAAGCTCTTGAGGATGGCTTGCACCCTCAGATTTGGACCACTTTTTATTTGATTTTGAAATTGTTGGAGCTGCTCACGCTGAGGGCAAGCTAGCTTAACAGTGTGATCAAGCTGGCTTGAGCAACCTGGACTTGAGTTTCATGCCTTAGTCAAATTTTGCCTTCTGAATGCTTGAAAGGGCTCGAGTTGTTCTTGTTTCAAATTGTTAGGCCAAAATTAGTGGTGTTTCAACTAGTAATAAAGATTGAGCTATTTCATGCTATTGTAGAATTCTCCTACTTTATTGCTTTACTTAAAATAATGTTTACTATTTTTACTTAGATTACTAATTACTAATTTTCTAGTTAATGTTTTACCATTCCATGCACTTTACTTTTACTATTGTTAGTATGTAGAATGGATACAACTGATTTCAAGCATAAAGTGTGATCGTTTGGTAATCCAATGGTATTATCGCTTGGTTTGTCTAATAGTGAAGTACTTGGTAATCCTTGTAACGGTTACACAAGCCTAGGATGTGTACAAAAAATTAGGAACAGATATCCATCATCATAGGATAGAATAGATTTTTTTACTATTTTACTTAGATTTAGAAACTATTTCCATTTCATCATGTTCATTAGAAGTAGCAATGGCCCAACAACATCAATTATCATATACCTCATTGCGAGCTAAACCATACCCATAGATTTCACTAGCTTCATGTGGGAAGACAACAGTCTCGAACTTAAACCAATTGCTAGCATAATTACATTATCTCATCCATGGATTATGATATGCTCATGTGTTAACACTTGTGACTTGTATGGTTGGGTGTTGGATTACTCCACCACTCATCATTGGTGTTGTTACTAAGGACCAGTCAATGTATGTTGAATAATTGATTTCATAAAGTTTGTTGTATTAAAATTCAAAGTAAAATTTATAACCTAAACAACTAAGCACACGTAACTAAATGTCTTAAACCACGACATGGCTTCAAATAAGGATACATCATCACCTACCAAAGAGACAAAAAGGGACAATGATAGAATTAATGATGAAAAAGAATGGGGGATGCTAATGCAAACAAGAATCACATATCCTCATACTAATCCTTATCATCCAAATTTTACTTTCATCTTTCATTAGGATAGTCAAATGAGATGGAGAGACATACAAGACAACATAGGCCTATCTCCAAATTGAGCAGCACTTAATATGCTTCATATTGCCTTAAGGAGAATGAATCTAAACCAAATCTAGGGGTACCATGTGACTAAGCACATGACAAGGCTTTATGAAGCCACAAAGGAGAAAATGAGGAGAGATGATGCCATGGAAATCAAACATGTACACAACAAAGGAAAGCATGTTAACACTTCCATTTTCTTGGAAGAACTTGATGTTGATGCATTTATTATAGAACAACTCCACCAGAATCATGAAGAGCCTTCAAAATCACTTATCATCAAATTTGATGAACCTATCAAAGTTCAAATACATTCCACTCTAGTAGAGATACCTAAGAGGAACGCTATTGATTCCAAGTATAAGTAGGACTCAAGGCCAAGAGTTTTTGCTAGATCCTATAGAGGAGAATACCAAAGTCATGAAAGGAGGAAAAGCTAACATTGTTCTCCTACCACCTCATCCACATCATCACAATCATTGGTGGACTTTAAAAAAAGGAGACAAAGGTACCTAGACCACAATAGAGAGGAAAGAAGGACTCATGATTGTCATGACCACCATCCAAGGCAATTTGATACAAAAGATGAAGACTATGGACAAAGAAGAAAAAGGGATCAAAGAGAGGATCAAGAAAGGTATGAGCACAGAAGGAGGTACTGCTATAATATAACATACGAATCTGATCATGATGATGAACCCTTAATGGTAACTCGTAGCATGATTGACATCTAGGAAGCTATATATATACTAACGAGGCATGTGAGGGATAGTCATATCAAGTGGCTTGATATGAATAACATGCCAAGATTTGAGGGTGGTTATAATGCGTATCCACAACACCACCTCCAAGAATTCCACGATGCTTGTGCCCTAAAAAATATTGAAGTTGCAATTCTTCCAACAAACATTTGTAAAAGAGGGTAAGAGTTGGTACAGATCACTTGAACTTGAATTGATTAGAAGATAGAGTACCATGTTAGAGATTTTCAATGAAAAATATCAAACCTACTCATGGATGTTTAATTTAAGGAAACAATTCCAAGGTAGAAAGCAATGAACTCATGAAGCCCTTGATGTAGCAATGGGTAGGTACTATTCACTATTTCATAAATGTCCATGCCATAGATTCTGAAAATGGAAATAGATAAGGCACATTGTACATGCGTTACATAACAAGACCAGAGAAACCCTTGGGGTTTATGCCCAAGGCTGATTATCTAAAATGACTATCTGTCAAATATAGAGACTAACTGATCAAGTGGCAAAGGAGGAAGATAAGTTAAGAAAGAGAAAATCAATGGAAGAATATAATAGAGAACCATATATTAGGAAAAGAGATGTAAGAGTTTGTGATACTCAAGAAAAAGAAACCTTGGAATAAGCAATTCAAAAGAAGACTACCAATTTAGAAATCTATAACTAACATTGTAGCAAAGGTAGAGAAACTGTGGGACTCAATTGATAAAAGTTTGCAATAGCATTAAAAATAGTAGAGGAGAGAACAAATCAAGCCTATGGAAATGGAAAGAACAAGAAAAAGAAGAAAGATTTTGGACAAAAGGGCAAAGTGGATTTAGTGGCTGAGTGTTTAGACACAAGCTCCACCGATGAGAAAGGATGTGTCGTGTGCTAGTATGAATATCCCAAGGGATGTTGTCTAGTAATGGCACATTTATAAGAGATAGGAGCATGTGCAGTTAATCCTAGATTTGTTAAGAAACAAATGCCTAGAAGGTTACCTTATCCTAAAGGTAACTATGGGTAGAAATTCCAACCAACATATTATCCTAGCAGAGCTTTGCCAAAGTCACAAGAGTAGTACTATCAGTAATGGCAAGAATCCTAATCATGGGCCATTCCAGCACCTCACCAACAATATCCATACCGGTAGCCAGATCCATATGGATATTTTATTTAATGTCCAATATCTCTTGGTAATGATATTTTCCAAACTCCATAATATTACCCAACTGAGTATCACAAATTAACGCCATTAAGAATAGATGCCAACTTGTATATGCATCCATCAACAACTGGTTCAAACCAACATATGAATTCTTTATCACTAGTGCCACCTCTTGTCATGCAAGGAGAATTGGCATCACAACCACAACAAAAAAGTGCAACAAGGGTGGTTAGTACACAAGAGGAGGTGAGCATATGCGAATCAAAACCTAGGAAATGACTGTTCTTTCGAACAAGTCCTGAAAGGATTCGACGAATGGGGAACACATCTAGTTCCATCACATCCACATCAAATCATTCTTAACACAATAAGCTTTTATCTTCATCATAACCAAATGTCACAATTATCATGCTTGCCCAAACAATCACTCATTGGATAAAGGTAGGATCTCTTTTGCAAAAATGAACTAATCCAAGAAATCCCTTAGTTTACCTTCAAATAGTAGGATAGAAACCATGCAAGGCTCTACTTGATTTTGGATCATGAGTAAACCTAATTTTACAGGACATGTATCAGGCCTAGAATCTACCACTATTAAAGAAGAGTAATATTTGGTTAAATCTTGTGGACTAGTTAATCATAGTTCCACTAGGACAAGTGGATGATGTGATTACAACCATTAGTGGTTGGTCTTACCCTACATATTTTCTAGTAATCCATGTTGGTAAAAATAAGGGAAATTTTTCAATTATCATGGGAAGAGCTTGGCATATAACTATTGATGCTAAGCTTGGGATTTGTGACTTGTCCTTGGAAATCTCCAAGGAAGACGAAGTTGGTATTATACAAAGATGAAGAATTCCATGTATTACATACAACGATAATGGGTGCAATTACATGCAAAGAAATAAGGCATGTAATAAATGTGTAGAAGAAATATATGTAAAGAAATATTTGTATGTGGTAGTCGCACAATAGGAAGGCACCTAGTGGCTGATCACAAATGAAAAAAATGAATCTAATAAATACATGGAATCAACAAAACAAATTATTAGTGCCTACGTTGAAGAGACTGATAAGTTAGAACAATTAAGGGAAATGCATTCTTACCCAAGAATGAGTCAAGAGGAAGAGATAGACTAGGGATAATTGGAAATCCTAGACACTATGGAACTAGAATCATTGGAACAAAAGGCCCCACAGGGAACATTAGAATATGCTTTTCTAAATAACAAAAAGCCAATAATAATCAATGTCAACCTAAGAGAAGAATAAAAGTAGAAGTTGCTGAAAGTGATTAATAGATGGCCTACAGCCTTTGCATGGTCTTATGATGAGATCATGGGAATTGATGCAAGAATCTATCAACATTGGATATGTACTAATCTAGTAATTAAACCACAATGGCAACTGCAAAAAAGGCTTAATCCTAAACTAAAATAAGTAGTCAAGTAAGAGTTGGAGAATTTACTAAAGGTAGGATTCATCTATCCTATTCCAAATAGTGAATGGGTCAGTCCCTTGGTAGTTGTTCCAAAGAAGGGGGATAAATGGCGAGTCTACATTGACTTCCAGATGTTGAATGTTGCTACATTTAAGGATCACTTTCCCTTGCCATTTTTTCATTAGGTCCTAGACACTATCGTACAACATGAGTATTATAGTTTTTTGGATGGGTATAGTAGATATAATTAGATCTACATTACACTTGAAGACCAAGAGAAAACAACATTCTCTAGTCCATGCAAAATGTTTGCCTACAAGCAGATGCCCTTTGGTCTTTGTAATGCACCAACCATCTTCTAGAGACTAGTACTAAGCATCTTCCAAAAGCAAATTAGAAATGGCATTGAGATGTTTATGGATGATTTGTTGACATATGGGCTAGATTTCAAGCAAGCATTAGACTGGTTAGAGTAAGTACTAAAAATATGGGTGGAAACCAATCTTAAGCTAAATTAGTAGAAGAGCCACCCTATGGTCTAGGAAAGTATAGTGTTGGGACATAAAATATCCCAAAAAGGTCTCGAGGTAAATCCTAAGAAGATTAGAGTCATACAGAATATCACTCAAAGGCCATAGATAGTAAAAGATGTGAGATCATTCTTGGGCCACATAGGATATTATAGAAGATTTATAGAAAATTTTTCAAAGATAGAAAAACCACTTATTGAACTCACTAAGAAGGATGCATCCTTCAATGGATAGAGTCATGCAAAAAGACATTTTAAGTTCTAAAGCAAAAACTAGTTGAAATATCAATCCTTCAAGCTCTAGATTATTCTAGGTAATTTTACATCATGACCGATTCTTCACACTATGCACTTGGTGTAGTACTCACATAACTAGATGACAAGAAGAGACCTTATTACATACACTGTGCTAGCAAAATCATCATCAAGGTAGAACTGAACTACATCACAATAGAAAAGGAACTAATGGTTATGGTGTATGCAATTGAGAAGTTTAGACATTATGTGCTTGGGAATCAGACCTATGTCCATACTAATCTGTTGGCGACCATTTGGAACGCGATCGCCAACGAGTGTCCTCGAATAGGATTTAGGTGCCTGCTGGTCTCTGGCAACACCAAGGCCTAGATACCTCCAAATAAACTCAGTAGTTAATGTGAGTATGTGTGTGTGCTGTTGCGGCGTGCAGTTGTAAAAAATGAAACGATTGCGTTATGTGTAAACTATAGATGACTTATCTTAAAGAGATTCAGCCAACTTTGTCAAGTACTGTGAGTTGTTGAGAGTTCCTATTTTGTTCAATTGCCTAGTCTATGCAGTCCTTATAATACCTACTTATAACAAATAAAATTTTGCAAAAACATTTGAGCACAACTCTGCGAATCTACTTCTAATTTTCCCCAGAGAAAGAGATAGTTCCACAAGAAAACTAGAAATAGAGCAAGATTTGATGGAAATAGACAGAAGAGAAAGCAGATTTGTGTAGACCTCAAATATTTAAACAAGGTAAAATGACACGAGTAAACACTTCGTAATAAAGCTATCCCAAATTCAATATCTACGAATTGTTCAAACTTCCAAGGCTCAAATAAGCAATTTCTTCAAGTCAATCCTACTATGCTACCAAAAAATTGCTATGTAAACTACCATGTACGAGACTCCATTTTGGCTAGATAATGGATGTCAACAATTGCATTCAACAGAACCTTCAAAAGACTTGACAATTTCTGATTGAAGTACCACGGAGACTCACTTTAAAGATAAAAAGAAGCTATTCTGGTCCCATCAAAATACCAAAGAATTTTTGAACCCTCTTGACTATTGAATCGTTCAATGGCATGATTACAAGTAGAGGCTCTCTTACAACAATCCCAATAGCGGTTCTTAAAAGTTGCACAATAACAAATTCACTACTAAAATGCTCTTAAGGCTTTCAAACACAAGTGCTTCTATGGAAAATTTTTAATAGAAATTTTCTATCGGGCAACAAGAACAATAAGAGCAATCTAAAAATCCCAAAACTACTTGCCAAGGATGATACTATCTAAACCACTAGCAAAAAAATTTAAACAAAATAAACATAAAACATAACTCACAGGACTATGACAAAGAGGCTGAAATCTTTATTTTAGCAAGCCATCTTACAAGCAATCGTTCACACTTTCTTCTTTACAAATGCTCTTTTCCCAAGACGCAAAGTTTGTCTCCAAGTGAGAGCCCAAGTGCTAGCTAGTAGCCTTCCCAAAGTGTGATGGATCAAGTGTCTTTTCCAAAAGTGTGATGTATGAGACCTTCCATCTCCCCCCCAATATCCCTTTGAAGCCTTTTTATAGGGTTCAAAGGTAGTTACATATTCAAAAATATCTTACCTAACTTCTCTCCCAAATAACTTGCCCAACAAGTTAGGAAGTATTAACTTAGGAAGTTAGGAGATATATAAATATTGCTTTTGAAAAATAATTCCAATAGTTCCATATAATTGTTTAAAATTATAGCTCCAATAGCTTTTCATTTTAACTTGTTTAAAATTTTTAAGAAGACTATTGAGGCCCTTAGTAATTTTATGAACAAGGTGATAATATAATATCAACCTTGGTATAAATGTTGATGGTACCTAATCTATGTTAATTTATAAATAATTTATGTGCATTTGCACCCGTATGAAAATGGCTGGAAACAAAAATTTAAATCCAAAACATCAGGCCCGAATGTGAAGGCGCCAGGCCTAAAACTACCATCGAATACTTCCAAAATATCCTGCCCCTGCCAAAAATCATTATCAATCGCCACCGCGGAAGAAGGCTCTGCCGTTGCATCCGGCATCGTTGCCATGTGGTGTTCGGTTGCTAAAGAGCGGAGGAGAAAGATCTTGAAGGAAAACGATGTATTGAACATATGGCCCTAGACATAGGCTTTCGGTTGCCTGGAATTTGTTTTGTTTTGCCCCAAATTCGCTTAGGGCTTCCTGCGTTTTTTGTGTTCTTGCAGATCGTCTTTCAAATTCCTGCCGTTGATTACAGAGTCAAGGGCGAACCTGCCATAGATCTGAGAATCAGTGAATAACGGCGTCTGGTATGGTAGGTTAAGAATGGCCTTGTAACGGCCAGAAAAATCTCGACACAGTGCACGCATTGCAGAACACAGTGAACGTCGTTGAAGGCGGGCGGATTAGTTGCATATTGATGAAAAAATTTTAAAAACTGAAACTGTTTTTGTTTTGAAAGCGGCAACGTCCATGCGAGTTCTTCCTCCATCGCCTTTTAACCCACGTCCCTACAAGGTTCTGGCACAACGCGCCCAGCAGAGGCACCGCCGATTTGGGGCCAAAGAAAATAGTTGATTTTGCGTAAAAATAGAAGCCATTATAGGTCAATAAACCTTAGCACTTCCCTGCGTCAGTACCAACGCTATTCCTTGTGAAAGAATGGGCATTCTTCTGGATTTTTTTTCCATCAGTTGCAGCAGGAGACGCTTGGGCTGTGTTTAAATGTCTATTGTGGAATTTCTAACCACAGAAAATGAAGGCGAAATAGAACAATACGTAGTCTGCAACTTCATCCAAGGGCCATTAAACAGGAGAAAAATTAATCAGAGAAAACAACCATGAATTCATTGATCTGTTCTCCATCCTCAAAGCCACATTGTGCAGGGCACAATCTCAGCCACTGCAATTTCATTCATTTTTTCCTTGAACTACCTTGCCAACGCGTACAGTGGCTGGAACTGCTCTTTATCGTAAAAACGTCCGTTGAAATCTTATTGATGTATTCATGAACGGGGTCGACTCTTTTTAATCGATAAAGCTTTTCCATTTCTTTTCAATCTTCCCTTCACACAGGAGCATGATAAATTTTTCTTCACTTGGTATCATCATTTGAAAGTTGAAACACTATATCTTCACCCAACAAATTTCCACATGAAACCTCTGACATTAAAATATCAATAAGACACAACCATCATATATATTTTTATTTGAATATCTTCTATGTCTCATTCGTATTTTATCACCTTTGTTGTTCCATGAAATGGCTAAATGTGCCAACATAATCATAGTGCTGTCTAATTTCTCATGAATAAACCAATGATTAGTCCTAGAGCGATTAGATGGCTCATTATCCTACAAGAATTTAACATCATAGTGATCGATAAAAAGGACACAAAAAATGTGGTAGTCAATCATCTATCAAGATTAAGGTGGGCTGCCTAAGATCAAATAGAACCTTTATCGAAGAAGTATCCTAATGAGAACCTATTTACTAAAATAGTAAAGGCTATAAGTTCAACAGGGAAGCCATAGACTACAAAATATCTTGCCTATTTATCAAAACAAGAGCTTTTTGCAGAATGAAGTAAGAAACAATGTGAACAATTCCTTCGTAGAGTGAAAAGATATCAATGGCAATCTATATAAGATTTGTGTAGATGGGCTAGTCAAATGATGTGTGTTAGAATGTGATCAGTAAAGAGTCTTTCATGACATCCATGAAGGCCCATGTAGTGGCCACTACATAGGGAATTAAGCAACACTCAAACTAATGTTGGTAGGCTAATTTTGGGCTAACTTGTTCAAAGACACCCACACTTTTGCATAATATTGTGAGTGATGCCAACGAGATGGAGGAATTACGACTAGATATGAAGTACCAAAACAATGAATACAACCACTTGAACCTTTTAACATATGGAGAAATGATTTTATGAGGTCCATAACACTGATGTCAAATGGAAAAGGTTACATAATTGTGACTATGGATTACTATATGAAGTGGGTAGACATAACAGTAGCAAAAGACTGTACAGTAAAGACAGCTGCCAAATTTTTCCAATAGCATGTGGTGAATAGATTTAGAGTACAAAGAGTGCTCATATCAAACAACAGGACTCACTTCACAGGTGCTACCTTTAAAAATCTCATGCAACAACTTGGGTTGAACCATAATCTAGCAACACCATATCATCCCCAAGCAAATGATCAAGTCAAAGTTACTAACTAAGAAATTACTAGGATACTTACTAAGATGATTAGTAGGTTTATAAAGGACTGGAGTACTAAACTGAATGATGCTTTTTTTTTCTGGCCATTTGGGACCACCAATGTTTGGGGGCCTCCAGTGTTGTGACCTTTGGAGTCACAGGATGCAAAGGTGTTCTTCAAATAGGGTTTAGGTGCTTGCTAGTCTCTAGCAACACCAAGGCCTAGATACCTCCAAATAGACTCAGTGGTTATGAAATGAATTGAACATGAGTATGTGTTTGTTGTTGTAAATGTTGAAATGGTTGGGTTGTGTATGAAACTATAATTGGCTATCATAAAAGAAATTTAGTTTTGTCAAATATTGTGTGTTGTTGAAGGTTCCTATTTTGTTAAGTCACTTAGTCTATATGGTCCCTATAGTATATTGCTTGTAACAAATAAAATTGTACAAAAACGTTTGAGCACAATTTTTCCAATCTACTCCTAATTTTCCCCGGAGAGAAAATTCCATAAGAAAACTAGAAATAGAGCAAGATTCAATGGACTTAGAAAGAGGAAGAAAAGAAAGCAGATTTGTGTGAAATCTTAAATATTTAAGTAAGATAAATTGACATGAGGAAACACTTTCCAATAAAGTTATTTCAATTCAATCTAACTACAAATTGTTTAAACCCTATGAGCTCAACAAGCAATTTCATGAAAGACAATCTTATTACACTACCAAAAGTGCTACGTAAATGACAAAGTGTGAGTCTCTATTTGGTTAGTTAATAGTTGTTAAGAATTGCACTCAATAGAGTCTTTAGAAAATTTGACAATTTTAGGATTGAAATACCAAGGCAATACACCTTAAAACAATAAAGCTATTTTAGTCATCTTAAAATACCAAAGATTTTCCTAGATCATGTATGCTTAAAATAGGAAATTTCATTAAGACATTACTATTAAATTTCTCTTAAGGCTTTTTAACAACATAAGTTCTTCTATGAGAAATCTTAATAGGAGTCTAATATTGCACAAAAATGGAGCTATAAAAGCAACTTAGAAAAAATTTAAAAATTAAATGCCAAGCATGATACTATCTAAGCTATTAGCTAACTAAAACAAAATGGGAAGAAAAGAACTCACAAGATTGAAACAAAGAAGCTAAATTGATGTCTTTAGCAAGCCATGCTTTTACAATCTTTAACTTTTTGCATAGTTGTTTCCCCAATCTCCTTTTTGTATTATACCTTTGTTGCCTTTATATAGTAGCCTTAGTGTAGTTACAATAATCATGAGATGTTACGGTGAATAACAAATATCTAGATAATTTATTCATAACTACCTTCAAAAGTTATAACTTCTATAGGAAGTTATGACAAAATCTAGCCATACTTGGCAAGTGTCTTACATCCTTACAAATATCTAGAGGATCAAGGAAGTTATAACTTCTATAGAAAGTTACAAATTTGTAAAAAATAAAGGTATGTTTGCCACATGTCCATAAATTTCCTCCCTTCTTAAATAACAAATTTTCCTTTGCTTATAATGCCCACCGTTGTGAAACCTTGCTTGCTGCATTTTTTAAAATCATTCATTGCTTTGGCCCTCTCTTTCTAAAATTTTTTCTTGCTTGAAACAAGTCATGTGTGCGTGAAAGCAAGACAAGTGGTTGCAGCTATGTCTCACGCCTGAAGCCAGCCGGTTGCTTTTAGCCATGGATCATGTCATCTTCATTTCTAGCAACGGCTTCATGGAAACAACAAGCATCGGCATTGACGTAGGCTCTGGCGTTGGGTTTGGCTGAAGGATGTTACGTGCCACTACTACCTTCATCTTGTTGGCATCATGGGAGTGATATATTCGAAACATTGTACGCATTGCTCCACCTTTTGCAATGGCCATGCTCGAACTTGTTGGTGTTCTCCTATGCACAATACACATTATTGGATGTGTACTTCTCTAATATATGCTTTAAAAATGGACAAGTCAAAAACTATCCTCCTCCTCTAATTGGCAACATTGATTTTCAAGAAATAATATTCATTATTACTATAATCCTTCAATGACATCAAAACCCAAAGATATCCTATTCAATGTTAATGTTTTATTTAAGAAAAGCAATATTCCTTAGAGGGAAATGTTAGGACAAACAATGTAATAGTTAATCGCATCTTAAAAACTAGCAAAAACATCACAAGTCAAATTTTGTAAAATAGTTATTGAAAACATAGAAGAGCATGGATGGTGTTTTCAAGGGATACAATGCTTAAAGATTTGGGATATCTCATTAGAGAAGATAAAAGTGATCCAAAGCATATTCATAAGTTGGTTTGACAATAGGTTCCAACAAAGTTAGGGTTGAATATAGAAGGCAAGAAAAAATTTTACTTGAAATGTATTAAAGGTAATTTATTAAACTTAAAAGCTCACTATTTGTTGCCTATACTCTTAATGAAATGTGGCATCTTCATCTTAGACTAGAAAGTAGAAAATGAATGCCAATTACTAAAAGGTTATGTGGTTAAGGAGATCTTAAGGATGAAGAGCATGTTTTTCTTAGTTGCCCTCAAATTGAAGATTTGAGACAAAAATATAATATTATAGCAAAAGGTCTATATAACTTTTTATTATTATATCTAGTATTAGTTAACCACTTTATTGAGTCAATATTTATTTTTAATGATACAAATGTAATGTCTATCCAATAGATTCTTTGGGTCTTTAGACATAATAAAAGCTTACTTTTAATTTCATAATATGAGCAAGTCCAATGAGTTGTGATGGGATGGCCCTTTTCTCCTATTGTAATGATCTACCCATGGAAGATTTTGAAAGTAAACAATTAAAATTATATAGACTAAAGTTTAAATGTTAAATTAGGTATGTGGATGACATTGAATGTACTAAATAGCATGAGAATGATGAATTAGAAAAATATCTTCTACATTTAAATAATATAACATTCAATTTACCATTGAAACAAAGCATAACACCCTACGTTTTTAGATGTTAATATCATAAAGATCATGCACAAGAATAATTTTTCAAGGGTTTGACTTCTTTTTCTTTAAAAGAAATAAATTTTAATAATCATGCAAGGTGAAATTTTATTTTCTATTGCCTTTTGTACACAATAGAAAATTAAGCTTTTCTTTTCAATTTATTTAATCAATAAATGTGATATTTTAAATATTTCTTCAACTAAGTAATAAGAATATTAAAACTGAGATAGAGCATGGGTTGTTGGCCAGTTAGTTAGCTCACACTACTACGCACTAAAAGGTACTAGTACCAACACCCTTTTCTAACTTGGGGGTGTTGTTTCTAGTAATAGTAAAATTTTTAAAATAAGAAAACAAGAAAATAATAGTGTCCAAACAATGGTAGAAATAAGCAATAACCTAATACCTAAACAAAAATAATATTAATAATGTACAAAGTGCTACAACTAAGCTAAGAAGTTTGCAATAACAACTTGTAAAGAAATTAGTGTACTAACAACATGCTAATAGAAGCAAACAATGATAAATTCTACTTTATTGGCCATACACCTTAAACAAGAAGTTGCATTTTATTAATAAAAATACATGGTACTTGAGTATAAATACTAATAATTAAGGGGGATGTCGGAGCATAAAAAATGATTAATAATATTAAAAAGAAATTAGAGTACATCAAATCATAGAAGAAGACATCTAAAGAAAAAACCCAATAGTTTTGGTGATGTCTTTTTTAGGTTTCTATCCTTACAACCAATCTTGAGAAAAACTTCCCTCTAGGATAGGAAAAGGATCAGGGTTTGCTTTTATTCAGAAACACCTTCATGGGTTTTCACTCCATACTAACTCATTTCTTGTAAAGAGAAGGAGAAAACTCACTCTAATGATAAAATAAAATACATCGATTAGAAATAAAGAACAATAGCAATAAAAATTGAAAAATTCCCATCCTTGAGCCTCCAAAACAAAAAGAAAGTAATACTATAAAAATAAATTAATTGTTCAACTTTCACTAGGAGCATTTTTGCCTGAAGTTGTAGCTAAAAAGCAACATCTTTGAAAATCTAGTATTCAACTCCTAAAGAGATGTCATAGTTATGCTCTTGATCTTGGAAAATAATTGCACTTTGAAGTTGTTTCTATATTTTTCCCAACAACTCCCAACAACCTTACCATCCACTATCTAGTTTTCCAAACAACTTTGCCATGAATTACTACCCAAAGTTGTTTTTCCATGAATAAGCATCCAAAGTTGTTTTTGTTGATTTCCAACAACTTTGCCATGCACTATCCACAAAGTTTGTGATGAGCATTCTATATGCATATTTCACATATTACACAAAAACATAAAACATAGTAATATGATTTTTTTTCATCTAAAAAACCCAATAATAATCAATCATACAGTCACCCATAATAGTAACAAGTAACAATTAGCCAAAAAAACTGTCATGATCAAATAGCCCCTAACGTTCAAATTTTTCTCATGCAAAATACCAACACTTTATTAACATGTTACTTTTTTGCTTTTTAAAAATTTCAAAAACTTTTAAAATAATGATAGCAAAAAAAATTACTCAACATTTCTAAAAGAATGATAGCAAAAGTATGTAATTGGTGTGTTCCTTGATGCCTCCAACTTCAATATATTATTATCAGTTTTCTTTCTTTCCTTCTTGATGAGCGGTGAGATACCCCTACACCCAACCATACGAATACGAGCATTCATGCGTGATCCAGTCAAACTTAAAGGATTAAGTGCTTATGTGCTTACACAGAACTAAGATGGGTTATGTGATCGTTGTCTTCCCAAGCTTACTTGTAAGGCACAATTGTATGGTTAAGTAAACTTGAGGTATATGATTTTTTTACTTTTTATGTTTTATGTTCTTGGTGCTTAAAATATGGAAATGAAATAATTTAGTAACTAATTTGATTTAACTAATCAACTATTCTCTAACTAGTCCTAACATTAGAATCTATTCCCACTTGTCGGACACATCCTGAACCAGTGTAACACTACTAGGATTACTAAACGCTAATCGTTACTAGGTTACCAAGTGTTCCACGTATGCTTGAAGTGGTCGTACTGAGTGTGCTAATTCATTGATGATTAACAATTCAATGGAAATAACATTGATTAACTATTGAAAGCATCAAATAACAGTAACATGAAATGCAATAATTAAGCTATTTTGAATGTTGCAAGGTTTATCATAAAGTTCGTCTTTATTTTCGATCACAATGTGTGCTTAGGTACACAATGCTCGAATAAAGATCCATTCACTTTATGACTCCTACTACGAGCACTCAGAAATAATTGGAACTCTGGAAGGGAAAAACTGTAAGAGTTCGGTTAAAGGAAGAAAAAACTAATACCAAACCAAGTGTCCCAATCTCTTATTTATAAGCAACGAGACAGGCTCTGACATTGCATGTCTAATATTTCTTCAGTACCTTCGATATTGCGTATCCAATAACGAGGGTCCGATATTGGGAATTCGATATTGGGGGTCCGATATCATGACTCATCATGTCCCCATGACTGAATAAAAACTCATCCTCAAGTTCCTTACAAAATATTGGGAAGGTATGGGATTATTAACTGAATGACAACTGATGGTGACATGGAATGATAAACTCAAAGTGCCCGGTGAATGGATCAACAAACATATTACAGCATTGGTGTTCATAATTACTATGGTGAACACTGTACATAGATGACAGCCAAACCCTCTTTTGATAGCTTGAAGAGAGAGAGAGAGAGAAGAAAAAAGAAAATGAGGCATGTTGCTGCCGATGTCAAAATTGTGCACACCGTTGTTCATCCATGGCCACATGATTAAGCATGTTCCTTACGTAAACACTCCAGCTCCAGTCCATCCTAAGTGCTCCCTCTTATCCCAGTCCATTGTTCACGTGATCACCATCTGCACACACAACATAGTCACAAATTAGCAAGGATAGATAAGATTGATACCTTGCCTTGATATGAAGCACACTGGCTAGGTTGTGGGTATGGCAGATACTGAGTTAGAGGCTTGTAACTGATAACTACCCAAGGTGTAGGGGTGAGATAACTAATGAAATGGAAAAACTTGCAACAGGCCCCCATGACTAAGAGCAAACCTCTGATAGCAATAAGGTGGAAAATCAAAGAACAAGAAAGATGAGAGAAATAACAACGATGAAGCCAATAAAACAAAAACAAAAACAGATGTCATGGATGGGGCGAAATAAGAAATAGTTTATTGTAAGAGATATTTTAGGGGAAAGAACTTAAACAATTGCACCAAAAAGGAGTGTCAATGGGTCTTCCCCAAAGCAAGCTCATGCCCTTTACGCCCTGACAAACCCACAAACTGAAGAGTCCATAGGCTCTTGCAATGACATATGAAGATAATTATTAAGCATTTACCCATAAGAATTTACCAAAGAATAACAATGCATTGACCAAAATATAAAATAATCATAAAACTGGCAATGAGGTGGAATATTGGGAAGAAATATGGAAAGAGAAGAGAGAATGGAATGGGATCCCAAAAATCAACGTTGTGTAAAGTCTCTTGTGTATTGTGTGGTTAAGGTAACTAAATAAAATTCATTCCAAATCCAGATTAAAACTAACCACATCCAGTGACATCGCCTCAATACACTTGACCAACCCATCCTCCTAAAGCAAGAAAAATGCTTTTACAGAGCAACTACCATTCCAACAAGAGAAGAACATAGAAGCAGGAAGTGAGAAAGGGCCTTAGTTAGAGGGAACCTTCAAGCATGGGTAACATGTCTTTCCAATGCCATAACTAGTGCTTGTAGCCCATGTTCCTTTATTATGTCTAAGGGGTGTGCTTTGAATTCCCACTAGGATTTTTTTAAAAGTGAGAACCACACCATGCAAAGACTTATTTGATTTAGTTAACTTGCTGATATTGGTTAATAGCAGAATGGCGGAGACCCATGAAAAACATCCAAGTACTCAAGAGAATGGCCAGAACAAATGCGTTGAATCCCCCTTTAAATCACACCCTTTTCAATCCATTTGAATCTTTCCTTGATTTGAAGAATACCAAGCCACAAATTCATTAGTAAGTTTGCTTAGAAAAAGGGACAGTATAGTTCCAAACCCAAGGGAGATCATAGAGTTAAGTGGATGAATGGATGATGTGGACTCATTGCTTGTTTTATCAAAAAGAACCATATCTTAGCATCACATTGAAAGTCAAAGGTAAGAACCAAACATTAGCAATCCACCATCATGAGAACTTATTATATGACAAGTGAGAGTAAATCAAACAAAATGTAATAGAGAAAGAAATAGTAAAAATGTTAACGATGGTGTAAAACAAAAACAAGTAAATATGAAAAATGTGCAAAACAAAAAAGACAAAAGAAACTAAGGGCTTAGAATGACTAGCATGGGTGACCATCTCCCCCATGACTGAGTAAGAAGGAGAAGATCCAAAATAATGAGCAGGGCTATCCATTAATAGAGGTAGTGCTAGTACTGGCCATTTTGGGCTCGTGGAAAGGTTTGGTTTGTTGGATGTTCAAAAATTTCTTATTCGGGCTTCCAGGTTTATAGATCATCATGGACCCTGAAGGAAAAGTTTCATGAATGATATAAGGTCCTTCCCACAGCATTTGAAATTTAATTCATTGTGATACATGTGCGGAATTCCAATAAAGAACCCTATCTCCTGGTTGGTATATCCTAGGGTCTATTCTGGTTAATTCGGGATATGACCAAGTAAAGGCTTTCGACCATTTATTTACCATCTTTAACAATATTTTTTTTGTTGAGGAGAGAGCTTAGCGTTAATGATTACCAATTTTCCATTCTTGAGAAATGTATGCTCCATACCAGTGGGCAATGATTTTAACTTAAGGGGCTCTCACTTAAACTCGTCAAGGATTTTCAACTTCCCCCAGTTGATATTTTTGATGTCAGGACTTGGAAGTTGGCAATGGACTTGCTCTAATGTATCTATGCTATCGATATAGGCACAAGTCAAGCTCTCAATTGGTTCCATCCATAAAGTTGAATTACTCTCTGGGTTAGCTTTCAACCACTAGGTGCCTTCTTGTCTTGTGGCTATTGCATACAGGCATCTTTGTATGTCAGTTATTTGTGCACACTAGTTGCATGTAGGTAATGTTAAGTGTTGTACAAACCAGGACTTCTGCATGCAGTTACACCCTGTGTCATTGTATACGATGCATGGAACTTTCTTCTTCTCGATCTTTCCAGACGTATTTTCTTTTGATATTTCTAGGGAAAGATCACGTATTCCTAGGCACGCATCGATTGTACTCAGCCATGATCTTCCCATTATGATTAGGAAGTCCCCCTTATAGTTGTTAACTTGGATCACTAGGAAATCAGCTGGATACGACCACCCACAAACAATGGTGACAATGTCCTACACTAGTCCTAATGGGACAGTGATGGACTGGTCAACCAACTCTAAATGAATGTTACTCTTTTTTAGCGGAGGTAGGTTCTAAGCTTTGTACATTTTTTGAGAGATTAAGTTAACACTAGAACCTAAATCCAAAAGAACTTTTCAAGGCTCATTCCCAGTGATTTGCAAATATATAAGAGGACTTCCAGGATCAAAGAATTTCCTAGGAAGATGGCTAGCTTTAATCCAATTATTCATGGCGTGAGTTAACATGACAGTGTGCGTGGAGTGTGATTTTTGGTTTGAAGGAAGCTTCGAAGGTTAGAATGATGGTGAGGCATTTGGAGGATTAGCCACTTGTGGTTGTAGAGACTTGGTTGGACTGTTGGTTCTAAAGAAAGGTCTTTTCTTTGATCGATCCCGAACCAACAATATGTTGAGGACTGACAACCCTTGTAGCATTGTTGTAGCTGGGCAGGAAGCTCGCCCTACATAGTTGGAGTAGGTGGTAATGGAGCTAAGGGTGGAAGGGGTGCAGTCGGATGAGAAGGATAGTATGTATGTGGAACATCACTCCTAGGAGAAAGAGTTCTATAGTACTCGTGGGTCTGGTCCTGAGGTTGAAGAGCAACGTGACTAGTAGAGTCACATGGAGAGATCGGTTGCTAAACGTAATACCCGTATGGGTCAAGTTGATGGTAAGGATACTGTTGATGTTATGGTAGCATTCTCCATGATTGTGGGTGTTGCTACCATTGATACGGTTCATTTGGTTATGGTGGAGCTCCACTCGGATAATATGTCAAGGGTTGGTGGAACTGCCTTGGGTTACTTGGGGATAAGGTAACCTTTTGGGTGTTTATCGTCTATTTAATCATGGGTTTAGTGCATACACCCTAGACTCTTGTAGATGTGTTACCACTGAGCAACATCCCTTAGGATGGTCATATTGGCAAATCTTACATTCATCATCATTGTTCGTGTTTGAATCCACAACCTCTTTAATGACGACAACCTTACCCTTACCTTTGTTATGTGTATACTCAGCTTCTTTCTTTTTCCTCCTCTCTCGATCACTACTTGGTTCTATAGACTCCTCTACTATTTTTAGAACAGTTTGAAATTTATCATCTAGGGAGTTTCACATTTGATTGACCTTTGTTGATACTACTGATGCAAACTTTTGGATGGGCAAAGTCTTTCTATTCACCATCTCTTCAAGTGGTGACTCTTCCTTATCTTTACAAAATCTAATTTCCTTATTTCGGAGGGAAGGATCTCTATTGTATTCCTTCGCACTTTCTCTTTTCCTCAACTTGCCTTCCTCCTTGGCAACTTGCTCCAATAATCTTTGTATTTGATGGGCTCTCAGCTTGGATAGCCTTCCTTTGGCATAAGTCCTAAGGGTTCTTCGTGTTTCATACCTAAGCCCATCTACGAGATGGTGTAGTTGTTCCTTTTACTACTAATCATGGCCAGGACAACGATGTAACAATGAATAATATCAACCCATGGAAACATCCAAGGATTCATGTCCTCCTTATTTCCCTCCTTGGATTTGCTTACGTACGTTGGACACTAGGGAGTACCTTTGATACTTATCGTTGAATAGTTCTAACATAGTACTCCATCGATGAATGGATTCTAGTTCTAAGGACTAGTACTAGCTTTCCACTTCCTTGATCAATGTCTGTGGAAACAACTTTAGCTTTTACCACTCATTTTCTATATTTTGCAAGGCACATGCATCGTGGAATGCTTGTAGATGGTTTTGAGGATCAGCATTATATTCCCCTTCAAATCATGGGATGTTATTTATGTCTAGTCTTTTGATCCTACTATGTTTTTGGTGCCTTGTTGGGATCCTAACAACCTTTGTTATATCTAACATACTTCAGGTGGCGAGTAGGGGTTCATCGTGATCATGTTTTCTATGGTGTCTATGATGCCTATGTTGTTCCCTACTCTCCCTTGTTTTGTGATGTGTCTCTCTAGATTGCCCTTGTCCCCTTTCTTGACTATTTTGTCTATGATCTCTATTTCACTTACCCTTTTCCTCATGGTCTTGCCCTTTGCAACTACGTTCAAATCTTGAAGGAGAGGGGGAAGGAGATGATAAAGGTGAAGAGGAAGGAGAACTAGCACCATGACGGTGCTTGTCACCTTCTCTTTGGTGGTTGCGGCCTTGCATTCATGTTCCTTTTTCAGACCCGTTGTGTCTGTGTTACCGGATCCTAGGTTATGAATAGTTGAATGAAGATTCTAATATCCAACTCCTTGACCAAAGTCAATGAGAGGAACATCATTTTGTGGAAAACCTCTCAAGGCAAGTTCACCACCCTCGTTTTCACTTAGGACATATGGGACATCCTAAGATCACTTCCCCTTCATGGATTTGTAATGTCTCTCCTATTGTAAATCCCTTTGGCGTTGTGCCTCCATGGGTCAATAATCTTGAATCTTGCTTGTGCACAACGTACTTCGACTGTAAGTGCTACATACCAATTCATGTGAGAGCACGAAGAAGCATGCTTGGGATTGAGCGATCAAGAGGTAACACTATGTTACCTTCTAAATCACGCCATCATAACTGTTCATCTTGGTGGAGGATAAAGGTAAAGTCTAATACATACTCATCGGGATGAGTGTATACTAAGCAAAACTGTTGGGGTACTGGCGGATTATCTTGTGCACTCCGCCTCCGATTATTCATGGTGTCAGACCTAGGCGGTGAAGCACTCTCATAAGAAGAAGGAGACATGATTGATTATTTAGTGTGCAATGCTCTTTTTTGATGATTGTAGGATAACTAACCCTAAGGATTCATTCCAACAATGGAAGGATTTCCTAAGTTCTAATCAGCGCACAAACAACAAAATCCCTGACAACAGTGGCAATGATGAGTGATGAGGTACCCCTACGCCCAACCATACAAATACGAGCGTTCATGCATGATCTGGTCGAACTCCAAGGATTAAGTGCTTATGTGCTTACACAGAACAAGGATGGGTTATGCAATCGTTGTCTTCCCAAGCTTACTTGTAAGGCATAATTGTATGGTTAAGTAAACTTGAGGTATATGATTTTTATGCTTTTTATGTTTTATGTTCTTGGTACCTAAAATAGGGAAATGAAATAATTTAGTAACTAATTTGATTTAACTAATTAACTATTCTCTAACTAGTCCTAACACCAGCATCCGTTCCTACTTTTTGAACACATCTTGAACTAGTGTAACACTATTGGGATTACCAAACACTAATCGTTACTAGGTTACCAAGTGTTCCACGTATGCTCGAAGTGGTCGTGCTGAGTGTGCTAATTCGTTGATGATTAACAATTCAATGAAAATAACATTGATTAACTATTGAAATAATCGAATAACATTAAATAACATGAAATGCAATAATTAAGCTATTCTAGATGTTTCAAGGTTTATCATAAAGTTTGTCTTTATTTCTAGTCACAAGGTATGCTTAGGTACACAATGCTCAAATAGAGATCCGTTCACTTTATGGCTCCTACTACGAGCACTCAAAAATAATTCTAACTCTGGAAGGGAAAAGCTGCAAGAGTTCGGCTAAGGGACTAAAAAACTAATACCAAACCAAGTGTCTTAGTCTCTTATTTATAGGCAACGAGATACCGACATCGCATGTTCGATATCGCTTCGGTACCTTCGATATCTCGTATCCAATATCAAGGGTCCAATTTTGAGGATCCGATATCGTGACTCATCACTTCTTAAGATGCAGTGTTTCATCACTATGAAACCACTCAACCCCATAAGGTCCCAACAAGCTTACAATGTGATTTTAAGGATCCTACAACCTTTAGAAAATTGAGCTCCATTTTGGAGTGTTTTAACGTTGCAAAATCACTCAACCCAGTAAGGTCCCAACAAGCTTAATGTGACTGCCTTTATGTAAGAAGCACATCAACCCTACAAGGCATTAAGAAAAAAGAAAAAGATACAAGGAAAGAATGTAACTAAATCTACAAGTCCTTATCATTGAAGCTCAATACAACATACAACTAAGAAATTGATGTTACAATGAAGAACAAGAATGCAATAACTTAAATATGACAATGATTGCTCTAATGTGAATAGTGCTTGCACAATTCCCAAGAATTTAGTATCTTCTTATAACCTTGAAGTTTCCAAAAAATCCTCAAAATGCATGCAATGGCTATCCAACATCTAATGTAGACATCTCCTTCGAAGTTGGGACATCTACTTGATAATGGCCTCTATTCAAGAGAGACGTCTTGTTGGAAAATGGGACATCTCCTATGGGACATCTCTAGAGAGACATCTTCTCTGGAGTAGAGATGTCTACTATTTCTAGGAGATGTCTCCTCAATTCTTGGGCTCTAATTTCTAAGCCTTTCTCCCATCAATTTGTCTTTTTCCTAGCCCTTGGAGCATCTTCAGTTGGTTTGTAGCGTTCATTTTTGCTCCATGCTCATTCATGCTCTCAACTTGCCCATGTGGTCTTTACTTTATCATCTAGTTTTCTAGATCTCATCTCATTAAGTTCTCATATCTCATTATGAAGTTCTTGTTCATGTTCTACAAACACATTATCCACAACAAACATTCTATGTTCTCCATTTTCCTTAAGGTTTTGACATATCAAAAGGTCAACAAGCATAAGTCTCAAAAACGTTCTTTCTTCAAGATAGTTTCCACATAGGTAAATAAAACTAGTAGACCTACTAGGTCCTTAGAACTAGCACAAGCACAATCTAGAGCAACCCCCTTCCTCACAACAATAATGTCTCCTAATCCTAAGCAAAAGCTAACAACTATCACCACTCCAACACAAAACATAAAAGAGGAACCAATCACTGTGAAGAGACAAGAAACTCCATGCATTACTATTAATAATAAAGGGTGTAACTGTGGGCTAAAAGTTCAAAGTGATAACATGATCCTTATACCAATCCACAATAAAATTAAGGAACAAGTGTGTGTGCAAAACCAAGTCTACACAATAGCCATTAAATCAAAAGACACCTAATGGCTAGACAATGGGAATACCAAACTGTTCACAAGATGCATGGAAATAACCAATCCACTTATTAGTTATCATCCTAAGAAAATAAACCAAACAAAGAACTTAAAAAATAACATCTTACACTCTAACTATACACTAGAAGAAATTATTAAACATGGAGATCCAAGAACCAAAATAGAAAATCGAAAAGAAAACATATTTGGACCATCTAAAATGATAACACCTTTTAGTCTAGCTGAATATGTGTCTCCAAATGATTAAAACCTAATTATCATCAATGTTAAATGTGGAAACAAGAGAAAAATTAAATCATTAAAGATAATAAATGGAAAAATTGTGGTGTATAACCAAGGGAATATGTGGTCCTTTTTTCAAATTCTCAACCATGACTTTAGTCATGGGAAAGATATCCCATCTTGAATCAAGAACTAGTAAGTGTATTTTCATTTTTTTATACTTTTTTATCATTTTCCCATTTCTTCAAAATTTTTCAATTCTTAATATATTTTCCATTTCTTCTTATATTTTTTTCTTTATAATGTTTTCTTCTCTTGAGTCATTTCCTTTATATTTGATGAATGATTATTATGTTTTTTTTTTGTTAATAATGATATTGGCAATTATGATGCAAAGTAAACACCATGTGTTGGGTCCTTTTCCTATGCTATCAAGATGATTGGGTAGATAATTATGTAATGTAGTGAGACCACATCATCCATCCCTCTAGTTTCTCTAAATAAAAGGTCTTTATTATGAAAATAATATGGTTCTTCTAACATGAAACTAAATTTAACTAATGATCATTATGCCTTGAAGAAAAGAAGAAAGATCAAGTAGGAATGGAAAAGGGTGCGACCTCAAGGAGATTTGTTGGATTCTCTTCTCAACTTCCTTCTTGAAACCTATGACTTCTCATGAAACATATCATCACTCCTATTGTTGACCAATAAATAGGAAACATGTCTTTGCATGGTGTGATTCCCATGAAAAATATTAAAGAATAGAGAAAAAAACACAAACAAAATAAGAAGAAAAAGAAAAAACAATGCAAATTCAAAGCACACATCTTAGACATAATAATAGGCTACAAGCACTGGTTATGGGGCTAGAAAGACATGTTATCCATGCCTAAAGGTACCCCTCTAACTAAGGTTCTTGCTTCCTTCCTTCTTCTCTTTCTTCTCTTTTTGGAGTGATGCTCATTCTTTATGGTTATTATGGACTCATGATGGTATGCAATAAGAGGCACATAAATGTGAGGTCATTGTTAATGATATGGACTTGGCTTGAAACTTGGACGAATAGGTATGATGATCATCTTAATCACAATTGATACATTGCAAACATGATCAAGTATCTTACCTTCCAATCTTTAAAATTCCTTCTCATCCCATTATTTACCTTACTAATTCATGCAATTATGATTCTAATGATTTTGTATAGTATAGTGCAGGATCCTAACCAACGCAGGTGATTATGCAAGGCCATTATGGCAAGAGCTTGCTTTGGGGGGGACCTACTTGCATGATTTTTATTGATCATGACTCTGAATCGAAACATCACATCTTCCATGACATCATGGGAAACTTCTCAAAATTTATGCATGATTTTGCAACTACTTATCAATTTTGATTCATTTTTACTACTTTTATATTGAAATATCCTTCAAATTTAATATTTCTTGGTCATCTTGTAAACTAGACCTTTAGTTTTCATCGCTCGAAAACATGTGAGCTTCTAGAGTCAAGCTCATTTATCATGGAGGCTAAGGATGCAAATTTTGAAATTTTTTCTAACACCTCCTTTTCAAACATTAGGGTAATTAATAGTAAAAATAATTAAAATTAATAGAGCAACTTGATCATTTTAGTCATCTTAAAGCCTTGGGAACATTATTTTGAAATCACCTTAAGCCTAAATGCTAAATTGTTTTTCAATTTTGAGCTAACTAAGGATTCAGAAAGGGTTAATCATTAAGGAAAAAAAATTATCAAAGCTAATGTTGATCCTTTGTAGATTTCAATGATGCCAAACAAAATACCTAAGGTTGAAGGTCTTTTACAAAGCAAGGAAAAGGGGCCAAGAAAAAAAATAGAGGAGGATATGACCATGGATAAATAGTAGCACATACAAGCATTTAAGCTCAAACATCATAAGCTTTGCAAGGCCATTGGGATGATGAGGAGATATTTTAGTTCATCCTTCAAAATTTTTCTACATAAAAGAGAAGCAGCAACATAACATCCAAGGTTGGAAAATCTTCTATTGCCAACAACAATAAGAAGATTCATCTTCAGCAGATTTTTTAAAGACTTTTGTAATTTTGTAAACCTTAATATCCATCTAGTCTTTTTTCACTTTGTAATACATCCATTCAAATAAATTTGTGTAATGCGGCACTTTAGTTTTTTAATGGTAGCCAATCTAGTATTGGTCACCCTATAATTTTTGTAATAAATTTTATCCATTTATATATAACTCGAGGTAGAGTTCTGAGTTAGTCATGGAGGTATGATGAGACCTGATATGTTAAGTAGTTGAGTAATTAGAACATGATGAATCCTCATTTTATCAAGTGTATTAGTTGACTACGATATCACAAATGTTATATCGTAGATGCTACATCACATCAACATTATAGTATCCCTATCAGTGCATCTCAATTGGCTACCACATCGTAGATGCTATATTGCATCTACTATAACTCAATTGTGTCAATGCATTCTTGTCGATGCATCGTAATCGATGCATCCTTGTCGACACAACCAAATGCATTAACACATTACCATTGATAAAATGTTTGTATTTTCCTATAAATATGCGAACACCTACTACGTATTTGACACCATTTGGTTAGTAGTGTTGCTAGATTCTTATAGTTTTATTCTGTAATCTTAACAAACAGTCAATGAGTGCCTGTAGTGTGGGTTTGAGTCAATTTTATGGCATCTTATTCAAGTGGCATTGTACTTTGATACATTCCATGAATAGCAGTAATATCAAGATTGATTCATATTCATTACAACACTTTTACTTAGAATAGATTTACTTTCAATGTACTTAGTTAATATTTACATTTCTATTCATGTTAAACAATCAGCAAAATGAGTGCAACCAATTTCAAGCATAAACACGTATTCGCTTAGTAATCCTAGCAACATTATTACTTAGTTCGCCCAATAGCATAATACTTGGTAATCCTAGGAGTGGATACGTGAGTTTAAGATGTATACAACAAGCTAGGAATGGACACTCATCATCCTTAGGATAGTTTAGGATTTAATTTTATTATTAATTAGATTAAATAATTAGTTTCTCTATTATTATTCAATTAGTTTAAGGCCCGCACAACATCATAATCATATGCCTCACTTTGGACAAAACTGTAAGTGAAAAAGCTACCACTCATCCAAGTAAGAAGACAACAACCTACAATCAATGCTCAACAATCTAAATACCACACTAGTTCTAGCCATAGAATTTGACCAAATCACATGTACATGTTTGTGATTCGTATGATTGGACATAGATAATACCCACTGCTCATCAATTAACAAGGTATCATATAATAAAATATACTCTTGTACTTAAAAAATAAGCATATTAATAAGTAACAAAGAAAAGGTTCCAAGTTCTAAACACCAAGGTATTAGGTATCTCCATCTTGTAAAGAACTATTGTTCTTACAAAAATGTTCTTTCATAAATTTGCAACAATACCTCCATGAATCACTAGTTTTAAGGTATGATACATGGTTGTAAATAGTCTCTAGAATGATATAATCCTTAATAGATCAATTATAATGAAATGAATAAGCACAAACCTCTAACAAATATGGACTTAACCTACCATCCAATGGTAGGAAGAATTGATAAAGAATAATAAACTTGATAATGAAATCAATAAGATCTAAGCTATGTGAATAAGATCTAGGTGATACAAATTACTTAGAATAACTATTAAAGTATAAAATCAATGGTAGATAAGAGATTAATATATGGGATAGTGTTCTGGATTTCCCTTTCTAATAAATAAAAATTTCTTTATTCAATAAAATAACAAAGGTTGCCTCCTATGAAGGGCCAAGAGAAAGTTGTAATACAATGAATAGTAAAACATATTGTAGATTTAAACTAAAAAATTAACTTCAATTTATAGGAAAAAATAAAGCTTAAGTGATGGATTTTTATGCCTTATAGTTTGATAAATGAATGGAATGTCTACTAGCACTATTTGGGGTCAATTCAAAGGTCAAACAAGGCCATTTCTAAATGTTGTTTCATAGGTGATGTAGTGGCATGAACAAGTGGTATGTGAAATACCATAAAAATTTGCATGTTATAGCCAATCCTCATCACGTAGCTTTCACTTCATGAAACCTGAGGCAAAACTTCATTATAAATGTGAACATTATAATCCATAGTGGACAACTTCACATACTTTAGACTTTTGGGGCTGAAAAATGCCTCATAAGTGGTCAAAGCCTCATTCCCTAAGTGAAAAAAGTTACCTGGTGCCTATATTTGGGCTTGGGAGGGAGTGTGGTTCAAAATGCCTTTTTGGAATGCCAAAAAGGAAATTTGATGGGTTTTATGGCGGGTATACACTTCTCTATGCTGGAAGCACATGCAAGGGGTAAATCTCACCTACCCCTAGCATGGGAGGATGGGGGTTTTGGAAACTTTCCCCTTTCAACCTGAAGACCATATGCATAGCATAGAAACCTTTCCCCCTTAGCATGGAAGTTTCCCCCTAGCATGGAGTCTCCACCCCTAGCATTGAAAATTGCATCCCCCAATGTGGAAGGCACAAAAGCCAAAATTCATTACTTCATGCACTTCAACATTGACCAGCCACTTCAGCAAGCATGATGGAGAGCTCTACGTGGAAGATTCATCTCCAATGTGAAAGGTGTACCTCAATTACTATTTATAGTAAACGGATTGACTGTGGGGGAAGCACTTACTATGTATAGTAACCCCCAAAATTTGGGTACCCATCTCACCTAAATTTGGTAGCCAATTTGTACCCTCATTCATGGCCCAAAGAACCTGTAAGAGCCAACCTCAAACACCATTTACAAGTTCATGGTTGGAGTTTTTCGCACTTGAGTACATTAAGCATACAAGCAATTTTCCAAGCACTAATTCCACACTTGGGACAATTTAAGCACTCAAGATTTCTTACAATCTTCCATGTTTACATCCTCTTGAATCCCATAATAAAAGCATAATCACCTTGAGATTTGTGGATTTTTGGTGTCAACATTGCACTTCTAGGATTTCCAAACCTTAGTGTGGAGCAATCTCGCATCTGAATTTTCCACTTTTCTCACCACCTTGAACAGTGACCCAACTTGCAGATCTAAGGTTGTAGCAATTAAGGAAGGTTTGATAACATTAGGAGTGGCTTTGCAACTGGATCGTGGAGCAAATTACATTTGCTTCAATGGGCTTTGAACTCCTGCATAAGTGAAACCTCTTTCTATTCATCCAGGCACCATTTGTACACATTTCTCTAACTTACTATTTATTCTTTCTCAATAAAGTTTTAAGTTTTGAGCTTTGTGTTCAACATAAATTTATCTTCTATGCATTATTTGAATCTATTTGTATTTCCACATTTTACATTCCATAAGTCCCTGGTTGAACTGTTGGATCAGCTAGGGTGCCTCAAATCCCATTTTTCTTATGGAGGCCCTAGGGATTCAAGGTTGGGGAACTACTACACCAAGGATCTCTGGTTTTTTTCCAGTGATTGAGATTTTCAATTACTATAGTTTTTCTTGGGGCTAGAAGGAGGACCTTTGCCTAAATTCTATGACCAAATCTATTCTTTTTGTTGCCATTTGCAAGCTTTTCCTTTATTTTTCTAGCCAAAACCTTTGAAGAATCAATGTTGATCTTTCCTCCCCTATGACCAAAACTATAGCATGGAAGTTACAAGTAGTTGGGTTTTGGCTTTTCACAACCCAAAGCTAGCATTAATATCTCTTTCCTCCTATTATTTTTATTTTCTACTGCTAATATTTTATTCTCTAGTTTCTAAAGTAGGTGGTTCAACTCTTCCATAAGTTGGCTTTCCCCCTATTTTTCCAAGCTGAGAAAATTAGTAGTTTTCTAAAAACTAATTTTAGTGGAAAAACACCAACTTTCCACTTTGGTTTTCAGCATTTCTTTCATCAATGTTGAGGTAGGAGGTGTGAGATTCTAATCATCTTGCCCCCCTTCTTTCTCCCCTTTGCCATACCTAGTGTGGAAGTAGTTGGAAGGCTAGCATGGGTGAGGTTTCTTACCAACTTAATGACTAGATCTACTTTTATTCCATTGCCAACATTGCAAGTTAAGCATTTTCTAATTTTTTGAGGCCAAAACTCTCAAGGAATCCAAAGTTGTCTTTACCCCCCCACCCCCCACCCCCACCCTTGTGTAGTAGAAACCTTAGCGTGAAAGTTGCAGGTGGTGTGGATGCTGAAGTTTCACAACATTTGCTGTGAATTTTTAGAACAAAGCCAATGTGGAAGCCTTAACAACCATTTAATTTTTTCTAGCACATTTTTTGCAACTAAACTAATGTTGGTTTTTAGACCAACCAAGCCTACTTTTCCCTTCTTTGTGGTAAAAGTTAGCAACTTGCCAAAACCATCTTTGAAAACTACCAAGTTTTGATTTTGGCCTTCAAACTTCCTCTCCCACCCATCCCCCACCCCCCCNCTCACCCTCCCTTCTTTTCCCCCTACCATACCCAGTGTAGAGGTAATTGAGAGGCCAACTTGGGTGAAGCTTGACACCACTATTTTCAACTTTTCATTTCTAGTAAGGGGGGAAACCCTTCCTATCCCCCCACTTACTAATTATCATAAGTACCTCATTTTTCATTATTTTTGTTTCCTTTAAAATTTTTTGAATTCCATTCACTGGAATTTACTTATATTTTACCATTTTAGCCTATTTTAAGCCATTCTCAACACTATAGCCATGTCTTTCCAACAATCCACCAAATTTCCCTTCACCCTCACTAGCGAAGATCATAGCCAACAAGCCATGAGGTTCTATGATCCTAAAGACCCTACCATCATTGAGTGTAGGCAATCTTTGAAGGTCAAAGGGGAGAGTCCTGATTTTGTAGCCATAAATGAAGATCATTATAACTTTATTTATGCTAAAATACAAGCAAGCATGCTAATTCTAGATATGCAAGAAAATGCCAAGAGGGAGTTTGAGCTCATACACAAGAGTGGAAAGGAGTACATCCCTTCCCCATATGACCAAATTTCCCTTAATGACATCTATGCTAGCATCTTAGCCCAGTTGATTACCATGGAAGATGAAGATGATAAGCATAAATCTGAGGAAAAACAGGAAGAGGAGGATGAATTTAAGGTAGAATCTGAGCCTGAAAACATCCTCGAAGGGTTATTGCAACAAACATCCCTCAAGGTCACAACACCTTTCTCCAATGCTTTTGTTTTCTCCATGGGCATGGTGCCATCATCTTCCACTCCTTCCTACCCTACTACAGCAAATCCCATGCCAGTTATAGCCACACATCACACTTAGCCAATGCCACAAACAACAAACTATAACACATCAATGCCATTTACAATGCAATCTTGATATATAAAATCATCAACAATGGGTTTTACCTCTAAAAATTCATTAACTACTCATGTGGAGCCCATCATGGGACCCCAAGTGACATAGGGATCACACACCCTCTTTATCCTATTTGTGCCTCAAGCACCAACATAGACATCTTTTTCTTTATTTGGCCCACAAGCCACAACCATGACACAACCTCTTTCTTTTGTCATGCAACCCATAGCGAGGCCACAAGCCTCACAATAGACATCACAATCATATGTGCAAACTCCACAACCTATGGGTCCATAGCAAGGCTTGGATCAAGCCTTTCAAATGATCTAAGACTTGACAAAGGAGTTGAAGAGGCTTAAAGCCTCTACCACATGAATTGTCAAGATTATGAATTTCTATGAGGACGATCTCATAAGTCTTGTAGTCCCATCCTTTACACTTCCTCTTGGTGTCCCTATTCCCCAATTTAACAAATATAATAAATAAGGTCACCCTAATGCTCACCTTATTACCAATTTGAATGTTTATTCTTACAGCCATGACCTCACACCATCATGAGGATTTTCCCTATGTCTTTGACTAGGAAAGCACTTGATTGGTATCACGCATTACCTAGAGGTTCCATATCCTCTTTAGAGTACTTAGTAGCCTAGTTTGTCAATTACTTCAAGTATAACTTGAAGCCTAACATAATGCTTGACCAACTCATGAAGGTCAAGCAAGGGTCCTTAGAACCCATGCAAAAATTTATTCAATGGTGGAATGAACTACTAAATGAAATTCCAAAGCCTATATCTGAAACCCACTTGTTAGCCATATTCAAGGGAGCAATTAATGACTTTACCAAGTTTAAACTCTACTACCTTGATCCACAGTCTCTTAGCCAAGCATTCTTGCAAACTAAAAATATAAAGGATGTTACAAAAGCTAGTCATGATCTAGCCTATATAGCATATAAAGGATGTTATGGAAGCTAGTCATGATCTAGCCTATATAGCATATAAAAACCAACACATTCGAAGAGATGAAGAAAAGAGTAAATAAAGCAACAAGGCCATAGTAATTGTAACAAAGGAAATAAAGATCACAAACCAAGGGCCAAAGGTTAATTTGCCTAAGGTCCTCACCAATTACCACAATAACCAACCATCAACTTCTGGGGCCACTGCATCAACAACAACCAAACATAACTTTAAAAGGAAGGATAGGTCCAAATACACTACATTGCCATTAAAATCATCTAAGTTGCTAGACCAACTATTAAAAAGTGGGTGCATGCAACATAAACAAATGATTGAAGCCACTCGAAAGAAATAAGAGCGGTTACGCAAAATAGCCAACGATCCCTCTCAAGCAATGAAAGATGACTAAAAACTACCTAAATACTTCAACGTAGACCTCTTCTGCCACTATTATCAATTTCCTGGTCATGACACAGACTTCTACCTTGCACTAAAGGATGACTACAAAAGATGATAGATAGGGAGGAGTTGGTCCTAGATGCTTCTAACCTAGTTCGACCGCAAAACCATTCAATGCAAGTGTACAAGAACCCATTGAATGCTAATGACAGCCCTTATGTTATTTTAGCATTCAACATTAATGACGATCAAAGATCTATAAGAGAACCATTCATGATTTAAGTACCCCTCTATAATAAAAGGGCTTGTTCAACTCCCCATAGCTCAAGATTCCCCTTCTTCATGAGAGTACCATCACGAGTGCCTCTGAGGAAACCTTTTGTCATCAAGGTCTTCCAACCCAATACAACTCAAATAATTGTAGCCCAACTAACAATGCAATGACCCCCTATGGTGGCCAACAACTGACAACCAAAAAAATCTAGCTAAACAAAGGAAGAAGCATAAGAAAAAGCCTAACAACAAGGGAGATAAGCAGATGAAGACATGAAAGGAAGTGGGTCCATCAAAGCTCATTCCCATCTCAACTATACCCATGACCTCCTCTACTTCAACCCCTTCAACCAGTAAGCCAGAGGAGGACACCAAATCCCACAACCAAAATAACAAGAAAGAGCCACAACAGCCATAGCCTAAAGTTGAAGTTCATATTTTGGAATGCATGGAGAAATTCAAGCACAATCGAGGTAATAAGCCCATGACCAACGATAAAAAATTCCTCAGTGCAATGGACCAAGTTAGAAAAAACATAACTTTAACCTTGTATAACATAATCATGACTTCTACCACACATCATGAGGCACTAGTCAAAATGTTAACTTCCATACTCATTAGTGAGAATATTCCTACTAATGAGGAAGCCATCCATGTAGTTATGATTCCTTCCTCACTAAGAAAGGAGAAGTCAACACCCTTAACATTTCACGATAGCAAGATTAAGTTTAATCCCCAAAATGATGAAGTAACTATGACCCCTTTATTCATAACCATATGCATAGGATAGTTTAAAATCCATCAGGTGCATGTTGATGACAAAGTCACAACTAATGTCATCACATACACCATTGTTGAATACTTGGGCTTAACTAAGCAAATACAACCTACAACCACCACAGCTCTTAAATCCTTCAATGGATCAAGAGTTGCTGTCAAGGGGTCTATCTTTGGATTTTGTAGCTGGGGAGCAATTCCTTACAACAGCCAATTTTTTTGGCGGTGGAAGAGACATCAAGATTCAACCTGATCCTGGGAAGATCTTGGTTGGCTCAATTATGAGTTATGTCCTCTCCCATCCATCAAGAAATTTATCTCCCTTATGAGGAAGGTGAAATCATCATTCATGGTGATAATGTAGTTTCCCTAGCTGTTAACAACATAGACATAGAGCAAGGGTCCGAAGTCGAGCTTCAAGAAGAAGCTCCCAACTATAAAGAGCAAAAAGCCAAGAAGGCCAATGATGACAACAATAAGAAATGGGATACATTATGGGATGAGCTCCCTTTTAATTTTGTAAGTGAAGGGGATGGTGAATATAAGTTTGTGCAAAGTAGATCTTACTCACTCCCTAATCTTGCAAAGATTAGGAAGAATCTGCACAAGTGAAGTTTGCCTTAACCTTCCCATGCCCCTATGACCAGATGCACTGATAGCCATGTGGCCTTACTTTTCTTTTGTAGTTTATTATATCTTTTTATGCATTTGTTGTTTTACTCTTTATGCACATAGCCTATGCATGTAGCCTAAGTTCATTTACATTCTTACTCATTTTCTACAATCTTTCTTTATTTTTACTTATGCCATAATATCAAAAAATCCTTATAAATATATGTCTCTTTCAAACCACATTCACTAAGACATTAAACTGGCATTACGATCCGCTATGACCTTAAACTAGTATCCAAGTTTGCTAAGACATTAAACTAGCATTACGGTCCACTATGACCTTAAATTGGTATCCACATCCACGAAGATGCTAAACTGGCATTACGATCCATTATAACCTTAAACTGGCATCCATGTCTACTAAGATGTTAGATTGGCATTACGGTCCACTATGACCTTAAACTCACATTAGCATCTACGAAGACGTTAAACTAGCATTACGGTCCGCTATGACCTTAAACTAGCGTCCCTATCTACTAAGACATTAAACTGGCATTATGATCTGCTAAGACCTTAAACTAACATGATGGCCTACCATGGCCTTAAACTAGCAATGTCTACCAAAACTAACCTCAACGCATGACAACCTGCCAAGGCCTTAAACTAGCAAAACTATATAACCTGTGTCCATGATGGCCTACAACTAGCAAACATCCCTTTTATTATTATATCTCTCTTTGCTTAGCCTATTGTCACACCGATTAGCTATTTAATGTTATAACCAAAATGTCAACATAGCCATTTTCAATGTTTACAACATTTACAACGTTTACTACTACTATAGATACATACATCCAAAAATAAAAGCAAAATTTAAATTTAAAGTTAAAATGTCCATAACATACATAGCCATGGCCACACTGTGTGGCAAAAATATCAAAGAATAACAATCATCTATAACATAGCCTTGAACATAAAAACAAAAGCAAATAGCTAACAAGCTAAACTGAAGGAGGTTACTGAGTGGAATCCAGAGGAAAAAGTGGTGGGTCATTCCCACCCTCATCACTAGGGACGCCAATGTCTCCTAAGGCCTAGAATGGAACAACATATAGCTAGTTAGTAACCCATGGCCAAAATCATGACTTAAAACAAAAACTAAAACATAAAATGCATCAAACTTGTGGGTTGTTGGTCTTGGGATGACCAATGTAGCACAAGATACCAACCAGCTCCATAATGATAAGGATAGGCTCAAAAAGACCTTGCATGAAGTAAAGCAAAAAAACATTGGGACCTATTACAATTACTTAGCAAATTTAGACAAAAAATCTAGTCAAAGGTGAAATTAGCCTTTGTAAAAAGCTCTTAGATGTTTATCTAAATTATCTTAAGAAATTCCATAAAAGCATTCTTACCATATTTTATAGCCTTTATAGTCAAAATTTTATAGCCCAAAATTAAGCCTTAGTCTAAATTATGCATAAAGTTAGAAAAAGCATCTAAATTATGCACAAATTTTTTTAAAAAACAAGCGTAAGTTTAGGAAAAAAATGTCTAAATAAAGCAAAGCATGCATATTTTTTGAAATAGCATCTAAACTATGCACAAATTTAGAAAAAATGCATCATGAACTTAGAAAAAAACCATGTAGCCATAGTAAAAGCTGGCTAAAAATAGAAAAAGCTTCTACTCTTCATAAAAAACAAAACTAAGCATTAGTTCTACATGTTGACAAAAGAAAAACATAAGTTATACATATCAACCACTTCCATTTCCAAATGGGTAGTGTGTTATGACCATAATTTTGCCACACAACCATAACCAAAAAATTCATCAAAAAATCATTTGTGCTACAATTTCAATGATTCCACCACAAAAAGAATCCTAAAATTATGAACCTTATAGCCATGACCATTAAAATTGAACAAGTATAACCATATGTCCATAAAACATGAAAAAATTTAGCCAAAATAGTAGTTGTCAACATTTACCCCTTTTCATGCAAGGTTGGTAAAAAATTTTCCAAATATTTGTTTGAGCTCCAAACTAAGAGATTTCACCATTGTTTGAAAGTGTAAATTGAGCCCCACATACCCAAGCTTAGAAAAAATTTAAAACCTTTGCCATTTATGGAGGAAAATTTCATCAATTTGGACAATAATTCAAAAACAAAACAAGCATCCTTATTGCACATGCTTAGCAAAAATTTCATAGAAAATTTCTTTTAAGTCCAATTGAAGTGATTCCACCTCCATTGGAAAGTTGAAGCCAAAGCCTACTCAACCATAACCAAAAATAGCCAAAAACGTTATCATTTCCTTACAAAAAATTTGCAAAATTGCATGAAATTACAAAGTGGCACAAACAACCTAACTACACAGCGTTAGGAAATTAGCCATAACTTCATTGTTATGAATCCAAATTAAACAAGAAAACATCTATTAGGAATCCTAAATGAAGGGCTATGAATCCATAGCATTCAATTTCACAAATGTGTAGCCGTTCTCCAAAGATAAAATACACAACATTACTTGTTTTTTCATGCCAAAACATCAAAAACCTCAAAACCTAAATTTCATATAGCCATGGAAATAGTCGAAATAGCCAAAACCATTAAAACCCATTGATGAGTGGCGAGGTACCCCTACACTCAACCATACAAATATGAGCGCTTCACACACGATCCGGTTGAGCTATGCAGACAGACTAGTTGTGGTATCTAGACAGTTACTCATAGATCACAGTTCGTCGTCTTCCCACCTGGACTAGTGTTAGCTTTGTCACGTATGGTTTAGTCTAGAGTGGGGTGTATGATGTGTTCCTACACTAATGCTACTCCTGGGTATGATGGGAAATAATATCAACTAAGCTAGGAGAGAGGATGAGAGAGAATCTAAACTAGCCTAAGTGCGATGAGCATCCATTCCTTAATCATCCATACACATCTTGGACCTCATGCATGACTACCACTGGGATTACTAAGTGCATGGCCTAGGTACGCTACTGGGTTACCAAGTAGTCACACTTAAATGCTCATGATTAAGTCGTACTCATTCCACGTTATTAGGAGATAAGGGTAGAGAGATATTACCTAAGAAAGTAATAAATAACAATAACAATTAAATAATTAAGCTAAGTGGATGCTGCAATGATGAAGTAATCTCAATCTTTCTTGCTGGTCATGTGCATTTCCAAGTATGTCACACTCGAATAAGGATGTCGTACAATTACAATCATCACACTACGGGCATGCACTAGGAGAAAGGGTTGAGAGGAAAAACTGATAAAAAGTTCCTACCTTAATACTAAAAACTAAAAAACTTAAAACTTTTCTTTACCAAATCTGCCTACCTCTTATTTATAGAAGAGGAGATAGGCTATGATATCGCATATGTGATATCATGGGTGCGATATCGTGGCCAACAATTCATGACTCATCATATCCCCATAACTGAATGAAAACTCGTCCTTGACTTAAAGTGAGAATAAGCTCCATTGATTACAGAGTGGATAGGTATGGGATTATTAACTGACTAGAATGGATTCATGCCGCAGTGTGGAATCAGAACAAAATTGAAACACAACATGAATAATGCAAAAGAAAATCCTATAACTACAAGATTGGGTGGAACTCATGTAGTTCCTGGTGGCGGTGGCTCCTCCATGGGTTCCTTTCCCTTGTCTTGCGCTCCAGGTCTTGGGATTTGATGGCGTTGAAGTATGGCCTGGAGTTTCTCCTCTTATAAGGCCTTGAGTGCCTTGGCATGCATGTAAGTTTGCGCTTGTGCCATAGAGGCATCCCAAGTAGCCTTCTCTTTTTCTTCCACCACCCTTTTATTCTCTGTCAACAATTTATTAAGTTGCCCGGTTCTGAAAGTGTCTAGTTGGTTCTAAGCAACGTTTGGCCCTATATTTGGAAGGTTTAATACTTCCAAAATGGCTTGAACAGAGAAATCAATAGTCACACCACAAATGTTAATTGTGGTGCCTTCTTCTTTGTTGTGCCAAAATTGGTATGTTTCCCCTAAGTACCAGGCATCGCTTTCAGAGAGGGTAGGCCACAATGGGGACCCTTTAAGGTGATCCCTAACGGCCTCTGGAGCAAATTCTGTGAAAGATCCAAAGTTTAATTCCACAATCACTACAGTTAATATGGACCTTTCATGGATGGCCTGAACACAATCCTTGGGCAACGTGAGATGTCGTCCCAGTTTAAACACTACAGCAACTCCTACTTCCGCCTGCCTTGATTATACAGTGGCAGGGTCTTCCTCATGGATACTAAATGATTATTCTTCCTGCTCTGCATGTTGTTCGGTAAGAACTTGTCCTTCACCTCTCCTAGGTCACTTAATCACACCTTGAGCAGGACCTTCCTGTCATTTGTGTTTCGGGGCCATCTGCAATCACACGGGGCCAATCGTTAGTAAGCTTGTTACCAAAGTTAGGTTATACCTTACTGCTTGCCTTAATAAATTTGATTTATCTCCATGTGATGTTAATTAAAATATCCCCAAAAGATTATAATATTTAATCCTCTTTGCTTAAGTGGTTTCCAAATCTAGTTTCTTAGTATAACTAAGGAGATGAAATGGTCTTTGGTGCATTTATCCTTAATTTTATAACTAATTACCCTTAACAATGTTCTTCGGGTGATGAAAAATTTCAAAAAACATATGTGTTATTCGGTGTGTGCCCCTCCCCCACGACTAAGCTGAATTCGCTGAGTTCAAGTAGGTTCAAACGGAATGAAAATCGGAGTACCAACGAGCGAGTTATGGATATGAAAGCAAGGGACGCGCAATCGCGAGTTGTAGAGAGAAATTTGAAAAACTTCCCCCACATGAATAGTTGCAAATGATGTTGATTAGCGTGGGGGGTTGCATATATATATATATATATTTGGATGTAATATCGTGTACGCGATAGCGCGAACGTGATATCGCGTCGGCTGCGATATCATGTACGCGATATCACGACCTATCGAAGTTAGGGCATTTTATAGAATGTACTAGATTTTTAATATTTTTCTGAAATTAAATTATGTAAACTAAGGACATCTAGATGAGTGTTAAAGGGTTATAGGGTAACTCAACTAGTTCTGAAGGCATGAAAATTATGATGGTATGGAATTTATCAATAAGGACCTCGAATGGTAAGGGCAAGAAAAAGGCTATGTGATGGTTCATAGGAACATTTGAATTGGAGGGATAGTAATAAGGGAAAGAATATCGTTGACAATACACTGAGGGTAATAGATGGTGTGCAGAAGATGTGTTATGAGTGAAAATTACAAAAATTATGCAAGTGGGTCCTCCCCAAAGCAGGTTCCAACCTATAATGCCCTTGCGTAACCACACCTTAAAATGTTTGTAGGTACTAGAAGGGTTAAATGCAATCCACACTAGTTCCACAAACACACACATGTAAGTATCACTAGAATGAGGTAAGAATTCTACGCTACACAAGACACGAGCTACAATTACATGAACAGCGAGATGAGATGAACTATAGAAGGGATTGTAGAGATTGGGACATGAGGTAGCTGACCTAGTGCACAATGAATCCTGTGTGTAAAGCATGATTAATGTGTCATTAATCCATCATTCCAAGATTAGGACCAAGTCCATTCCTCTGGTTAGTGACACCACATTGTTTCATCCCATGATGAGTGACTATGAGAGTACCATAACAACAAGGTGTACAATCACTTGGCATTTTCTTCAAGGGAGGAGTGATTTTTGCTTTATGGAACTTTCTTTGTTTTTTTTTTATTTGAATGCTGAATCCAGAGAAGCCACCAACCCTCAAGCATGGGTGCATGTCTTTCCAGTGGGACCTCCTAGAACAGAATTGGATTTTTGAGTGCCTTGTGATTACTATTACTCCCATTTTTCATTAGATGTACAAGGATCTTAGTACAACCACGTTGCGTGATAACTCTCACAGACATCACCAAAGAGAATCCGCAAGTCCCCTTGATGTCACACCCTAATCATTCCCTCTTGATCCATCCTTCTTCATTTTGGGTACAATGAACACAAAATTAATTTTAGGTTTTAAGAATGTTAAGAATATCACTGTACCCTCAAATAGAACCTCTTATTTGTAGAATGGATGAGTGGATGTAATGGGCTCACTATCCAAATAATTGATCACTTGAGACTCGATAACATAGAACACACCTCAACCAACGAGCCACATGAGTGTTTTATTCATAGATGAGATTACTTATAAAAAGATATAAAGACAAAAAGACAAAAATATAAAACAAGAAATTGAAAAATAAAAAATTGGAAAACAAAAAATTGTAAAATTAAAGAAAATGAAAAATATTTATTAATCCTGCTTGTTATTAGAATGGGGGATATCCCCCATAACTAAATGGTTGAGCATGGTAAGGATTAATAAATGAAAGATGAGGATCCTTGCAAGTTGAAAATATTGAAACTTGGTCATACTTACCCCATTGGGGTTCACACACCTGATTATAGTAAGCATAGTGGGACAATTTATAAGATGTGGTTCCTGGGTAAAGAGTTGACCCACTATGATACTTGAGACCGTAAGATGGTATGCAAGGATCAGGATGTCACCCTCCATGGCTGTATTCATTGGGCCATATGGTTGTTGGAGTGTTAATTGATGGCTCTGATGAGGTGACATGAGGCATTGGGTTCGAGGAGAAGGATGCACCACAGTGTTGGACTTGTGCTGAGTTGGAGAATGCACTAGCCTTGGAACTCTATTGTCCCTTCCTATAGTCATGTCTAAAGAATGGACACCTTCGATGTTGAGGAGGTCTCTGACTACTATTGGCAATAGTAGCACAAGTAACATCTGTGGTTGTTGTTGTGGTGCAGACACTTTAGGAACATTTGGTGGCGATGTAGAAGGAGGGAAAGAATGAGAATGTTGAAATTTAGGAGAAGTGTGAGGTACATAAGGTGGTGGTTGTGTTGAGGACATGGGTTAATAGTACTAAGAAGAATAATAATGCAGCGAGATAGAGTATGTTGGCTCAATCGAGAAAATATGATGTTGAACTAGATAAGCATTTGGATTTGAATGATACGAAGGGTGTCCCCAGTTGAGGGATGGCTTCCCCCACGACTAGGATTGTTGCCACTGTGATTGAACACAGTTTCTTTGTATGAACTCTAGGTGTAACGTGCTTCCCCAATGCTCATATAAATCTAACAAGATTGGGCATTAGCCCTTGGGATGATCATACAAGAAAATGTTGCATTCATACGTGTGATTGGTAGTTGAGCTCTTATTTTCCTCATCCCTTCTTTCCGATTGTCTAATGATATTTTGTCCTACTTCTCGGGTTGTATAAACTCTATCTCCAATAATATTGATATATTCCCCATATTTTTTATGCATCCATTCCAGCATCTTATTGATCTTTGCCTCGATTTCTTCTAATGATTGTTGTACTGGAAAAGATGGTTCTTCCTCCTTGAGATAGGTTGATTTCTCCTTTTTGTGATTATGGACCTCTGTTAAGTTTTGGTCCTGTTGATATTTTTCAACACTCTCCCATCTAGCCATTTCTTCTTCTTCTTTTGCTACCTGCTTAATAAGCTCTTGGAATTGATGGGTTCGTAGTTTGTATAGTTGACCTTGGGCATACATCCCTAGGGTCTCTCTTATTTCATCACGATGTCCATCAATGATATGGTACATTAGCCTGTCCTCGGAGAACTCATGGCTTGGACAGTTGTTTAACAGTGCATAACATCTTTCTAAGGCCATGTCCAAGGGTTCATGTTGTGCTTGTTTCCACTCTTGGATTTGTTTCCTCAAGGTCGACACTGTTGCGTAGGTTTGATATCTTTCGTTAAAGAGTTCTACCATTGTTGGCCAATGTTGAATTGAATTTGGTTTTAACAATCTATACCATACTTTTGCTTGGTCAACGAGTGTCATAGGAAAGAGTTTGATTTTTTGCCAACTGTTATCAATGTTGTTCCATGCACAAGAATCGTAGAAGGCTTGTAAATGTTGTTGCGAATCTAAGTCATAGCCTCCTAAGAAATTGGAAAAGTTGTTTAAATTGAGCCTGGGTAGGTGGCTCTCTTTACGATGCCTACAGGAGATTCGAACAGCCTCTTGTATTTACATTAGGCTTGTAGTGGCCAATAGGGGTTCATTTTCATCGACTAAGTTATGCTTTCGTGCGTTGGGATGATATTGCCTTTGTTTATGTTTGTAAGAAACCCCCACCTCAGATTACGTACTCCAACCTTCATTGTCATATAATTCGTTGGTTCTCCAATGAATTGCCTTACTAGATGTGAAATTATTGTAGTCTTGTAGGAGAGGCATGGTTGTCAAATTTTGTGTGAATTTGTATGTGACTTTTTGTAATTATTTCTTCCTAAAAGATATATCGTTAATTCCTATACAGCGAGCTTGTATGATATAACTAATCTAGATAACTAGCACCGTCCTCGACAATGGCGCCAATGATGAGTGGCGAGCTATCCCTACACTCAACCATACGAATATGAGTGCTTCACGCACGATCTGGTTGAACTCCATAGACAAATTACTTATGGTATCTAGATAGTTACTGGTAGATTGCAGTTCACTGTCTTCCCACCTGGACTAGTATTAGCTTTGTCACGTATGGTTTAGTCCAGAGTGAGGTGTCTGATGTGTGCCTACACTAATGCTACTCCTAGGTATGATGGGAAATAATATCAACTAAGATAGGAGAGAGGATGAGAGAGAATCTAAACTGGCCTAAGTGCAATGAGCATCCATTCCTTAATCATCTGTACACATCTTGGACCTCGTGCACGACTACCATTGGGATTACCAAGCGCATGGCCTAGGCACGCTACTAGGTTACCAAGTAGTCACACTTAAATGCTCATGATTAAGCCATACTCATTCCGCGTTACTAGGAGATAAGGGTAGAGAGATATTAACTAAGAAAGCAATAAATAAAAATAACAATTAAATAATTAAGCTAAGTGGATGCTACAATGATGAAGTAATCTCGATCCTTATTGCTGGTCATGTGTGTGTCCAAGTACGTCACACTCGAATAAGGATGCCGTACAATTACAATCATCACACTACGGGCATGCACTAGGAGAAAGGGTTGAGAGGAAAAACTGACAAAAATTTCCTACCTTAATACTAAAAACTAAAAAACTTAAAACTTAGAATTTTTCTTTACCAAATCTTCCTGCCTCTTATTTATAGACAAGGAGACAGGTTGCGATATATCGTCTAGGCTGTGATATCGCGTACGTGATATCATGGGTGTGATATTGTGGCCAACAATTCATGACTCATCACCCATTAAGATTGACACCAAAATAATGGGATAGGATTTTTTTGAAATTCAATTTTAACAAATCCTAAGGCCTAGATCTAAAAAAATGACCACACCTCAAAATTTTGGAAAAAAAGCATGAAACAGGTAGCTCTATTTTCAAAATCAAATCCACAAAAGCTAAGGTAATGAAATAACCATGGATTTCTCTGGAAATGGCCAAAATAGAAGGTGGGATCTCATTAGAATTCTGTTTTAAGCCCTCCACTAAAGTAGATTTGGAAAAAATGGCCTTAACATATACAAGGAAAAAAACTAGAAAACCCATATGAAATAAGGCAAAAATAGCTAGAACTACCTACCTTGAAGTAACAATAGAGGAAGCTTGAATGGAGATGGGCTTGGGTACTTCTTCTAGCTCTTGGCCTAATTTATCCACCTTCTAAATCGTAATGTTTCAACTCATTTTTTCTCATTGCTTTGGCACCACGAAAGGCTCAATGCTAAGAATGGCTAAAAATTGAGAAGGATGAGAAATCAACACTAACTATGAGGAAGATGGACGGCTTCCATGCTAAAAATTGGTTATTGCTATGACAAGAACCTCTACCATAGCTCTCCTCCAATGTGTTATTTTTATAGAATGATAGTTGTGATTAAAACCTACAAAATTTGACATATAAAACTCATCTAAATCCTAAATGCACATCTTGAAATCCTAGCTGCTAATTTAGTGCACCATAACTACAAGTGCCCAGCATGGAAACATGTCTTCTATTTTGCAAAATCATTAGAATTACAAATATTTTGTGATTTTTGGTAACCCAAACCTACCTTTTTCAGCCCTAGGTTCCCAAAAGTGGGTGAGACATGAACAAAGCTAGACACCATGGGTTTCCATCTTGGGGAAGCAATGCCCAGCATGGAAGAAGGGAGGTAACACCCACTCTTAACCACCCCCCCCCCCCCCCCCCCCC
>MNCI01003484.1:1946783-1980585 GCA_015680685.1 Gnetum montanum
CGTACACAAACTTGTGTTCAGGTACAATGTTTGCTCGAATAAAGATCCATTCACTTTAGGACTCCTACTGCGGGCACATGGAAAATATTCTATCTCTGGAGTGATCAATCTGCCAAAGTTTCCCTACTCTCTAGCCTAGGATGAGGAAACAAGGAAGAGCCGCCTCTTATTTATAGATATGACGACGCACCGCGATATCGCGTACATGATATCGCGAGGGATGTCATATCGCGACGGCCACGATATCACATACGCAATATCGCGGCTCATGCAATATCACGTCCCATTAGCCATCATGCCTAATGTGGAATAAAGAAGGTAGATTTCATTAGACACATAGAAGCCTTCAAATTATCGAGTCTTGACAACCAACATTGACCATCGACACATACAACCTTGAAGGTTAACATGCATGGTCGATCGATTGTCGATGTGGCCTAAATTTGACTTTCTTCACAGAGGAAGACCTCTTCCACATTAAGCCTCCCACCCTCAACATGGATGAAAGTGGGAAAATTTGAAAACCCCCTTATAGCCTTCAAAATGACCAAATCTTAACCTTAGGCACTAATGGCCAACACCAAGAACCTTGTGGACACTCATGCATAGCTAAATCAACCATAAAAATATAAAAAGCCCTTCCTTCTAATTTTCCCCATTGAGCATGAAATCCTAACATGGAGAAAGGGTGGAAGCCCAAAAATTTCCTAATGACCCTTGAAACAACCAAATTTTGACATCAGATGTCAACAGTTGACACTAGCAATCCTAAAAGCTTGCATGCATGACCAACAGTGATCACAAAAGGCCAAAAAGATTTCCCCCTAATGTTCCATACTAAGCATGAAAGCCTAGCATGGAAAAAGGGGGAACATCAAAAACCACTCATCAACCTTCAAAACAGTGAAATTTTAACACCACACATTGACCATCATTACTAGCAACCTCAAGGACCTACATGCATGACTAAAAATGATTCAAAAGGATAGAAATATATTTCCCCCTAATTTTCCATGCTAGGAATATTATCCCCAATGTGGAAAAAGAGGGGAAAGCTTAAAAATTACTTGGAAACCTATAAGATGATCAATTCTAACTAAAAACCCTAGTCTTTGACCCTGACAAACCTAGAGGCTAACATGCATGGTCGATCGAAGTCAAAACTAGGCTAGATCTAAGTTTCAAGGTGTCTTCACAATGGGAATTTTCCCATCCATTTTTCCTAGTGTGGAAATTAAGGGGAAGACCCATTTGAAGTCCATAAATACCTCAGAACAACATTAACTAAACTTGCATGCACTCTAGGGCCTTGCTGACATCCTCTAGAGCCTTCAAACCTCAAGAAACTAATGTCAGAAAGCCAAAAAAATGATTCCCCTTAGTTTTCTAGACTAAGCATCCTAGTCCTAGAATGGAAAAGGGGGGAAGCCTAAAAAATGCTTAGAAAAACCCAAAATTACCAAAACTTGACATGAAACCCTAGTCCTCAACCTCAGTAGCCTTGGAGGTTGACATGCATAGTTGATTGAGTTTAAAATTGGCCAAGATTTGAGATGCATGGCTCTTACACACTAGGGATTCATTTTTCCATGTTGAGGATAGTATCCCTAATGTGGAAACTCAAGGGGGAACTTTTTGGGACTCCTAAACATCTTAGAATGACATTAAATGATCTTTCATGCACTCTAGAACCCTAGCAGCAATCATTGGAGCCCTTAAACCTTACAAGACTAATCCCGAATGGCCAAAAAGTGGTTCCCTCAAGTTTTTCACATTGAGCTCTGCATCCCTAGCATGGAAAAATGGGTGGAAGCTAAAAAAACCACTTAGGGATGCATAAAACTACTAAATTTTGACATGGATCCATAGCCCTTGGCCCTAACAACTCCAAAAGGTAACATGTAGGGTTGATTGTGATCCAAATTGGCCTAAATATGGGATTCTTGCTTCTTCCATGTTGGAGTAACTTTCCCAATGTGGAAACAAGGGAGAAAAGCTACTTTTCCACTTTTGGGTTGCAACATGACACTCCCAAAAGCCAAAGATCTACACTGCAGAAGCCTAGGACCTCATAGTCTCAAGATTTTGCTTGTCTAACCTCATTTCAACCTCCAAAACCCATTCCCCCCATTCTTCCATGTTAGAGTAACTCCTCCAAAGTGGAAACAAGGGGGAAGACCTTAAGTACGCTTAAACAACATTCAAACGTGCTTGAAATCAACCATAAACTTGCAGAATCGAAGTCTACAATCCTAATGCCCTATAAACCTAGTCAAAGTGCCCCTAAATCACTCTAAATTCATAAAATAGGTGTCCCCCTATTTTTCCATGCTAAGGATACTATGCTTAGCATGGAAAAAAGGGGGAAGGCATTTCAACATGATTTGACATTCAAAATTGCCTCAAACTGCCTCAAAAGAAAGGTAGAAGATGCACAACCTCGAAATATGGGTCCAATGTGCCTGTTTGACCATGTTTGACCCCATTTTGGCTTAAATATTGATTTTCCAAGGTGAAGCCCCTTTCTTCCACTCTATCCAATGTGAAAATAAAGGGGGAAGGCTCCAGAACCTACTTGTTAGCCTTTACAAATCTTTGGAGTGTCCAATTTTGATGGATCTAACCCTGCATTACCTTGCGAAGGTCTTGAAACCTTGATTTTGAACCTCTGAACAACCCAAAACCTATTTTTCTTAGTTTCAACACTGAGTGCACCTATTTCCATGTTGAGCCTGGTGTGGAATCCTCAAAACACTTGCTTTTTTGGTCCAAACAACCTAGAAATAGCCCTGATTGATGCATGAACTCACTTAATAGCCTTGTAGCCTCAAAACATGATCCACTAAGGCCAAAAACTAGCAAAACTTAGTCATTTTTACCTATATTTGCCAAATTTTACCATATATAGCCTATTTTGCTTGATTTTTGCCTTATTATGTAATGTTTTGGCTTATTTTTTAGACTTGTGTTGCATTATTCACCTTGTTGACCTTCTATGGCCTTTATACAGCCTTATGTATTCTTTATTTTCCTTGTTATAGCTTTATTTACCTTTTTTTGGCCTTTAAATGGTATCAAATAGTGGGGTTTGACCTTCCTTGACCACCATTTGACACCATGTGACCATGGTCCACAAAGGCCTTAAACTGGCATTGTAGTCCACCAAGACTCTACACTAGCATCACATCCCACTAAGGCCTAAAACTGGCAAAATCATTGCCTTTGTTGACCATTTGTAGCCTTGATCCATATACTTTATTTTGTTTAACATTGTTCCGACTTTTATTTGGCCCTTATTGCGCTTTGTTTACTTATTGTCATCCTATTAATGATCTTGGATGACCTTGTTTGCCTTAGACTTGCATGTTTTTTCATAACTTTATAGCATTTTAGCATTATTTATTTACTTTTACCTAGGTGCCACTTAATATGCTTTTAGTTGACATGCAAGATCAATGTATGAGTACATCGGGAGCAAACCTGTTTGCCTTTATGTCTACGTGGACCTCATAGTGATGTTGAATAGTGTATCAACCCTAATTGCCTAGATCTTGAGCCTAAGAGTCTTGTAGACCACATAGTCTTGATAGAGAAGCCTCTAGAATGGCTTGAAAACCTAGTCAAAACCCTTAACTTAGAGGCTAACAACATAACTGAAGACTCTCTAGTTGAGATTCCTATCATAACACACAGTGGTGAGGAGAAAATCCTTAAACCAAGTTCCTCATTGGAGCCTCAATATGCTCAAGACATCACCAAGGTCTTACAAAGCAACATTAATGCCTTTACTTGGTCATATGAAGTCATGCTAGGCCTAGACCCACATTTAGTCCAACACAACATCATACTAGATCCTTGCATTAGACCAATTAAGCAACGAGTGCGTCAAAGCTCTGCCAAGGTAGTTTTATTAGGGTTATCAACTATGTAGAATGGGTATCCAACATAGTGGCAGTCCCTAAGAAAAATGGGAGTATCCATATTTGCATTGATTTTTAAGATCTAAATAAAGCAACTATTAAGGGTGACTTCCCTTTACCTAGCATTGATCAACTTATCAATACTATAGCTGGATATGCCTTGTTGTCCTTTATGAATGGATTCTTAGGATATAACCAAATTAGGATCAACCCAAAACACCAACTTAGCACAACCTTCATGATCCCATAGGGGTACTTTTTGCTATACTATGATGTCCTTTGGCCTTGAGAACGCTGGAGTGACATACTAGAGAGCCATGAATTATATCTTCAGTGACTACATGCTAGGTTTGCTTAATGATTACATAGATGACATAGTCATCAAGTCCAACATGGCCCATGACCACATTAATGACCTAGATCTTGTGCTTAAACAATGCCTCAAATATAAGCTTAAGCTCAATCCTAAGAAGTGGATCTTTGGTTCAAGACTAGTAAGATGCTTGGCTTTGTACTCTCTGAAGCAGGGACACACTTTGATCCTGATAAGGTTAAGGCCATATCTAAATTAGCAATGCCTACCAACTTTAAGAAGCTTTAGGAATTACAAGGCATATTGGAGCTTATCCATCAATTTATCACTAGGCTTATGGATAAGTTATAGCCAATGCAACACTTTCTTAAGAAAGGGATTCCCTATGATTGGATAGCTCAATGATAAGAGACCTTTAAATACCTTAAGCAAGCATTAACACAACTACCACTAATTTATCCTCTATGAGAGGGTAAACCATTTTACATTTATCTTGCCATCTCTAATTCATCCATTGCCTCTCTACTTTGTCGAAACATGATGACAGAGAAGAAATGCCTGTATACTACCTTAGCCATGTGTTAGTTTCCCATAAGACCTAATACATTAAAGTGGAGAAGTATTGTCTAACACAAGTATTCTCATTGAAGAAGTGGAGACACTACCTCTTCAAAATCCAAGTCAATATCATTTACAAGGACAACATACTCATAGTCATAATGACCAACATTTATGAAAGTAGTCATATAGCCCAATGGAAAGCCATAACCATGGAATTTGACCTCCATTACATCTCTCAGTCCTCAATGAAAGGTTAAGCTATAGTCATACAACTCATAGCTTCACTTGTCGATGACCAAGCAACCATAGATCCTAAATTTCTTGATGAGCATATTAATGTAATTGGCTAAGTACCTGAGGGTTATGAAGCATTCATGCACTTTGATAGAGCTTCAACTACCCATGGGGCTAGTGTCGTTGCCATTGTAACATTCCTATTTGGTGAGATTTGACCCTTTGCCTACCATTTTGGGAATGATCTCCATGTATCAACAACATAGTAGAGTATGAGGATTTGATCAAAGGGATGATGGTAGCTCATGACCTAGGAATTAGACGCCTAGCCATCAAAGGTGAGTCACAACTTGTGGTTAACCAAGTAACTAAAGTCTATGCATGCAAAGCTAAGCACTTATAACCTTACTATGACCTAGGGAAGCAATTTTTATCACAATTTGTAGATGTTGATATCCAACACGTACCTCAAAACAAAAACATCATAGCCAATGCAATTGCAACATTAGCCCTTAGTGTGATGCCAGATGTGTTTACAAAGTTGTCCACCTTCATTGTGGACTGTGCTACTCCCATCACACAAAACATTGAGGATACCTTTGTGGTCATCATTCATATTGCTCCTTCCAAGGAGTGGTATGATGATCTCAAATTTTATCTTATGCATGGTGAATCCACACAAGTACTAACTACTACTTAGAAGGATGTCATATGCAAGTGATCGAAGTAGTATGTCATCATGGGTGATAACACATATGTCAACAATCCTATGATAGCATACTCCCAAAGTGCTTAGGTAAAATTGAAGCCAAAACAACCCTAGAGGGGGTTCACAAGGGTGCTTGTGAAGGACATATAGGACTAAGAGCCATGGCTGTTAAGATTAGACAATTAAGCTACTATTTGCCCCATATGGAAAATGATTGCCTGCAAAAGGCTAAGGAGTGTGACATGTGCCAACAATATAGCAACTTGATACATGTGTCACCAACTGAGTTGCATACCACTCAAATAACATGGTCATTTCAATGATGTGGGTTGGATATCATTAGACCCATAACACCTAAGTCAACCAAATACTTTACCAAGTGGGTAGAGGCTATTCCCCTAAGGAAGAATACATCTAAACAAGTCTACAAATTCATCCTAGATAATATTGTAGCCCATTTTAGCATATCCATGACCATAGTTACAAAAAATGGACCATAATTTAGTAGCCATAAAATAAAAAATTTCTATTACAACCTAAATATCAAGTGTTTTTTCCCATCATCCTACGATCATCAAGCCAATGGACAAGCAGAAATAAGCAACAAGGCCATCATCAACTTGCTTAAGAAGACACTTAACAACCACAAATGTAACTAGCATGAGTTTCTTGTCCATGCACTAAGGGCATATAGAACAACCTGTCACATGACAACTAGAATGACCCCTTATAGCATTTTTTATGATTCTAAAGTTGTTTTACTTCTTGAATTACAAGTGCCATTGCTTCGAGTAGCCTTGACCGACTTCATCAACAAGGAGCAGAATAAGAAGTTGTAGACATTAGCCTTGGATTCAATGGAGAAGAGGTGTATGAAATCTCTTACTCACATCGAGCACTATCAAGAGAGGCAAAAGCAACAACATCACCATGACTTAACCATGCACAAGATCAAAGAGGGGGAGCTAGTCCTGAAGGCTGCCCACAAGCATGTGGACAAACTCTCAGTTAACTGGGAAGGATGCTTCCTTGTCACTAGAGCCTACAAGAATGGAGCATTCAAAATAGTCAACATGTATGAGAATGAGCTGGTCAATCATTCCTATCTAAAACCATACTACACGTAGCCAATGATCATCGACAAACAAGCCTACTTTCAACGGTCCGCTATGACCTTAAATTGGAAACATGGCCTACCAGGGCCTTAAGTTGGTACCATGGCCTACCATGACCTTAAGCTAGCAACTTTGGTGACCTAGATAGCTTGATTCTCACATGACCTTTATGCATTGTAGCATTATAATATGAAATGGTGTTTTGTATTCTTTGCTTGTGCCTCTCGGGTCAATCTTCTAGGCACCAACAAAGAGGGTCCATTGAAACACCACAAAAATTTTCATGTTATAACCAATCTTCATCATGTAGCTTTCACCCATGAAACCCAAGGGAAAACTTCATTTTAAATGTGAACATTGTAACCCATAATAGGCAATTTCACATAATTTATACTCTTGGGGCTAAAAATGCCTCATAAGTGGTTAAATCCTCATTCCCTAAGTGAAAAAAGCCACCTAGTCTCCATATTTGGACTTGTGGGGTCAAAAAAGCCTTTTGGAATGCCAAAAAAAGGTAATTTGATGGGTTTTATGGGGGGTATACACTTCTCTACGTTGGAAGCACATGCAAGGGGTAAATCTCACCTACCCCCAGCGTGGAAGGATGGGGGTTTTGGAAACTTTCTTACTTCAGCATCAAGACCACATGCATAGCCTAGAAACTTTTCCCCCTCAATGTGGAAGTTTACCCCCAGCATGGAGTCTTCACCCCCAACATTAAAAATTGCATCCCCTAGCGTGGAAGCCACAAAAGCCAACATTCATTACTTCATGCACTTCAATGTTGACCAACCACTTCAGCAAGCATGGTGGAGAGCTCAGCATGGAAGATTCATCTCTAGCGTGGAAGGTGTGTCCCGATTACTATTTATAGTAAATAGAATGGCCATGGGGGAAGAACTTACTATGTATAGTAACCCCATAAATTTGGGCATCCATCTCACTTGAATTTAGCAGCCAATTTACAACTAATTTGCAGCTAATGTGTAGCCATTTTACAACCATTTTGCAACCCCATTCATGGCCTAAAGAACCTATAAGAGCCAACCTCAAACACCATTTATAGGTTCCAAAATTTAACAAGGTTCAACAATTTTTTCTCATTGTTGGACTTTTTGGCACTTAAATACATTGAGCATACAAGCAATTTTCCAAGCACTAATTCCACACTTGGAGCATTTTAAAATACTTAAGAGTTCTTGCAATCTTCCATGTTTGCATCCTCTTGAACCCCATAATAGAAGCATAATTGCCTTGAGATTTGTGGATTTTTGGTATCAACATTGAACTTCTGGGATTTTCAAACCCTAGCGTGGAGCAATCTGACATCCAAATGTTCCACTTTTCTCACCCCCTAGTAGTGATCCAACTTGCAAATCTGACGTTGTAGCAGTTGAGGAAGGTTCGATAACATCAAGAGTAGCTTAGCACCTAAATCGTGGAGCAGATCACATCAGCTTTAATAGGCTTTGAACTCTTGCATAACTAAACCCCCTTTCTGCTCATCTAGGCACCATTTGTAAAAATTTCTCTAACTTACTCTTTATTCTTTCTCAATAAAGGTTTAAGTTTTGAGCTCTTTGTTTAACATAAATTTATTTTCTGTGCATTATTCAAATCTATTTGTATTTTCACATTTTGCATTCCATAAGTCCCTAGTTAATTTGCTAGACCAACCAAGATGCCTAAATCCCATTTTTCTTATGGAGGCCCTAGGGATTCAAGGTTGGGGAACCACTACACCATGAATCTTTGGTTTTTTTTCCAACGACTGAGATTTTTAGTCAAGACAATGTGGAAAAGTCACACAATGGTGCTAACGTTAGCGTAGATAACATTAATGTTAACACTCCATCAATTTGCTCATATGTTCTATCAATGATGTAGGTGTTAGGACTAAGCTTATGGACTACAAATGATGCAGAAACAACTATGAGGCACGCAATTGATGCAAGTATTATTGCTTTGGATATCTTAAAATTAAAAAGTATTCTTGGATTTGAAGAAATTGATCTTGAATTAATATGGAAACTTAGTATTTAGAGGCTTATAATTACCTAAAATGCATGGGATCCAAAAATAATAACTCAAAGTTTACTCTCAAAAAATTGGAGTAGTGTGGATGACATTAGGTGGATGCATCACAAGTTGTAGTTGTTACAAGGAGTGCATCATGAGGTTAGGTTGCAACAAATGCACTGGTTGCAAGTTTTCATCATGATGAATGTGCATATCATGAGTTTAGATTATGATAGCATTCAAGATGATACAATGGCACTAATGTTGCATATGCATGTGCTACAAGTGACATTGACACTATGTTAGCATCACCTAACATTATGTAGATGACACTTGCAATTTCAAACCTCCAAAAGTTTCTAGAACTAGCAAACTTAATGTTTATCCCCTAGGGCATGATCAAGGCCAATTGCTAGAAGCATGTAGAAGTCCAAAATACTATTAGGATTGATGATTTGAGAAAGCATTTTGCTAGCCCAAGTAGATGTATCAATGTCAAAACCATACTTATTCTAGTTGCTAAAGTACCCAAAAAAAGTGGATACAACATTACCTTATCTTAATGGATACTAATGAGATATCAAAGAAGGATCCATCAAGAAGAAAATGGATGATGGCTTGATGATATACCTAGAAAAGCAAAGGAAAAGAATAGGCATGAGGAGAGAAAAGTTAATACATCTTTGATACACTTATCATGAGAATAGTGCTATGCCACAAGAACGGGAATGAATAAGTCGTACATATAAGATGGTCAAAAGAACATCATTAATAATTTCTTACATATTTTCCCACTCAAACTCTCAACAGATCCTCACTGGCACAGAACAAAGTTGCTCAATTGTCATTGATGTACATGTTGAGAGGAAGAGGAATTAGTTAGAGAGGAAGTTAGAGGAAAAGTGGAGAAACATAAAAGAGGAGAGATTAAATATAGAGTTACAAAATTGAGAAAAACAATAAACCATGGATAGAAATGAGGAACATTGCCTATACACCAAGTTGAGGTATTATGCCATAAATGTGGTGCATGGCTAGATCCCACACTCTAATGATATAAATAGCTAATATATTGATCAATTCTGTTTCTATCTCACTCAAAATCAACACACCCTCATATTGAATAAAAATAACAGAACACTCGTGGCTCTCTGCATGAGGTAGATCACTTGAAAATATCCTTGCCATAGTATGTTGATGAAAAGAAACATTTGTAACATGGAAAAGGTAGAAATTGAGGAAAATAGATGAAATTGCAAAGGGAAGATATAAAAGAATGATGTCAAAATATATATAGAGAGAGAAAGAGAGAAAAAAGAAAGATAGGGAGGGAATACAAAATAATGTAATAAAATATAAATGAGATGGGAAAAGAGTTAGAGCAAACCTGATGATAATTGATTTTTCTTAAACAGAAGAATGGGAAAAGAATGAAAAGAGGAAAAGAAAGGAAGAGATAGAGTGATAGAGATATACCAAATAAATATAGAGATGCAAATAGAGATATATGAGGATAGAAAATTACATAACACCAATACACTTATCATGAAAATGGTGTTATGTTACAAAAATGGGACATGTTGAAATCCCATACTTAAGCATGGCTGAAGTGATGTCATGAATAACTAATATGATGATATAATTAAAATCCTTTTGTATCCAACTCAATCTATACTCAATCACATCCTTTCCAAAATAGAGAAGATTCACTCAAACCTCATAAGTATATTGAATAGAAGAAATAGAATAGAATAGGAACAAAAAGAGATGGGGATATAGGAGGAAAATAAATATAGATAATAGGAGAAATATAGGAAAATGTAATAAAGGGATAGAAAAAGATATGAATAGATGGATAGGAAAGAGAAAAATGCAATGATAAAAAAATATGTGGATAAGAATGAGTTTAGAGCACACCTATTACATGACGATGAATGATGAAGGATGATGTTATTGTAGATAATAATGCAACCCAAACTAAAATTTCCCCAACTAGACATAGTGTTAGAATATAATTCATAAGTATACAAACATTGGTTTCTCATTAGAAGAGTTTTTATCAAAACACTATGATGTTTCGTAAAGGTACAAAGTGAAATGAAAGGCTACAATGGTTTCATAAAGACATGACTACTCATGATGTACAAAAACCCATGAACTTTGCCATTTTCAAAAATCAATCAAGATTTATCATATCTAGAATATATTAAGAATGAAAAAGAAAAAGAAGAACATATGGTGTAACTTACTCTCATGATAATTCTTATGAGTTGCAGAAATATCATCCAAAAGGATGAAGATAATAACCGTAAAGCAAGTACCTTCCAATTAGTGCTTGATGAAACCAAAAATGAAGTTCATAAGAAGTCTATACAAAGAAGTGTAAAGACGTTTATGAAAAATGAATAACAAGAATGAACTAGAACCAAAGCAAAAGTCAAGATCAAAGCCAAAATAAGAGCTAGAGCTAGAATTGAGAGCTAGAGATAATACCAAAGCCGGAGCCAATGTTAAACTTAATGCAATCTAAAGTATTTCATAAACTAATCAATTAGGAGAAAAGGCCAAAAGATAGTTATTTGTAACACATCAGTAGTTACAAATAACATCAGTTAGCACATGAGTAAAAATACTAAGGTTCATAAAATAATATTAATTATGAACAATAAAAATTTCCAAGTGATTAAGTAGCCATGAAAACCATTATGATGAGTTACCATGAATTACAAAAAAGAAAATCAAAATTACGAATGATGTTATGATGGGATCAAAAAAATACAAATTGATGAAATTAATTCAAAACAATAAAATTACTTTACAAGAAATATGTATTTTCATAATGTGCATCCTCCTATCCAAAGATCTTAAGAAAACAACAATTCAACACAATGAAAACCAAACTCTAGCATGATATCAAACTAGATCAACATAGTATTGAAGTAAGCAAAAGAGATTAGCATACATGAAAATGAAAAAAAAAATTGGGATATTTATAGAATAAGGTGAGTTCATGAGAATTGGACATTCAAACTAACAAGTAGAGAAATAAAGTGGAAGTGTAGGGTAAGCAAGTAATTTATAGAAATTGTGACAAGAACATCAATTTGTCCTAATTTCTTACTTGGAAGTACACATCAAACAAGAAGTTGCAACTAGGAAGAGCTATGAATTCCAATCATTTCAAAATTCCAACAGTCCAGAAATGATCTTGATCCTAAAGCTACGAATTTGTTAGTGAAGGAGAGTAATTTTATCAATTCTTACGAATATATAATGCTTTATGACTATGCATCATGATGTGTTGTATGATTCGTAAACCACTTATAACTATCACGAACTTTGTTAAAAATAACAAAAAATGTTATGAAACTAATGCTTAAAGAAAAGTGTTAGAATATAATCATAACACAATGTACAATCATCAATTTTGTAATAATCTAAAGATCTTCATAATCACTTTTAAATGCGTTGTAACAAAAGGATGTGATGTATTATGCAAACTATTATGGCCATACCCATGAAACATAAGCAACCAAGATCAAGTTACGAAGAGGTGTGAGAAAAAATAAAAGAATAAATGATAAGAAATATAAAAATAAGGAAAAGAAGATAGTATGGGTAAGAAACAATGAATCATAAAAGCACATACTAGATGAAGTATTGCACTGAAGCTAATTAGAATAAGAACTACAAGAAATCCAAGCTACGTATCAAAAGTTAGAGAAGCAATTAATAAAAAGAAGTATAAAGGAGTACAGAAGTCATTACAATCCATAGATTCATTACGACAATCTTGAAACCAAACGATCAACAAGTAATTCATAAGAGAAATAAATGAAGAAGGATCTAGTTTCCTAAATAGGGAAAGAAGATCCAAAAGTGAGTTATTTGTAATCTATTCCAATTTCCTAAAAAGGAAGAGAAGATCATCCAAAGGTTATGATGGAAGAAGAAAATAACTAAAAAGAAGGAACAAGCTATGATTGAGGTAGTAGTATGTAGCTGGTAAAGTAGTGGATCACTAAGGAACCCAAGAAGGCCCAGCCCACATAAGACTAACCAAATGGGAAAATTTCCACTAGACTTGTCACAAGAAATAAGTAAAGGTATGAATCACAAGGATGTAGCCATGAAGAATAAGAAAGACATGTTATGAAGAAGAGATTCATAACAAAACCAGAAGATATTAAGAATGACAACAGAATGTGAACAAAACTATTATGAAAGATATATAATTAAATTTGTCTTAGAGACAAGTGCACAAAATATTTTGTAATTTCAAGAGATATGAAGGGGAGAAATGGATATGAATGATGCTAAATAATTTCAAGAGAAGGTCGACCAATGCACATCAAAGGTTTTCATCATCATTCATGTTTCTGATAAGCCACTCAAGAATTTGCAACATTCATGATGAATGAGAAACTAATGCTTGAAGGAGAGTGTTAGAATATAATTGGTAAGTATACAATCATTAGTTTTTCATTAGCAAAAAATGAAGAGTTGTTATCAAAACACTATGACATTTTGTAAAATGTACAAGTGAAATCAAAGGTTATTGTGATTCCATAAGGTCATGACTATTCATGATGAACCAAAATCCATGGACTCTATCATTTCCAAAAATTAATGAAGATTCATCGTATCCAAAACATATTAGAGATGAAGAAGAAAAAGAAGAAGAAATGGTATACCTCATTCTCACAATAATTCTTATGAGTTGCAGTAATAGCATTCAAAAGGATGAAGATAGTAACTATAAAACAAGTACCTTCTAAATGGTACTTGAGGAAACAAGAAATGAAGTTCATAAGAATCTTGTACAAAGAAGTGTAAATAAGTTTATGAAAGACTAAATAACAGGCATGAACCGAGACCAAAGCCAAAGCCAAAGCCAAAGCCAAGGTCAAAGTTAATGCAATCTAAAGTATTTCATACAATAATCAATTATAAGGCCAGAAGATAGTTATTCATAACACATCAACAATCACAAATAATAGCAATTACCACATGAGCAAATATACTAAGGTTCGTAAGACAATTATGAATATCAAAAATTTCCAAGTGATTAAGTAGTCATGGAAACCATTACAACGAGTTATCATGAATTACGAAAAGGCAAATCAAAATTACGAATGATGTTACAATGTGATTAACAAACTATGAATTGAGGAAACTGATTTAAAACATTGATATTGATTTATATGACATATGTATTTTCATAATATGCATCCTCGTATTCAAATATCCTAAGAAAATATTGATTCAACATAATGAAAACCAAGCTCTAACATGGTATCAAAGTAAATCAACACATAGATTAAATGTTCATTACTAATTTGGATGAATAGTTTGTTGATAATGGCTTGAAGATAATTAGGATGATGATGGTTAGGTTCAAATTTAATGAAGAGATAAGCTATTCATAGGGATTGGAAAACAATAATGAATGAATGATGTAGAGAAAGAGGAAAAAGAGATGGAAACCACAAAACCTAAAAAGGTGGTACCTATGGAGGAGAGGATAAAGAAGGAGTAGTGGAGATAAAAATTATTCCTATTGATGATCTACTAGAGATAGAGAGCAATCATCAAGAGGAAGATTGCAACATGAAGAAATTTTGATTATTTTTTTGTTGTTTTGTTCAGAACATTGTTGTAAGTAAGAAAAAGCAAAATTTAGCTGAAAGACTATGTAATTCATGTACATGGAAAAGCAAAGTGGATATGAGATACTGTTATTTTCATGATTTTTTTTAGCTTTCTATGTTTGTGGTCTTTTAGTTTTTATGCATTTATATTTTTATAGGATTTTTCATTTTATCTATTTTTATATTTTTGAATTTTTATGATTTTAAATTTCATCAACTAAGGCATAAAAAACTAAATAAAAGGAAATAACATAGTTCAAAAGATTATAAAGTAAAATTAAAGGAACAATATGACTAATTAAGATAAAAGCTAAAATAATGGAATAAAAGAAGAAAGATTCCTAAATGTGATGAAACAGGTTAAACAGTCACTAAAACAAAAGAATACAACCCTCAACCTATATGACCTTGTCATGATTTCTGCTACACACTGCAAAGCACTAGTTATGATGTTGATCTCAATCCCTGTCGGTGATGGTTATTTTGATTTGAAAATGGGTAGGATCTCTAATACTTTTAACAAATTCTATAATATCAAGCTCATCAAACCCTAGATTTGCAAATTCAAAAGATTTAGAGGACCATGGGATATTAATGTTGGACTCCTTGGTTTTATTTGACAATGATGTTTGATTCATAGTAACAAGTTGGAAGCCGAGCATAGTTTCATCTAGCATGTCTAGATGAAAGATGATAGGGACTTTTGAATTCACATGAATGATTACTTCTCTATCCTTGCATGAAAAGTGTATGTCCTAATGTATAAGTGAGGAAGTAGCTCAATAATAAGCTAGCTAGGACCTACCTAAATATCATTAATACCTAATGAGTCTTTAATCACTATAAAATAATCCCTAAAGCAATGCATTTTCCTACCATGAAAGGTAATTTAACTACATCTATAATCTCTACTCTAGCTTCACTAAATAAAATTAAAGTAGAGTTAGAGTTGGAGTACATAATCTATTTTTCAAAACTAAGACATTCGAGGATGATCCATAAGATGACATTACATTCAACTCCATTATCCACACATACTGGTGATAGTGACATGTTATCCCCTATCGCAGGATTAGTGACACATACTAGAGAAAGTTGGCACATAACACCTATCACAGGATTAGTTTTGATGTTCTTCCCTTTGAATACCAAGTAGTCCACCTTATACCATGGGATACTGAGCACTAATGAAACAACTTTGGCATAGTGTTGGGTATCTATCAACATCATGATGAACTTCAAGATCTCTTCCAACACCAAAAAATCCTACTTGGAAGTGAAGATGAGGTTGAAAAGGAAAAGATTTGTTCTGTTAGACTTCATTATTGTAGTGACCTAAGGCAAAGCCAAATTCTCTAATGTTGAGTCCTTAGGAGGTGGAGGTGCTAGAACAACAATTGATAATTGAGTGGTTGAAGTAGTTATTGGAGTGGACATAGATGTGTTTCGATGCTCTTGGAATGCCAACTTCTTCCTCTGCTACAAGAAAGATTGTTTATTAACTTAATCCTTTTATTTTTCCTTAGTAGACATTGTCTTCTTTTACACTTGGGTAAGGATATGAACTAGAGGTATGGTAGTACAAAGAAATGGTGGTTATTGTGATCTAGATGGAGATACTAGAAATGATGAAGGAGGTACTACATTATGCAGAATAGGAAGAAAATCAACTAGGCAAGATGAAGTAAGCAATGACAACCTACTTCTTGGTGGTGATGGAAGATTTGCATTCATGGGATTTTAAGAGATGGAAGAAGCATCATAGTATGGTATGAGATCTATGATGAAGGGAGCTCTTCATACATTTTGATTAGTGAGAGAAAATGAATTATCTTTAAGAAGATTGATGATAAATTTTCTTTGGATTTAGTAGTACCAATATATGAGGATACCTAAGGATTGATTTAAGAATATTGGAAGATCTACATGCCTTGATTATTAGGTTGGACTAGAGTATTGAAGACTAATCCATTTTTTTCATAAGAGCTTGGATGACATCCTTGAGTACATTACATTCATCTATATCATGACTTGCAACCTCATGGTAATAACAAAATTTGTTAGGATTGTACCACCTTGGAAATGGAGGATCTCTTTCTACACGTTGAGAATGATCTATGGCCAAAATTTTCAAGCATTTGAATCTAGCATGTGATTGTTCCAAGACCTATTTTGGGGTTATATACCTATCCTTCAGAAATATGTTGTATAGTTATGTGTAGGTCATCAGAAAATTATGGTACTTTGATCTATCTTTGGGCAATCTACTTTGTTAACCCCCATTTGAAGAAGTTTTTCCATTGGTGTTGGGATTTGGATTTGAATTTGAATTTTATTTGTTGGTTGATGATGAGCCTATTGAAATTTGATTTACCAATGCCACAATTTTCCTTGCATTCTAAAAGGCTTTCTTCTTGCTAGCTACTATGTTAGCTTTCTTATGTAAATTCATCCATTCTAAGTCATTGCATTCAATGGCCACCTCCTTGATGTATTTTACTGAACTGACGACATCATGGAGGCTAACTCACCTATGATAGACTAGCTTACCCTTGATGTAGTCATTAAATACTTCCTCAAAAATGTCCAATAGCTAATTTTCAAGAAATAAATGAGTGAGCTCCATTATTACTAAAATCCACATAGAGATAAATTTGGAAATAGACTCATTAGGAGTCTACTTGATTACTAAAAGCTTCTATAGTGTGCTACCTTTATTGATGTTGTATTTGAATCATTCCACAAATGTTATGAAGAGTTGCTTCAAGGTGGTCATGAACCCATGAGGAAGAGGCCTATATCATTCAAGGCCTTTGCTTGTTAGTGAGTTTGAAAAACTTCTTAATATGGTATGAGGATAGTTTGCTAACAACATACCCTCACTACAGAATGTGATGACATGGTTGGTAGGATCAAACTCTCCATTCTAGTTGGTAATAAAACCCCTTTAGGTACTTGATCAAGTAGGATCAATGGACTAATGGGGTTAATAAGGAGATGAGCAAAAGGAACTAGATGGCTTTTCCCATAATGTTATGGCTTTTTGTGTTTGATCCTCATTAGTTTGTGACCTAGATGATAAGTCTTAAAGCAAAAGCATGAGTTTGGAAGGCATACCAAGAATACATGGCATAATAAGATTACCTAGAATAGGGTTATGAATAGGCAGCACTACTTTTGAGTATGTAGCAATAGGAATGGAAATAGGTTGTTTAACATTATACTAAGGTAAATGTTGGCAAGGTGGAAGGAAAGATAGAGAAACTTGTGGTTGTTGAACTAATGATATAAGGGATCATGATTATCAAATATTTAATAAGGAGTTAGGATTTTGAACCTAAATGTGAGATATTAGATTAACAATTCTTATGCTTGGCAATAAGCTATATGATACTGGTAGTGTAATAGTGGGAGGATTGATAGTTGTAGGAGTAGTTGAAGCAAGAGATGTGGGGAAGATGGTTTGAGTAGTTATGTGGGCAAGGAAACATTATAATTTTCATTCTTCTCATTCTCATGAATGCTAATGCCACCTCCACCTTCACTTTGTTGGTCCTAAAATTGAAAACTTCTATTGAAGTTGATGTTGGGATGACCAACAATAAGAACAATTGCAAAATTGATTTACTTTAATTTAGCACTACAGAGAATCTTGATCTCCTTCTTGTCAAGTAGATACTTTGCTAATGCATTCTTTTCATACTTATCCAACTCCATGAGCTGGTTTAGATTTGGAAGAAAAAATTCAAAATTGTAAGTAGTTTTGTATTCAACCATCCTTCATAGCTTGTTCTCAGATAGCACAGTGTTCATCTCCTACTTGATGCATGCAATCTTGTAATCATAAGTGGAATGAATGCTGTGAATGCCTAGGCTTTCTTCATCTCCATCAATCTATGAATCTAAGAACTTTTAGACAAATTAGATCCTTATCCAAACATGGCATCAATAGATTTTCTTCTACACATACTTGAGAATAACAATCAAGTGCAAACATAAAGAGAGAATGACGTGTAACATCAAGGTAAAATTTTGGAAAATATGTAGAATAAAAAAATGCTAGAAATGACCTATGACTTCTTAATAAGGGTTCGTAATAGTACAAAACCTATTAGTCCTTCTTTTAGCACAAAAAGTGCTCCTGCAAAAAATGTTCTTCCAAAAATTTGCATGGACATCTCCATGAATCATATGTTTTAAGACATGATCCACAACCATAAATAGTCTTTGAAATAATGACGCCCTTGATAGATCAATGATAATCAATTGAAGGGGCATGAGCCTCTAATCAAATACAAAGTTTACCTACCACCCATGATTTAGAAACAGTAGGAAGAATTGATAAAGAATGATAAACTCGATCATAAAATCAATAACATCTAATTGATGTCAATAAGATCTCAATAATACAAATATAATTACAATAAATAATAAAGTCTGAAATGAATAGTAGAATGAATAGTAGATTATAAATTGATAAGTGGGATATGGTTTTGGATTTCTCTTCCGAGTAAACAAAAGGAACTTCATTCAATAAAATAACTGAATTTACCTCAAATGGAAATCAAAAGAAGGCTAGGATAAAATGAATGATAAAAGGGATAGAAGATTTAAACTAAAAAATTAACCATATTTTATGGGGAAAATGAAACTTAAATGATGGATTTTGATACTTACAAGTTAATAGACAAATGGAAAGTCTATTAGCACAATTCAAGGTCAATTTAGGGGTCAAATAGACTCCTTTTTGGATGTTGTCCTACAAATGATGTTAACAGGTGATGTGACAATAGTGATGCTAGGGTAGGTGATGTTAATACTAATCCTAGTAACATGGATGCTATGTTAACCTATTCATGTCTACTATCAATGATGTAGGTACCAAGACTAAGCTTGCAAACTACAAATGATCTGGAAATGACCATGGAGCACAAAAGTGATGCACGTAATGTAGGTAATAGTGCTCCAAATGTCTCAAAATTTAAAAACTTCTCTCTAATCTCAAGAAATCAACCTTGAATTAGTATTAGAATTTGGTAATTATAGGTTTAGGGTTGTCTAAAATGCTTGGGATCCAAAATTGATAACTTGAAGTTGTACTTTTGAAAAGTTAGAGTAGCATGAGAAATGTTGGTTAGATGCATCATGAGTTTCAAGCACAACAAGGAAAACATCTTGAGGTCAATTCATGACTAATGCATGCATCACAAGTTTTCATTGTGAAGAATGAGCGTGTCACCAATTTAGGTCAAAACGACATTTGAGACAATGAAGTGACATTGACACTATGTGTGCATGTGCTACAAGTAAAGTTGATGCTACATTAGTATCACTCAATATCACTTGAGTAAAAGTTTCCATTTCAAACCTTCAAAAGCTACCAGAATTGCTAAAACTAAAGCCTATCCTCTATGGCATGGTTAGGACTAACTACTAGAATTCTATAAAAGCCCAAAATGTTGTTAGGAATGATGAATTAAAGGGTATTTTTCTAGTCCAAGTGGATGTGTCAATGTTGAAACCATACTTATCATGGTCGCTAAAGTATCAAAAAAGTGGATACAACAACTGGATCTTGATTATACTTCCATACACTCTTTCTTTTACATAACTTTTCTTCTTTTTCCACATAGTTGATCAGTCATTTTGTTTGATGGGCTTTCAATTCTAATAGTCTTCCCTAGGCATAGATCCTAAGAATCTCACTCATTCTATTATGAAACCCATCTATGATCTGATGAAGTTATTCTTTTTGAGAAAATCCATGACTTAGGCACTAGTGTAGTAGATAATAGTACCTGGCCAAGGTAACTTTATAGGATTCATGATTTGTCTAATTTCATCTTTGGATTTGTTTCCTTGAATTAAACATTCTAGAGTAGGTTTGGTACTTCTCCTTGAAGAGCTTAAGCATCATGGACCACTAGTGGATTAAATTTGGCTCCAATAATATATACTAATTTTTGGTTTCCTTGATTGGTATCATGGGAAGAGATTAAGCTTCTACCACTTAAACTTAATGTTTTGCAAGGCATGAACATTATGAAAGGCTTACAAATTATGCTACAAATTAGAATTGCAGCCTCCCTTTAAGAATGTTATTCATGTCAAGTTATTTAATGTAGCTTTTCCTTTGATGTCAATGGGATACTTAGAATAACTAACAAATTGTGAAATTAAAAGTAGATGAGAGATTGATATATGTAATAGGGTTTTGGATTTCCCTTCCCAATACACAAAAAGTATTTTATTTGATAAAATAATAGAGTTCGCCTCTTATGAAGGGCAAAGAGAAGGTTGGGATAAAGTGGATGCTAAAATGGATAGAAGATTTAAACTAACAAATTGACCTTAATTTATGAGAAAAGATGAAACTTAAATGATGGATTTTGGTGCCTTATAGATTGATAGATGAATATGATGTTTGTCACCACTATTCAGGGTTGATAGTAGAGCCATTTCTGGATGTTTTCTCACAAGTGATATTGGCAGGTGACACTAGGGTAGGTGATAGTGATGCTATGTCAAAGTGCTCGCATGTGCTATTGATGATGTAGATGCCAAAACTAAGGTTACAAACTATAGATGATGTGGGAATGACCATGGAGCATGTAGGTGATGTAGGTAATGTAGGTACTAGTGCTTCGAATCTTTGAAAATTCAAAAAGTGTTCTTATATCTCAAGAGATCAACCTTGAATTCGTATGAAAACTTGGCATTTATAGGCCTAGGATTGCCTAAAATGCATGGGAGTTAAAACCAACTTGGAGTTTACTTTTGGAAAGCTGAAGCAACATGGGCAATGCTAGTCAGATGCATCACGAGTCATGACAAGGAGCATGTCATGAGGTCAAGTCATGATGTACGCATGCATGACAAGTTTTTATCATGACTAATGAACATGTTTCAAGTTTAGGTCATGAAAACATTTGAGATAACATGGTGATGCTGACATTTTATGTGCATGTGCTATGGGTAAAGCTAACATTACATTAGTATCACTTAGCATCACTTAGGTAAAACTTAACATTTTGGACCTCCAAAAGTTACTGTAATTACTAAACTTGGTGCATGTCCTCTAAGGCATGATTAGTGATGAGTGGCAAGGTACCCCTACACTCAACCATACAAATACGAGCGTTACATGCGTGATCCGGTCGAACTTTGCAGACTAAGTGCCTACACGCCTTATGGAACACTTAAGGTTAATCGTTCGTTGTCTTCCCAAACTTACTTTTATTTTTCATGGTTGTATGGTTAAGTAAGTCTGAGGTATGTGATTTTTATATCTTTTCTGTTTTATCGCCTATGCTAATGAGGGAAAAGGTGAAGAGACTAATTAACTAATTTTAACTAACTAACTAAGCCTTAATTAACCTAGCATTAGTATCTGTTCCCACTGCCCGTTCACACCTTGAGTCGATGCAACCTTCTAGGATTACCAAACGCTATTCGTTGCTAGGATTACCAAGCGTAACGCACATGCTCGAAGCGGTCGTACTGAATGCACTTAGGAGTGTTGAGGGTTGAGAGAGATTAATTAACTAATAAAGCATTTAAATGATGAAAAATAAATAACAATAATTAAAGTCCTATTTAGCTTAGTCCATGCACGTTTATCCAACAGTTCGCCTTTATTTCCGTACACAAACTTTTGCTCAGGTACAATATTTGCTTGAATAAAGATTCGTTCACTTTGGACCTTCTACTACGGGCACATGGAAATTATTCTATCTTTGGAGAGGTAAAATTGCCAGAGTTTCGCTAAGGGTCTTAATCTAGATGGAGAAACAAGGGAGAGCTGCTTATTATTTATAGAAATGGCAGTGGACTGCGATATCACATACGATACATTGCATACGTGATATCGCGGCCCATGCGATATCGCATCCCATAATACCCCCATGACTGAATAAAAACTCATCCTCAAGTTCCTTACAAAATATTGGGAAGGTATGGGATTATTAACTTGAATGGAACTAATGGTGAATGGGATGACATGTGAACGAATCATCATTACAGAACATGACAAAACTGGTGTTCACGACAACAATAGTGAACACTTTATACATTTGACATTAGGCCTTATTTGGCAGCTAAGAAAGAGAGAGAGAGAGAGAGAGAGAGAGAGAGAGAAGTTTTGTTGTTGCCAACGCCAAGATTACACTTTTTTTTGTCCATCCATAAGTGCGCCATCCATCTCATTCCTTGCATAGCTGCTTTAGCACCAATCCATTCCAAGTGTTCCCTCCAGATCCAATCCATTATTGTATGATTGCCATCTGTACACACAACATAGTCTTTATATTAGCAAGGGTAAATGAATTACAATGCAGTGGATACCTTGCTTTGGTGAAAGGTCCATTGGCTAAGTTATGGTATGGCTGATACAGGTCTGGAGATATATTCATGGTGACTACTGAAGGTGTAGGGGCTAGGAGAAAATCGAAAAAATTGGGACCAGACCCCCATGACTAAGAGCGAACCTCCAGTAGCGATAGAATGGAGAAAGAATAAAGAACAAGAAAGATGGAGAAAAAGAGACAACTATAACATCAATGAAATGGATGTCAAGATGGAAATGAACAAAATAGAGTGGATTGCAAAAATGTTAAGGGAAATAATTTAACTGGTGCACCAAATAAGAATGCCAGTGGGTCCTCCCCAAAGCAGGCTCATGCCTTTAATGCCCTGACAAACCCACATTCAAAGAGTCCGTAGACTCTAGGAATGTCATTTGAAAAAAGAGTTAAAGTCTTAACCACAAGAATTTACCAAAAAGAAAACAATGCATCAACCAAAATATACACTAATGATACAACCGGCAATGAGGTAAACGATGGAGAGAAGGATGGAAAGAAGAGAATGGAATGAAATCCCAAGAACAAGGTGGTGTATAGCCCCGTGTGTATTCTAATGATTAATGTGACTTAGTAGATCCCATTCTAAGTCCCGCATCAACAAACCACATCCAGTGACTTTGCATTAATGCATTTGGCCAATCCATCCACTTGAAGTAACAAGAATGCATCCCCCAAACAGTCACCAGCATTCCGACGAAACAAAGGAGGAGAGAATGGGAAGCGAGAAGGGCCTTAGTTAGAGGGAACATGTTTATTTTAGTTCAATAACCAATGCTTGTAGCCCAAATGATTATTTCATGTAAGGGGTGTGCTTTGAATTCTCACTATTTGTTTTATATACGTGAGAACCACACCATGCAAAGACTTTGTTATTTTTATTTGCTCGGCTTCTTGATAATTGAGTAACGTCAAAATGGTAAGAAAACTCAAGAAGAAAACATCCAAGCACCCTAGAGAATGGCCAACACAAATGCATCAAGTTCCCTTAAAGTCACACCCTTTTCAATCCTTGAGTCCTTCCTCAATTTGAGAAATACCCAGTCACCGATTCATCGATAGTTCTTATTATTGAGAAAGGGACTATACATTTCCAAGCCGAGAGAGACCATAGAAATTTGTGGATGTATGGATGAAGTGGACTCATTACCTATCATATCAAAAGAACCATACCTTAGTATCAACATCATAATCTTAAAGATAAAAGCCAAACATTAGCAATCAATAGAAACAATTCATACCATCATTAATAGCACTTATTAAATGACAAACTTTAATAAAATGGATAACACACACACAAAGAAATGAAAAAGGTATAAACGATGTTGTAAAAAAAAATAAGAAAAGTTAAAGAAATTTGTAAAACAAAATGTGCAAAAAAAACTATGTAAAAAAAACTTAAAAGAACTGAGGGCCTCAATTAATTAGCATAGGTGGCCATCTCCCCCATGACTAAATTGAAAGGGAGAGATCCGAAATAAGGAGCGTGGTTGTCCGCTATCAGAGGTGTAATTTGCACCGACTATTCTTGGTTCATGGAAGGGTTTGGTTTGTTGCACATTAACCAGTAATCTCTTATCAGGGGTTTGAGGCTTGTATATTGTCATGTCTCTCGAGGGAAAGGTCGTATGAATAATGTAGGGTTCTTCCCACAATGTTTGAAATTTCGTACATTGTGGTACATGCGTGGGGTTCCAGTAAAGGACCTTGTCTCCTGGTTGGTACTTAACCCTTCGAATTCTTAAGTCATGACGTTGTTTATTATGTGCCTTTTGCAACTCATTTGATGACAGAGAAACCAATCTATTCTCGTCTACCACATTTAGAGCTGCCAATCTTTGTTTTTGTGCTAGGTCAAGGTCAAGGTGGAGGTCACATGCCATGGATAGCGTACGGAGCTCAGTTTGTACTGGGAGCTTTGGAAGTTTTCCATATACTGACTCATAGGGAGAGTAGCTTGTAAGGAGTTTCCAAGTGGAACGGTACACCCAAAGAGCGTCGTTCAGTTTCGTGCTCCAATCTCACCTAAATTTGCTAATTATTCTCATTAATATTCTTGTAATCTCCCAATTAGTGACCTCATCTTGGCAATTAGCTTGGGGGTGATAAGGTGTGGTCAATTTATGTTCAACCCCTAAACGTTTCATCAACTTGCGAAAGGTTGCACCTGTAAAATGTGTTCCATTATTAGAGATGAGTGCATGCGACACACCAAACCTGTTTACAATTTGTTGTTGTACAAATCGTGCAACTGTAGATGATGTGCAATCTGTTACAGCAACTGCTTCAGCCCATTTGTTCAAATAGTCAATAGCAATAATGATATAAGCTTTCCCATTGGACATCGATGTAATGGGCCCCATAAAATCTATTCCCCAAATGTTGAAGGGTTCCAAAGGTTGAATTCATTATTGTGGACCCTCCATTCTAGTAGTCATTCCACCATCACGTTGACAGTGCTCACAAGATTGGACAAATTGATGGGCATCCCGAAATAGCATTGGCCAATAATATCCTACAAGCAGGATCTTAATGGTCATTCGTCTCCCTACATAGTGGCCTCCACAGGGACCCTCATGAGCATCTTGGAGAACTCTTAATTGATCCCCATTGAGCACACACCATCGAACCAAGCCATCAAGATAGACTTTATAGAGTTGTTCCTTGATTTGCATAAAGTACTTGGTTTTTTGAAGAAATTGTTGCTTCTTTTTAAAGTCCAACCCTTGTGGTTTGTTGGGAAAGGAGATAAATAGGAATGCTACTATACCAATTTGTTCCCATGGGTTGGTTATTTACTACACTGACAAAGAGTTCGTCAGGAAAATGATCATATATGGCATATTCATCCTCTTTGTTGTCCTAGTGCAATCGAGATAAGTGATTTGCGACTACATTCTCGGTGTCCTTTCGGTCTACTATTGTTAAGTCAAACTCCTGAAGGATTACCAACCAACGTCTAATACGAGGGCTAACTGTTGTCTTGTTCATGAGGAACCTAATTGCACTATGATCCGTATGAATATACACTTTGTAGCCTAACACATAGTGCCTGATTTATCCAGTGCAAACACTACAATCATTAATTCCTTTTCCATAGTTGTGTAGTTGAGTTGTGCACCAGTGATACTCTTACTTGCACAATGGATGTAATAAGGACATTTTTGTTCATCTAACTATGTCAGTACGGCCCCTAAGGCATAATTAGATGTGTTGGTCATGATATGGAATGGTCTAGACCAATCAAGGGCTTGTAGAATGGGAGTTTCCACAAGCCTCCATTTTAGAGTTTAGAATGCTCGTTCACATTCCCTGGTCCATTCGAATGGTACATCCTTCTTCGTTAATTCCACCAATGGTTTGGCAATTTTGGAGAAGTTCTCGATGAATCTCCTGTAGTAGCCAGTGTGTCCAAGGAATGACTAAATTTCTTTGACAGTTTCTAGTTGTCGGGTAATTCCTTGAATGACTTTAACCTTTTCCAGGTCCACCTCTATTCCTGACTATGAAATCTTATGCCCCAATACTCTGCCCTCTTGAACCATCAAGTGGCTTTTCTGCTAGTTGAGCTTCAGGTTGGTTTCAACACATCATTTTAACACTTGCTCTAATCGGTCCAGGGCTTGATCAAAGCTTCTCCCATCAGTGGAGAAATCGTCCATAAAGACTTCCACTTTGTTTCCTATCTGTTGTTGAAATATGCTTAGGACTAAACGTTGGAATGTGGTAGGGGCATTACATAAGCCAAATGGCATTTTCTTATATGCGAACGTTCCCGAGGAACTGGTGAACGTTGTTTTGGCTTGATCTTCTGGTGCTATTCATATTTGATTATATCCACTATACCCATCTAGAAAACTATAATAGCAATGCCCCGCTATAGTGTCCAAGACTTGGTCAACAAACGACAACGAAAAATGATCTTTGAATGTTGCCATGTTCAGTAGCCTGAAATCTATACATACCCTCCATTTGCCTCCCTTCTTAGGCACGATTATTAGAGGACTAACCCATTTACTATCAGCAATGGGATATATGAACTCGGCCTTGAGGAGCTGTTCTATCTCTTCTTTTACTACTTGTTTCAATTTCGGGTTCAATCGTCTCTGTGGTTGTTTTCGAGGCTTCATGGAGGGGTCCGTGTAAATCCTATGCTAGCATATCCTAGGGTCTATTCCGGTTAGCTCGGGATATGACTAGGAAAAGGCCTTTGACCATTTATTGATCACTTTTAATAGGCTTTCTTTTTTCTTGGGGACAAGTTTTGCATTGATAATTACCGATTTTCCATTTTCAAGAGTCATATACTCTAGACCGATGGGCAATGGTTTCAGATCGAGGGGCTCTTGTTTAAATTTCTCAGGAATTTCCAACTTCCCCCAGTTAATGTTTTCAAAGTTAAGGGCTGGAAGTTGGCAACGAACTTGCTCTAGTGCATCTGTGCTTTCAATGTAAGCACTAGTTATCCCCTCAGTTAGTTCCATGCATGTTATCGAGTTGCTCTTTTGATCAGCCATCAGCCACTGGATGTTTTCTTGTTGTGTGGCTACTGCATATATAGGCACTTTTGTATGTCAATATCTTGTGCACACTGATTGCATGCAGGCAATGTTAAACTTCGCATCACCCATGATTTTTGCACGCAATGGCACCCTGTGTCACTATATGCGATGCATGGAACTTTCTTCTTCTCAATCTTTCCAAAAGTATTTTTCTTGGATATTTCTAGGGAAAGATTGTGGATTTCTAGGCGTGCATATATTGTACTCAGCCATGCCCTTCCCATTATTATCGGGAAATCCCCTTTGTCATTGTTTATTTGGATCACCAAGAAATCAGCTGGGTATGACCAACCAACCACGATAGTAACAATGTCCTCAACCTGTCCCAAAAGAATAGTGATGGACTGGTCAACCAGCTCTAAGAGAATATGGCTCTTCTTAAGTGGAGGTAGGTTCCAGGTTCTATACAATTCTTGTGAGATTAAGTTGACTCCAGAACCTGAGTCAAAAAGAGCCTTATGAGGTTCATTCCTAGCGACTTGGAGATAAATTAGGGGGCTTCCAGGATCAGAGAATTTCATGGGAAGGTGGCCTACCTTAATCCAGTCGGTAACGGTATGTGTAAGCATAATCGTGTGCATTGGGCACAATTTTTGGTTTGAAGGGGGTCCTGAAACCTTTTTTTTTACGAAGGTGTTTAGATGCTTAACTACTTGTGATGGTGAGGGCTTAATTGGATTGTTGGGTCTGAAGAAGGGTCTCTTCGGTGTAAGATTATCAGAACCCACTGTGACTTGAGGATTTGAAGCCCTCGTGACCTTGGGTTTTTGTGGTTGAGTGGGGAATACCCCGTGCATTGCTGGAGCGATGGGTAGTGGAGCTGTTGGTGTGAGAGGGGCAGATGGATTTGGAGAATGGTATGCATGTGGTGTGTCTCCCGGAGGAGAATGAGTCCTAAAATACTCCCGAACTTGATCGTGACATTGTGGGGTTGCGTGATCCATAGAGTCACTTAGAGAAACCAGCTGCTGCACGTAGTAGCCATACGGGTCTGGTTGCCGGTAAAGGTATTATTGTCTAGGCGGTGGCATCCCCCATGACTATGGGTGTTGCCACTACTAATGTTGCCCGATAGGTTGTGGCGGAGTTCCACTTGGATAATATGTTAATAGTTGGTGGAACTAGCTTGGGTTACCTTGGGGATAAGGTAACCTTTAGGGTGCTTGTCGTTTGTTAAGTCTTGGGTTGAGTGCATACACCCTAGACTCTTGTAGATGTCAGATTATTGGGCAACATCCCTTAGGATGGTCATATTGGCAAATCTCACATCCACCATCATTGTCTGTATCTAAATCCATAACCTCATCAGCAATAGTCATTTTTCCCTTACCCTTGTCACGTGCATGGCCTGAATCTCTCCGCTTTTTCTTATCATAGTCACTACTTCGTTCCTCCTTAGACTCCTCTACGATTTTTAGGACAGTTTCAATTTTGCTATCTAAGGAGCTCCATATTTCATCTACCTTAGCTGACACTTTCATTGTTAACTTTTGAAGCAGAAAGGTTTTTCTATTCACCAACTCCTCGAGTGGTGACTCATCCTCTTCCTCACAGAATCTTACTTCCTTCTTTCNTTAAACAATTCTAACATCGTACTCCATCTCCTAATGGTTTTCGGTTCTAAGAACCGATACCAACTCTTTGCTTCTTTTATGAGTATCCTAGGGAATAGCTTTAACTTCTGCCACTCATTTTCAATATTCTGCAAGGCACAGGCATCATTGAATGCCTATAAGTGATTTTGTGGATTAGCATTATATCCCCCCTCAAATCGTGGGATATTATTCATGTCTAGTCTCTTGATTCAACTGTCTTTTTGATGCCTTGTAGGTATTCTAATTGCCTCCGTAATGTCTAACATACTTTGGGTGGCAAGTAGGGGCTCATCATGATCATCTCTCTCATGACGTCTATGATACCTACATGGTTCCCTACTTTCCCTTATTTCATGCCTTGATTCTCTAGAATGCCCTCGTCCTCGCTCTTGACTCTCTCATCGAGGTCTCTCATTTTGCTTACCTTTATCCTCACCATCGTGCTCCTTGTGACTGCATCCTAATGTGGAAGGAGAGGGTGAATGATGTGATGAAGGTGAAGAAGAAGGGGAACCATCATCATGATGATGGTTCCTACCTTCTCTTCGGTGGCTACAGCCCCAATGATGATGACGATCAAATTTCCCACCTTTGTCATGTGTTTGTGTTCCCTCATCGAACACTTGGTGTTTGTGGGAATCAGAACCAGGGTGGTGTATCGTGGAGCGCAGGTTTTGATACCCCACCTCCTCACTATCGTTAGGAGGAGGAACATCATCTTTTGGAGAACCTATTGATATAGGTTCACCACCCTTAACTTCTCTTATGACAGGCGAAGCATTACGGGGGCCTTTGCCCTTCAACAATGTGTGGCGACTCTCCTACCGCAAGTCCTATTGACGTTGCGCTTCTGTGGGATGGTAGTCCCTTGTGTCATAATCTTCTGCAACGTATTTAGCATATAGCTGCATCATGTCTATCTATGCAAGAGCACGAAGGAGCATGTTAGGGATTGCCCGATCTGGGGGTAACACTATGTTACCTTGCAAGTCTCTCCAATGCAGTTGTTCATCTTGATGGAGGATAAAAGTAAAATCAGGTATATACTCATCATAATGAGTATACACTACCTGATACTCTTGAGGAACTGGCGGATCTGGGTTACGTGTGTTAGACTACCGACGGTCTCTTGTGTGATCCCTAGGTGGTGAAGTGCTTTTATGAGAAGAAGAAGACATTGTTTATCTTGTTGGTGTGCTATTGACCGTTGTTTAAATTTTCTTTTGATTAACCCTAAGGGTTTGTTTAAGCTTCCCAATGATGTGGATGATTTCCTATATTCTACTTAGCGCACAAACAACTTATTCCCCGGCAACGGTGCCAATGATGAGTGGCGAGGTACCCCTACACTCAACCATACAAATATGAGCGTTACACGCGCGATCTGGTCGAACTCCACAGACTAAGTGCCTACACACCTTATGGAACACTTAAGGTTAATCATTTGTTGTCTTCCCAAACTTACTTGTATTTGTCACGGTTGTATGGTTAAGTAAGTCTGAGATATGTGATTTTTATATCTTTTCTGTTTTATCGCCTACACTAATGAGGGAAAAGGTGAAGAGACTAATTAACTAATTTTAACTAACCAACTAAGCCTTAATTAACCTAGCATCAGTATCCGTTCCCACTTACCGTTCACACCCTAAGCCGATGCAACCTTCTGGGATTACCAAACGCTATTCGTTGCTGGGATTACCAAGCGTAACGCACGTGCTCGAAGCGGTCGTACTGAATGCACTTAGGAGTGTTGAGGGTTGAGAGAGATTAATTAACTAATAAAGCATTTAAATGATGAACAATAAATAACAATAATTAAAGTCCTATTTAGCTTAGTCAATGCACTACAAGGTTTATCCAACAGTTCACCTTTATTGTCGTACACAAACTTATGCTCAGGTACAATATTTGCTCGAATAAAGATTCGTTCACTTTGGAGCTCTTACTGCGGGCACATGGAAATTCTTCTATCTTTGGAGAAGTAAAACTGCCAGAGTTTCGCTAAGGGTCTTAATCTAGATGGAGAAACAAGGGAGAGCCGCTTCTTATTTATAGAAATGGTGGCGAACTGCGATGTCACGTACGATACATCGCGTACGCGATCTCGCAGTGAGGATTGAATATCGTGTACGCGATATCGTAGCCCATGCGATATCGCATCCCATCAATTAGGATCAATTGCTGCAAGCCTATAGAAGTCCAAAATGTTATTAAGGATAATGACTTGGAGTGTATTTTACTAGTTCAATTGGATGTGTTAATTTCTAAACCATAGTTATATTAGTTATTGAAGTACCAAAAAAGTGGATCCAACAATTGAGTCTTCATTATGCTCCTTTACCCTCTTCCTTTTATGTAACTCTCCTTCTTCTTTTGCCACCTAGTTGATCAGCCTTTTTGTCTAATGAACTCTTAGTTCTAATTATCTTCCCTAGGCATATATCCTAAGGGTCTCGCTCATTTTGTTACGAAGCCCATCTATGATGTAATAAAGATATTATTTTTAAGAAAATTCATGGATTAGACATTAGTGTATGAGACAATAGTACTTAACTAGGAAAACATTAAGGAATTCATGATTTTTCTAATTCCCTCTTTGGATTTCTTTCCTCAAATTAAACACTCTAAGGTAGGTCTAGTACTTCTCATTGAAGACATCAAGTATTATGTACCACTGGTGGATTGAATTTGGCTCCAATAATCTACACTAATTTTTGGCTTCCTTGATTAGTGTCCTAGGAAAGAGATTAACCTTCTACCATTTAAATTTAATGTTTTACAAGGCATGAACATTATGAAGGACTTGCAGATGATGTTACAGATCAAAATTGTAGCCTTTCTTTAGGAATGTTATTCATGTCAAGTCATTTGATGTAGTTTTCCCTTTGATGCCTATGGGATATTCTCATTGTCTTCCTAATATAAATTAGAATTTTAATAGCCAATAAGGGTTCATCATCTTTGGACATATCATATTCATAATCTTTGTCTCTCTCTTCCTAATTGTGATGATCTCAACTATGTTCCCTTCAATGTCCTCTGATGAGACGCGGTTCGCACAAGCCGCGATATCGCAGCCGACGCGATATCGCATCCCCCGCGATATCGTGTACGCGATATCGCAGTCCGCCGCCATGTCTATAAATAAGAGGCGACTCTCCCTCATTTGACATCCCAGTTTAGAAGTAGCGAAGCTCTGGCAGTTTGATCCCTCCAGAGTTAGAATTTTTCCCGTGTTTGCCCGCAGTGTGGTGAATGTAATTGTACGGTGTCTTTATTCGAGTGTGCCGTACTTGGACACGCACATGACCGGTAATAAAGATCGAGATTACTTCATCATTGCAGCATTCACTTAGTTTATTTATTTATTTGTTATTTATTTAATGTTATTTATTGCTTTCATAGCGCAGTGTGAGTACGACTTGACTACGAGCATCTACGGATGTGTACGGCTAGTCAAGGAATCGGTTGCTCGTTGTGATTAGTCTCTCACCCTTAAACTCCTAGAAGCAGAACGAGTACGACTTGGTTATGAGCAATTAAGTATGACTACTTGGTAGCCCAGTGGCATATCCAGGATCTACGCTTGATAACCTAGTGGCGTATTTGGGATCTGCGCTTGGTAATCCCAGTGGCGTACCTCGGAGCTACGCTTGGTAGTCCTAGTGGTAGTCGTGCACGAAGTCCAAGATGTGTACGGTTGATCAAGGAATCGGTTGCTCATCGCACTTAGGCTAGATTAGATTTTCTCACCCTTTTTCTTCTAGCTTAGTTTAGTTAATATTATTTTCCACTGCCTTTAGGAGTAGCATTAGGTTAGAACACATCATACACCTCATCTAGACTAAACCATACGTGACATATGCAAAACTAGTCTAGGTGGGAAGACAGCGAACTGTGACCTAAGGCTAACTATCTAGGTGCCACAACTAGTTCATCTGCGGAGTTCGAACGAATCACGCATGCGACGCTCGTTTCGTATGGTTGAGTGTAGGGGTACCTCGCCACTCATCATTGGCGCCGTTGCCGGGGAAAGTGCTAGTTATCTAGATTAGTTATATCATACAAGGTCGCTGTAAAGAACTTAACGATACATCTCTTAGAAAGAAGAAATAATTATAAAAAGTCACACATAAATTCACACACAACAATGTCTCTCCTACGAGATAATAATAACACCAAACTTAGTGAGGAAGTTCATTGGAGGACCAATGAGTTATATGACGATGAAGGTTGGAGTATACAACCTGAAGTGGGAGTTTCCTATAAGCATGAACAAAAACAACATCATCATAATGCACGGAAGCCTAACTTACCTGATGACGATGAATCCCCACGGGCCACTACAAGCTTAACGCAAATACAAGAGGCTGTTCGAATCTCACGTAGGCATCGTAAAGAGAGCCGACTACCCAGGCTCGATTTAAATAACTTTTTCAAATTTTCAGGAGGCTATGACTTAGATCCGCATCAACATTTACTAGTCTTCTATGATGCCTACACATGGAATAACATTGACAACAGTTGGCAAAAATTGAAGCTCTTTCCTATGACACTTGTTGACCAAGCTAAAGTATGGTATAGATCGTTAAAACCAAATTTGATACGACGCTGGTCAACAATGGTAGAAGTCTTTAACGAAAAATATCAAACCTACGCCAAAGTGTCAGCCTTGAGGAAACAAATCCAAGGATGGAAACAAGAAAAACATGAACCCTTGGACATGGCCTTAGAAAGATATTATGCACTGTTAAACAACTGTC
>MNCI01003484.1:1982548-1992764 GCA_015680685.1 Gnetum montanum
GCGCATAATAGGTTGAAACCTGCTTTAGGGAGGACCCACTTGTGTAATTTTGTTGTAATCTTCATTAATTCTCTAGCTAGAACACACAATCTCTTACCCTCAGCTTAATTTTCATAAATTTCTTTTCCATTTATTAACCCTCAAAACTTTAACGTTCCAATGTACCATTACATTCCCTTTTCTTCATAACCGCCAAAGTTTTAATTGTTAAATTCACATCCTTATCATTCAAAGTGCCTCTCAAATTCATGTAATTACCCTTGCATATATTAATCCTTGTCAATGTCCTTACTTTACACATTAATTTCAAGAAAAATCATTAAATATTCGGCCTTTTTCATGTCTCTCACCTTAGTTGGGATGAGATATTGCGTACGCGATATTGCATCACACGTGATATCACGTACGCGATGTACCGTACGCAATATCGCGTATTATTTTCCTATAAATAGGAACCCCCGCCGTAACACTTAGCTTCATTTGGCCATTTACGCGGGAGGAAGTTTTCGAATTTTTTCTCTGCGACTTGCGATTGAGTGACCCTTACTTTTTCACCTATATCTCGCGCACTAGTACTCCGATTTTAATTCCGTTTGAACCTGCTTGAACACGAAGTGTTCAGTTTAGTCGTGGGGGAGAGACACTTGCTGAAAAGTGCCTAAATTTTTTGAAATTTGTCATCGCCCAAAGGACATCAATTATGGTAATTAATACTAACACTTAGAACAATTGTGCCAAAAAATCATATAACCTTAAGTATACCGAGAGCTTAAATTGAAATTCCACCTAAGTCTTAGGACCCATTATCATAATTTTTAGGCACGATCACACAATAACATAAGATCTTTATTTAAGACAAGTAGTAAGGTATAACTTGATTTCCTAAACAACCTTACTAACGTTGGCCTGTGTGATTGCAGATGGCCCCGAAACGTTCACAGCAGAAGAGTCCTACCCACGGTGGAGCGAAACAACCTAGGAGAGGTAGAAGGCAAGGCCCTGCTGGACAACATAACGAACAGGAGGTGCACTCATTCAGCATCCATCAAGAAGAACCTCCTACCAGACGATCCGGGCAGGCGGAAGGAGGAGCTGCTACACCTGAACTAGGACAACAACTCACATTGCCCCCGGAATGTGTTCAGGCTATCCACACGAAGTCCACAATTACTTCGGTGATTGTGGAACTCAACTTTGAATCTTTTGCAGAGTTTCCTCCTGAGGCTGTTAGGGATCACCTCAAAGGGTCTCCCTTATGGCCTATCCTCTCTAAAAAAGGTGCCTGGTACTTCGGAGAAATGTACCTATTCTGGCACAATAAGGAGCAAGGCACCACATTCAACATTGGTGGTGTGACAGTAGATTTTTCTGCACAGGCAATTTTGGAAGTGTTAAACCTTCTGAATTCAAGCCCCCATGTTGCTCAGTTATCCACCCGATCCGACCCTGATGTGCGAAAGGATTGGCTAGAGAAGGCTTATGGCAGAGATAAAGCTTTTGGTGAGCTGACAGCGGAAGAGAGAGTTTATTTTAAAATCAGAACCTATCACCTCTTCCCCACAAAAGGTTTAAAAAGAATATCAACATACGTGGCAAGAGGATGTGCAGTGTTGATAGGAAAGGTTAACGCTAACCTTCCCCATCTATATTTGATGGAGATCCTAAGGCGATTCGAAGAATGGAAGTCAGGGAAGATGGCACTCCCTTTTCCCTGCCTTATCAAAGCACTGGCGAAGAGCTGGGACCAGATGAAGAAGATGAAGAAGAAATGACTGGACCCCTTGCAACTCAACCTGCAAGACCCAATCAACCTCCAGCCACAAGTCCCAGCCAACAACAAGAAGCAGGACCCAGCACAAGCCAGGATCAGCTGCCGCCGCAAGACTACAGACCGTCAATGAGCCATCTTAGGGCCATTGCTGAGATGGTCAATTGGGGAAGTCATGATGATGCCAATCTCTTCCGCGTCATCGATGATGCCAACCAGCCTACAATTTCAGTAGATCGCACATGGGGTGAGTTATCAGTGCAAACAGGAGGAGGGGAAAGCATATGGTCACAACAGATTTCTGGACATGCGGCATCTTTCCAAGTTCAGTTAGAGACTGGTGAAAGGGCCACTGTGGTGGTCATGCAACACCAGGATGCCACGGGAGCTGCTGAAGTGGTCGTTGACCACATCAAAGAGTCTTTCAACGTACCTGTTGTGCCACCGGCAGATCTTTCAAGAGCACAGGATGCTAAAAACATTTCCAGAACCTCAATGACTTCTGCAGAACATGAGGATGTATTAGACAGATTGCTTCAAATAGGACAAGTTTTGACGTCCCTGTTTGACATCCCCCAGGATGTAACGGCAATTCAATCAGACCTCATTTCCACAAAGGGAAAGCTGGTCCTATCCGAAGTAAGGGCTAAGCATGCTAAAGCTGAAGTGCAGAAATTACAAGAGCAGCTCATAGCCTTACAAGCAGCACAGTGGGATCCTTTGCAATTGGTTCCCGCAGACCAGCTAGACAATTTTAAAATTGAGCAACTAACAAAACTAATTGCAGAAAATAAAAAGGTGGCAGAAGAAAAGGAGACGTCCACTTGGGATGCCTCCACAGCAAAGGCGCAAACTCATGCGCATCTTAAGGCACTTAAGGCCTTGCAGGAAGAGAATAAGCAGTTGGTTGCAGATAATCTTTGGTTAACTTCTGTGGAGAAACAAAAAAATGTTCTCGATGAACACTTTCATCAGCTGCGAGAACAATTCATTCGGGTTAACCGAGATGTAAGCCGTTTAGCCAGAGAAAATCGAACCCTCTCAATGGAGGAGGTACGCGCTATTTGACAAAAGTCAGCCATCGAAATTAGCGCATGGCATAATGAGGCTAAANCCTCTCAATGGAGGAGGTACGCACTATTTGACAAAAATCAGCCATCGAAATTAACGTGTGGCAGAATGAGGCTAAACGACACGAGAAGCTGAAGGAGCATTTCCGTGATCAGGTGGGGATGTACAAAAAAATTCTAGAGAAGGAGATCCATATGGCCAAAGCTCGAATCAACAACATTAGTGCCCAGCACATTGATTGGGGGGCCATATTGGACACTTATGCCTACGTCCACTAGGCAGAAATTAAGAACTGGGACCTGCAGATCCAAGACTTAACTGAATACATGGAGTTGGCAAACCTTCGATATGCCAACCTGGCCATGTTAACAGCAGGACACTCGAGGTCAGAACTCGAGCAGCAGTTAGCTTCCACCCATATCAAATATGAATCAGAATTTGCAGAGCGAAAGAAGTTGGCTGAAAAACTTGATGTTGCAAATTCTGAACTCGCGGTGGTAAAAGAAAGCTACCAAGGACAGAAAGATGTGGCAACCGACTTGGCTCGATGGCTAATAGAACTTCATGAATACAAAGACAAAGCCAGAGCATATGAAGAGGAACGATGGGTGTTTTCGGCATGGTACGTCAAAGCTAATCAGATGTTCCCGCAACTACCCTATCCGTGGAAAGTGCCGACTCCATAAAACACTGGAGCATCAGCATGGACGGCACAAGACTCCCAGACCGAAGAGGAGAAGCTCTAGGCTATTCTTCAGCGTCATCAACCTTCAAATCTTGGAGCCCGTGACAAAGGGAAAGCACCCATGGAGGAGCCACCACCACCAGAAACTACATGAGTTCCACATTTTTGTAGTTGTAGTATTTTTTTCTCTATGTTGTGTCTTCCCACACTGCGGCATTTGTCCATTTCTTTTTCCAGTTAATAATCTCATACCTATCCACTGTGTAATCACTAAAGCTTATTCTCCTTGTAACTCGAGGACAAGTTTTTATTCTGTGGTGGGGGTATGATGCGACGGGGTTCGCACAAGCCGCGATATCGTGTACGCGATATCGCGTACGCGATATCGCAGTCCACCGCCATGTCTATAAATAAGAGGCGGCTCTCCCTCATTTGACATCCCAGTTTAGAAGTAGCGAAGCTCTGGCAGTTTGATCCCTCCAGAGTTAGAATTTTTCCCGTGTCTGCCCGCAGTGTGGTGAATGTAATTGTACGGTGTCTTTATTCGAGTGTGCCGTACTTGGACACGCACATGACCGGCAATAAAGATCGAGATTACTTCATCATTGCAGCATTCACTTAGTTTATTTATTTATTTGTTATTTATTTAATGTTATTTATTGCTTTCATAGCGCAGTGTGAGTACAACTTGACTACGAGCATCTACGGATGTGTACGGCTAGTCAAGGAATCGGGTGCTCGTCGCGATTAGGCTCTCACCCTTAAACTCCTAGAAGCGGAACGAGTACGACTTGGTTACAAGCATTTAAGTGTGACTACTTGGTAGTCTAGTGGCATATCCAGGATCTACGCTTGGTAACCTAGTGGCGTATTTGGGATCTGCGCTTGGTAATCCCAGTGGCGTACCTCGAAGCTACGCTTGGTAGTCCTAGTGGTAGTCGTGCATGAAGTCCAAGATGTGTATGGTTGATCAAGGAATCAGTTGCTCATCGCACTTAGGCTAGATTAGATTTTCTCACCCTTTTTCTCCTAGCTTAGTTTAGTTAATATTATTTTCCACTGCCTTTAGGAGTAGCATTAGGTTAGAACACATCATACACCTCATCTAGACTAAACCATACGTGACATATGCAAAACTAGTCTAGGTGGGAAGACAGCGAACTGCGACCTAAGGCTAACTATCTAGGTGCCACAACTAGTCCATCTGCGGAGTTCGACCGAATCGCGCATGCGACGCTCATTTCATATGGTTGAGTGTAGGGGTACCTCGCCACTCATCATCCTCTATCCTCTTTTTGATCTTTATTTCTGTCTCCATTTCAATTCATGTTAGGATGTTTGTCATGGCTTCTACATTCACAATCATCTAGATTTATTTTGTGATGATCACTAAATTGTATGCCTTAATTCCTTAATGGAGCTCTATCTCCCTATTTATGATTGTCTTTGTCAAAGGTAGATGATGAAGATTAAGAGGAAGAGGATGAATTGTGAGAACTACCATAGTGTTCTTATCTTTCCCTATAGCACCTTGGTTTATCTCTTTTAGTTCTACTAAAGGCCATAGGCCTTGAGACCCTCCATGTTCTAAAACTCATTCTATCCCTTTTAGGATTGTTTGTAATAGCAAAATGTACTATTTGGTTAGTTGGATCTTCAATGTGAAATATAGAAGCATGAGTGATAGATTGATGATGATTAAACCTCATGGACTAGTATTCCATATCCTCCTTTTTGGACTATGATGTATGAGAAATTCCTTTCTTTTCCTTTTCATGTTCATAAGTGAACTCTATAATGGTAACTTGTATAGCTTAAGCCTTTGTCTACTAATATGGTGTGGACATGTTTTTAATAACATGATAACCTTTAGAACTATGGCTAAGATGAAACCTTAAGAGAGTAGATTGAAGCATTAATGAAGCTAATTGGTTGGATGATAACACAATATTACCCTACAAGTCCCTTCACCTAAACTATTCACCTTATTAGAAAAAGAAAGGTAAAATTAGGATGGTGATGAGACGCGATATCGCATGCACTGCGATATCGCGGTCGTCGCGATATCACGTCGTCCCTTGCGATATCGCATACGCGATATCGCGGTCCACCACCAAATCTATAAATAAGAGGTGGCACTCCCCTCATTTCTCATCCTAGGCTTAGAGTAGAGAAACTCTGGTAGTTTGATCACTCCAGAGATAGAATATTTTCCATGTGCCCGCAGTAGGAGTCCCCAAGTGAATGGATCTTTATTCGAGCAGCTTTGTACCTGAACGCAAGTTGTGTACGGCAATAAAGACGAGCTTTGTGGATAAACCTTGCAGTGTATGGAATAGGATTTATTACATGTTATTTCTTACCTGTTATTTATTACATGCATTAGCGCGACATGAGTATGACTTGATTACGAGCATTGACGAATGTGTACGACTAATCAAGGAATCGGATACTCATCGTGATTAGTCTCTCTCACCCTCAACTCCTAGAATGCGGAATGAGTACGACTTCATTGCGAGCATCTACGGGTGTGTACGGCTAGTCAAGGAATCAGCTGCTCATTACGTTTAGGCTAGTTAAGTGCCTTAGTATGACCACTTCGAGCACGTGCGTTACGTGTGGTGATCCCAGTGACGATTAGCGTTTGGTAGCCACGGTTGCATAGTTCAGAGTGTGTACGGTAAGTGGGAACGGATGCTGATGCTAGTTAATTTAGACTTAGTTCTTAGTTAGAGTTAGCTAGTTTCTCAACCCTTCGCTCTTAGTATAGAAGATATAAAACTATAAAAGACCATAAAAATCATATACCCCGAACTTACTTAACCATACATCGTGACAACAACAAGTAAGTCTGGGAAGACAACGAATGATTAACCCCAAGTGTTCCATGGGGTGTTTAGGCATTTAGTCTGCAAAGTTCGACCAGATCACACGTGTTACGCTCGTTTCGTATGGTTGAGTGTAGGGGTACCTCGCCACTCATCATTGGCACCGTTGCCGGGGATTAAATATTTGTGCACCGAATAGAACATAAGAGATATCACTCACATCGTTGTGAGCCTTAATGAACCTTCAGGTTAATCAAAAGAGAAAATTTATATAATGGTGAATTAGCACACCAATAAAAATGCCTTCTTCTCATAAGAGCAACTCACCACCTAAGGACCACACATGAGACAGTTGGCAAGATAAAAAAACATAACCAAAAACAGCCAAGTCCTAAACAATACAAGATAGTTTATACTCATCCCGATGAGTATATTCCAGATTTTACTTTTATTCTCCATCAGGACGAATAGCTGCGGTGGAGAGATTTGCAAGGTAACATTATGTTACCCCCAGATCGATCAGTCCCTCGGATGCTTTTCCGTGCCTTGGCACAAATTGGCATGCAAGAATTATTTACTGAATACATTGGTGAAGATCTTGACATGAGGGATTATTATCCCACAGATGCCCAACGTATGAGAGACTTAAGGCAAGAGAGTCAACATGCACTATTGAAGGGCAAGGTCCTGCATGTCCTTAGTGAAATAGGAGACGAGGAAACCTTTATCACGGGTTCTTTAGCAAAAGATGTTCCCCCTTCTAACGATGGTGAGGAGGTTGAGTATCAGAATGTATGATCAACGATACATATCCCTGGTTCTGATGCCCGTGAACACCAACTGTTCATAGAGGGAACAACCACTTATGCTAAGGATGGGCACTTAGATCGTCACCACGATCGGGGCTATAGCAGTCGAAGAGAAGGCAAGAAACATCGTCATGGCGATGGTTCCCCTTCTTCTTCTCCTTCATCCCATCACTCATCCTCTCCTTCCACATCTGGGTGCAGCCACTATGAACATAAAGGTGAGGATAAAAGTAAGAAAGAAGAAAGACCTCGACGGGAAAGTCGAGAGAGAGGATAAGGGCAAGGATGTAGGGAGAGTAGGGAACAACGCAGACATCACAGGCATCATGAAAGAGACTATCATGATGAGCCCCTACTCGCAACCTGAAGTATGCTTGACATAACGGAGGCAGTTAGGATTCCCACAAGGCATTTAAAGGATAGCCGGATCAAGCATTTAGGCATGAATAACATCCCACGATTTGAAGGAGGATCCACAAAATCATTTACAGGCATTCCACGATGCTTGTGCCTTGCAGAATATAGAAAATGAGTGGCAAAAACTTAAGTTGTTCCCAAGGACACTCACCAAAGAAGTAGAGAGCTAGTACCGGTCCTTAGAACCGGAAACCATCAGGAGGTGGAGTACGATGCTAGAACTATTCAACGAGAAGTATCAAACGTACTCCAGAGTGTTCAATTTGTGTAAGCAAATCCAAAGTTGGAAGCAAGGTACACACGAACCCTTGGATGCTGCCATGGCCCGCTATTACACATTGTTACATCGTTGCCCGGGCCATGGGTACGCTCAGTGGGATCAACTCCGCCACATCGTGGATGGGCTGAGGCATGAAACTAGAAGAACCCTTGGAACTTATGCCCAAGGGAGACTCTCACAACTTAGAGCCCATGAAGTACATAGCTTATTGGAACAAGTAGCAAAAGAAGAGGGTGAGCTATGCAAAAGGGAAAGTGCGAAAAAGTACAACCGCGATCCCTCCCTTCGAAAGAAGGGAGTGAAATTTTGTGATGAAGAGGATGAGTCACCAATCGAAGAGTTGGTGAACCAAAAGACCTTGCCGCTTCAAAAACATACAACCGAAATAGCGGCTAAGGTAGATGATGTATGAAGTTCCTAAGACTCTAAAATCGAAACTGTCTTAAAATTTGTAGAAGAGTCTAAGGTTGAACAAAGTAATGACAAAGGTAAGAAAAAGTGGAGAGATTTAGGCCCTGCACATAACAAGGGTAAGGGAAAAATCACTAACTCCGATGTGGCTGAGGACTCTGACATAGTCGATGATGGTGGATGTGAGATCTACCACTATGACCATCCTAAGGGATGTTTCCCCATCATCTCACATCTACAGGAGTCTGGGATGTATGCGCTTAATCCAAGACTCAACCAACGGCAAACACCCCGAAGGTTACCTTATCCACAAGGTAATCCAAGGCAGTTCCACCAACCACTAACATATTATCCAAGTGGAACTCCACCACAGCCCATCGGACAGCATCAGCAGTGGCAATACCCACAGTCCTGGGGAATGCCACCGCCAACATAACAGTACCCTTACTGGCAAGCTAATCCTTATGGTTATTATGGGCAGCAGCTGATTTTCCCAGGTGACACTATAGGTCACATAAACCCTCCACCTTACTACCAAGTTCAGGAGTACTTTAGGACTCCTTCTCCTTTGGAAAACGCTCCATATCCACACCATCCTCCTAATCCATCCGCATCTCTTCCACCACAAGTAGTTCCCATAACACCTCCTGCTCCAACGATGCAAGGGGAACTTCCTCCTCAACTGCAGCAACGTCACGCTACGAGAGTTGTAAATATCCAACCTGCTGCTGGTTTTGACAACTGTAAAAAGAGAAGACCTTACTTCAGAACCAAAAGCCCAGACAAACTCTCGCAACAACAAGCGGTTGGGGTCATGTACACTTCTCCACCATCTAACACTTCGGAGCACCCTTCAGTCCAACAGAGCGTAACACATATAGTTATGTTAACGCATACCATAATTGACTGGATCAAGGTGGGCCACCTTCCCAGAAAACTAACTGACCCTGGGAGTCCCTTAATTTATTTGCAAATCGCCGGAAATAAATCACATAGGGCTCTTCTTGACTCAGGTTCCGGAGTCAACTTAATTTCACGTGAGATGTACCATGCCTGAAACCTGCCCCAACTAAAGAAGAGCAACATTCAACTAGAGCTGGCAGACTAGTCTATCACCATTCCCTTGGGATTGGTGGAGGACATCATCACCACTATGTGTGGTTGGTCTTACCCAGCTGATTTTCTGGTGATTGAAGTGAACAACAACGAAGGGGACTTCCTAATTATAATGGGAAGGGCATGGCTAAGCACAGTAGACGCATGCCTTAGGATCCGCGATCTTTCCTTGGAAATCTCTAAGATAAACATATATGGAAAGATCGAGAAGAGGAAAGTTTCAACATCACATACAGTGATTCATCGGGTGATGACATGGAGGAAATGCCTCCATGTAACAGGTGTGCCCCAGAAACTTTGAACCAAAGATGCCTATATGTAGCAACCACACAAGAAGTAGTAGACACCCCGTGGTTGACAGCTACTAGAAGGAGCAGAAAAATATGCATGGAATGAACTGAGGAAACCCATGCCAACAACGAAGGCATAGACACATTAGAATATGAGCATCGCCAACTTCCATCCCTTAATCTAAGATCATCAGTTGGGAGAAGTTGGACACTTCTTAGAAATTCAAATAGGCGCTCATTATTTCAGATCTCTCCCTTCCCACTCAGTCATGGGGGAGATGGCCACCTATGCTAATCATATGGAGCCCTCAGTTCTTTTTCGATTTTTGTTTTACACATTTTTGTTTTACAACATTTTTGTTTTACAAATTTCTTTAACTTTTCTAATTTTTGTTTTATAAATTTATTTAACTTTTCTAATTTTTATTTTACAAATTTCTTTAACTTTTCTAGTTTTTGTTTTACACCATCATTATACTTTTTCCATTTTTGTGTGTGTCTGTGTGTGCCATCCACCCTGTAAGTTTGTCCCATAATAAGC
>MNCI01003484.1:1998932-2089961 GCA_015680685.1 Gnetum montanum
CACGTAACGCACGTGCTCGAAGTGGTCGTACTGAGGCACTTAACTAGCCTAAACGTAATGAGTAGCCGATTCCTTGACTAGCCATACACAACCGTAGATGCTTGTAATCAAGTCGTACTCATTCCGCATTCTAGGAGTTGAGGGTGAGAGAGACTAATCGCGATGAGTAGACAATTCCTTGATTAGCCGTACACATTCGTCAATGCTCGTAATCAAGTCGTACTCATGCTGCGCTAATGCAGGTAATAAATAACATGTAATAAATCCTATTCCATGCACTGCAAGGTTTATCCACAAAGTTCGTCTTTATTGCCATACACAACTTGCGTTCAGGTACAAAGCTGCTCGAATAAAGATCCGTTCACTTGGGGACTCCTACTGCGGGCACATGGAAAATATTCTATCTCTGGAGTGATTAAACTGCCAGAGTTTCCCTACTTTAAGCCTAGGATGAGAAATGAGGGGAGTGCCGCCTCTTATTTATAGATTTGGCGGCGGACCACGATATCACGTACGCGATATCGCAGGGGACGACGTGATATCGCAGTGCATGCGATGTCACGTCTCATCAGTTGTGTAAAGACACATGGAAAGGAAAATTGTGTATACACTAAAAGCAATAATCCATGTAATTAAATCAAGTTGATAGGTAGGTATACTAGTTTGAAGGTGAACAAGTATGAATCAAGTCCTCTTGCTAATGATATAAGTACTGACGATGAAGGATGTAAACATCATTTATGGTGAATACATATGATGAAAACCAAAGTCACAAAAAAGTCAGTAAAGACGATGTCTTTTTGTGAGAAGCATAGAAGTTAAAACTTATCAATCGAGGGTGGAAATCATCTTGTGAGGAAGATAAATGAAATGGGCATATTAGCATCCATTTTATAAAAGATCACACTAACCAATGGAGATTTTTTAATTATTGAGTTAAGTAAGCAACCTTTAAACTCAATGGAGGAAGAACACAAAAAATTGAGGGGGTGTTAAACCCCCCCACCCAAAAAAAAGAATAATAATATTAAAAAAATCAAAGTATGTCATATCATTAAAGAGAGAGTTTAAAGAAAAAGCCCAACAATCTTGGGGATACCTTTTCAAGTTTTCATCCTTAGAATCTTGAAAAACCTCCCTTAGGTAGGAAAAGCATTAGGCCTATCCCTTATTTAGAAGCACCCTCATGGATTTTTACTTATTACTAAATGATTTCTTGTAAAGAGAAGGAAAAAACTCTCTCCAAACAAAAAAAGAATACATCAATTAGAGATAAAAAACAAATAGTAACAAAAGCTAAAAGCTTCCTATCATTGATCCTCTAAAACAAAAAGAAATTAATCTTGTAGAAAACAAATTAATTGTTTAGCTTTCACTGGGAGTTTTTTTACTTAAAGTTGTAGCTGAAAAGTGACATCTTTGAGAATCTAGTATTTAACATCTAGATGCTAAAAAATAACTACACATTGAAGCTTCCAAATAGAGTAGAAAAAAATGATTGAAGACAATTCCAAATGTAAAGAAATAAAGTAGACAAAGTAGGTTGATCACCAAGAATGATTTCATTGATGCTTAATTGAAAGTTGTTATAAATTCTAGATATCCATTTCCATACATGTTGAGCAATAGGACACTTAAAAAAACACGGGAAAATGAATCTTCACTTCTACAAAGAAGACAATGAGGAGAAAAATTTCCTACGTGTTTAAGACAAGTGTCGATAGGAAGACCTTGATAAATAAGACACCATAAAAAATAAGAAATTTAGTAAATGAAGGAGCTCTCTAAGTATCTTTTCTTCCTCATCCAAAAGTGTGATGATAATTGCATTTTTCCATGCCTTATTGAATTTGTTATGAATAAAATCATTATTTGTAATAATCTCATAAGCAACTTTCAAATTAAAAGGAAAAATATGATTACCATCATTGTAAAAGATATTTGGAAAAGCATGATGCGAATTATTGTCAACTTTAAATAAAATCTTAAGATTATAAATTAATTTTTCAAAATTCTTTTACCCCTTTCTATTCAAACCATAAAGGCTAGATGTTTTTATCCAAGTAATTCATTTATCATGCATATGAAGACAAGAAACTGCAATGATACCAAATTTGCTCCATGTGGTACATAATTTAGATGCATTAGTGGTCCAAGCTCTTTCATTAAAAGGAAGCCACCATGAGTTAATTTGCTTAAGCATATCTTTTGAAGTTGTAATATAATCGTAACTCTAATATTTACTAAGTTTGCACCATATCTTTCAACTTTGTTTTAGAATTGAAGAACTAAGAATAGAAATGGCATGAGGAAAAATAAGATAGTGAAGAAACTCATTAGGAGCCCAACTTTTATTTTTAGGTTTTCCTTGTATAAGTTTTTTTCTTAAAAGAAGCATCCACACATCATCTTCATTAATGTACTTTGCAATCCATTTTTCTACAAGACAAATACCCTAGTTATAACAATTAATGAAGCTAAATCCTTCATTCTTGTTACTAGTGCCAATATCCCAAGCAACTCTAGAAAAAACATTTTCTATGTTCCTTAGCAGACTAAAGAAATTAAAGGATAATACTATCAATTGTCTCATAAGAAGTTTTAGAAAGAGCTTAACAACTAGAGTAAAAAACATGAGTTGATTGAAGCATTTGCTTAATAACTAAAACTTTGCCAGCAAGGGTGAGCTTTTTTTCTTTCCATTTGTCAAGCTTATTTTCAATTTTATCAATCACATAATTCTACAAAACAATAAGCTTAGGCTCAAAAGAAATGAGTATCCTAACATTTTGAAACAAAATCTTTTTTCAAGATTTTCCAAGGCTTGAGAGTAACCTACTCATCAATATTACCATTACAATAAATAGCAGATTTCTACCAATTGATCTGAGAGCTAGATAACATGTGTTAATCCTCTTCTCTAGCTAAAAGAGTATTGATATGTTGTAGAAAATTGTTGATCATAAAAAAAGAATCTTTTGCAAAGTGCATGTTATGCAATTGTGTACCTTGATCGTTAATTGAGATTCCCTTAATGAAATTCCTTTCTAGATTGTAATGTAGATTATGCGAAAGAAAATTTGCAGCAATAATTAAAAAAAAAATAGCGAGTTAGAGAACAACCTTGATGAACTAATCATTGAAGAGAAAAGGATGAACTAATCCAAAATTAGTAGCAACTTGAGCATTAGTGTCAATGAGTAAGGTAAGGACAAGTTGGATAAAATAATTACCTCATCCCAATTTATAGAGAAAAAAGATAATAAAATTCTATTCAATCCTATCATAATGAAATTCAAGTTTATATGGTAGGACCTTTCTTTTAGTCCTTATTGCAAATTTGATGTTCACACTCTTTCTTAAAGTAATGATCACATACTTGTTATCACAGTGTAGTCATGTGGTCACAATGGACAACTTTTGATGTTTCCATGTGATAGATTTTCTAGTAGATTATGATGGCTTGTGTAGGTACCACTCAAGAGCTTGTTGCTTACAAGCTTTCATGCTTTGACTTTGCTCATGTTCATTACCATTGCACTACTTGTACTCTTAATTCAATTTTTGCTCATATTCGTACCCAACCGCCCAATGTTTTTCCCCCTTTTAACATTGGTCCCCACAATTCTTTTAAGATCACCTTGAGCTGGCCCATGACACTATCTAATGCCCCCTTAGGACCCATCCCCTACCTTCTTGTTTGGGCCATTCTGATTCTTTTTTAGCCCTTTGTTGTTTTGACCATTTCCCTTTGGTTGCTAACCAAATTTATTCATTTAACCAAATCGCATACGCGTTGGTTCCCCTTAAATCACTTCGAAGTAACTATTAAGAAATTGTTAACGCGCTTATATTGTAAACAAACAAATACTAGTATTATAGATGTTAAGTGTCGGAGACCTCCTAGTATTATAGATGTTAAACATCCAAAATTTCCGTACTCTTTAATCTTCACATCGATCTTCAGAGCTTCAATCATAATCATTTATTTTCTTAACAGAAACTACAACCAGAAGCATATTTTATAATATTACGTTTACAACAAAAGGACGAGAATCATTCACAGAGCACTCGACAGGCCAATAAAGGTGCGAATACGGATGCCACGCGCTGTAGGCATGCACTTTGCAGCGCAAGTTCTGATGCCGACCAGAGAAGCGAGTTTTCAGCTGCAACACGGCAACCAGAGAGAGAAATGAATGACATCACTTGTCACTTTCCCTCCGTAACTTGCCTTGCGTAAAAACGACGAATTTCAGTGGGAAAAGCAGAAAATCATTTGGAACGTAGTAGCTTGAATTCTCGTTCTATCTTCAAAAATATGCAATGCTGTATTTCCCTGTAGGTAGACCGTCGGATTTTAGGGTAATGCTCTTAACAGCTTTACGAATGTCTTACTATGTAATGTTAATATCAAAAGTATGCAATTCTGTATTTCCTTTATCTGGAATGTCAAGAATTTAGCTGGTAACATATACCTGCTTTTAACAGCTTGCCTAACTCTCACTCCGTAATTTTTGTTATCAGCACAATTTGTTGGACGAACATGTCGGACTTGATCCTGATCAAGACGATTAGGCGCAGACAAGACGCCCGGCGATGATGAATCAAGGAGATGCCACGGGGCAACGTGGCAGCTGCAGCTGCAAAGGCATGGAGAAGGAGGAGGAGAAGGCGTGGAAAGTTTCGCAAAGCATCATCAACATCATCATCATCAGAAAGAGAAGTGAGGTGTGGTCTGTGGCGTTGGCAAGAATGAATGAATGAATTATGCAACCCTAAATCACAATCATTTGAATTTTGAAAGCAAAAGCGATTGGCCATGGCGTGTCATGGAATGTCATCTACTGTGGCCACTGGCGCGTCACTGTTGGACTTACAGGTGGCTGGCTTAGCCACAGCCTGTGCCCTAACCCGCCGCTCCGGCCCCGCCCTTCGCGCATATTTGACGTTGACGTGCCTGTTTGTGTCCACGTGGCGCTTGCGCACAAGACATGCATTTACAGCATGCTATGCTCCGTTGCTATTGCTTGCCGATTCCAGTCAGCCCTCGCACAGCAGCAGGAGCAGTCGCAGTAGCAGCAGCAATCGCAGCGCACCTCCAGTGAAGCAGAAGCAGGAGGACCAGGAGGTTCTGCATATTCAATTCCGAATTCTGACTTTCTGATTTGCTGAAGCTGCAGTCCGGAAGCCCAATGGCTGGCCACCAGAGACCGCTTTTCGTTCTATTTGGCGCGGCTCTAACGGAGTTCGCATTCCAGCCAGGAGGATGGGGCGCCAGTCTCGCCGATTACTACGCTCGCAAGGTATTCTTTGCCTTCTATGCTCGTTTCTGTGAAACGAGTTCTTCAAACCGTTATGGAATGTTTTGTTTGGAACGCAATTGATGCGTTTTCGACAACAATCTTCTCCGTTGAAGTATACTCGATTGGTTCCGGTTATTTTACGCTGTGCAAGGGAAATTGCAAGCGGATTTTGTGTTTTAACTTTCTCCTTATCAACGGATGGCATTTTCATCAGGCTGACATTTTACTTCGGGGCTACCATGGATGGAATACTCGTCGAGCTGTGGCTGTATTAGATCAGTTTTTCCCAAAGGTACATTTTGCCTCCGGTGCTCTGTCAAAGGCTGAGCGCTTCTTTATTACCTTTTATAATGAATGATCGTGTTCTTACTGAACGGTCGTTTAGAAATATACTAGAGAACTATGAAACATCTTCCTTTACTATTTCATGTCTGCTCTGTTATGCTATCTAGAAGTTCACATTGAACAATTTTGACATGTTTTGCTGCAAAATCTCTTCAAAAACATTTTGTCAATTCCACCATTTTATGTTTCTCTAGAGAAATGAGTTGATGTCATGGAAGTTATATTATTCCAGAATAATGTAAATTACTAAATTGCAAAGCAGTAAAGTTGTGAAGGAGAAATTGATGAAAACTGTTAAGGTGCTGTTCCTGCTCCCCCAGTGTTAGGGAAATAACGTTACAAACATTTTCTTAATCTCCTTGCCTGCAATGCCATTATATCAGTCACGATTGCTAGCTCGGACTCAGCAGACAGCTTGCAACTTTCTCATATATATTCATGAAGCCAAGCAACGCTTTTTAATAAGAAAACATAAAGAGGATAACAAATCTTATAAGGATTTATGAGATCGGCAAACTTGCAGACTAATATTACCATTTAATAAACTGATATTAACAGCCGATATCAGCCTTAAACGACATTACTCAGCCATACAATTTTGAAGCTCATACTAGTGTATTAGAATAAAGTGCATGCAAATATAATTGTTCAGTGGCTTCCGTGCGATGTTACAAATGTACAGTACTAGCAGTTATTCTTGTAGTGAAAGGCCTTGGCTTACGGCTTAGAAGGAAAGGCATTACTCTGCTTCTGTTCAGAGATCCCTGTTCGAGTCCTGTGTATCGAGTTTATAGAGCTCACAGTAGGCTGGATCGGCATATAGCTAGACCCAATATAGGCAGGAAAAAGCTAAGGACATGATTTAACCTGTACACTCTGTTACGCTGAATACTTCACACGGAAGCAGAAGGTTTTCCATGGGAAACATTATACATGGTGCCTTGGTTTAGTGCCGATTAACCAAAAAAATGTTATGATCAGAGTCAACCAAGACCGTATAGCGAGAAGTGTTTGGAGTCGCTATTGTCTCAACACTTTGTGCGATAATCATTATTGTACTCACAAGGGAGTCTGCAGTCTGATGGTAATATCAATAAGCAGAGAAACACGATATAGAGTGATAATCTGCCTTGAAACTGGTTTGTCTCTAGGAGGAATGAGCATTAAGGTAGCTTCATGCATTTCTCTGGAGCTTATGGCATGTGGTTCTATGAGTCACAGGTGTGATCCCATTGGGTATTCTAAGGCATGTGCCACCTGGGGGCATGATAAAAATTCATATTCAGGGTAATGGCATCAGGTAGACAGCTGGCTATAGGAAATCATTGTCAAATCCTTTGCCTAATTTAATGGGTTAGACCATGTTGATAGGATAAAGGCACCAAGATGATGGTGTGTTTCTGTAGAGCCATAAATACTTAATGCATAAAGTCCAATAATGATGTGGGAGCATCTCTGTTGAAGTCAACCGTGGATATCCAGAATGAGCCAAGGATAAGGCCATCATGCAAGGAGCATTGTGGATGTCTTCCCACATGTGACAAGGAGTTAGAATGCTACAAGTCTGTGTTATAAAAAAATTTCACATGGAGTGATATCTAAGCTGTCAACAAAGCCAAAAAGGTCGGAGGCAGACTGCAGTCAGATGACAAGAACATTGTGCCAATGTCACCAATTGTTGGATGTGTGATGTCTGCTAAGAGGAGAAAGGAATATACACTTATGAAAATGTGGCCTATAACATGATATTGAGGTTTCAAATCTGTTCGAGTAGTCAGGTTTCCTGTGCTTACAGCCAATTGCAAGTCAAGATTCTCATCATTGATGTAAATTGGAAGAATTGAAGTACGGATAATGCTTTCTGCTATTTGTATGATTATTTTCACAGCTATTTCTCAGTGATAGAGTGGAATTCAAGGGTCATGTTGAAGCAGAAGTATTGGTTACATGGGTGAGACAGGATCGTGTTAAGGTTCAGAAAAATAAATAGCATGTACTAAAGTGGTGTTAATGTTAATTGTAGGACTTGTATTAGGTTATTTCTTACCTGTTGTATCACAGTTATTTCCATTTGATTGAATTCACTTTTAGATGTTGATCTGTAGAAGATGACTCATAAAGGCAGGTGATGCATGATGAGGTGATTTACAATGCTTGTCAAGCTTGGTATAAGCCAACCCCATTTTGTTGGGACAAGTCTAGGATGATGATTACAATGATGATCAATGTTGGTATAAGAATTAAGACCATGATTACTTCCAAGTGTAGTTGTATGTAATCTTTATAAACTGGCATGTGTCTTTCAACAATAATAAATAATACATTTTAACTTAATATTATGAATTGTGAAATTACACCATGAATTATATGTTCATATTTCACCTCTGTTTAGGTATTTGATGTATATGCGGTCCGTAATTGGTTATTCATATTAAGGAATTGATACATTAAACTATATATTCTTATTATAATTAATTAGTATGCTATATATTAATTATAGGGAATTTAATTGCTTATACTTAGTTAACAGATGTTGTCTTAGGATTTGTATGAGGCATAACATTCCCTTCCTTTGTTAAACACTGGCTCATCTTGACAAAGTTCAATGAAGATGCTTATTGCTTTAGTAGTTCTTGGTGTTCTATCTGTGCATATCTTCCATAATATTTTAAAATATATTTCAAATGAAATAATTCATCTAGACAAGAGAAATTACTTTATGTCTGTCATATATGAACATTTCCATCGTTATGATCACATGGAAGAGCTCCTTATAAGTTGCAACTTTAAATCCAATGGTGGTTTCTTGTGCCCATATTTTCATTATTTTCATTTGTTATATTTCTGCTTGAAGAAATTTGGTGTGTATTGTACTTTTTTTCACCTAATGAATTGATTCCTTCATTCTGAAAGGAAAGAAGTTTTTTCTTTTTCCAATGAAACTGTCATTTTACAGTATTCTTCAAAGAAACAAAACAAAACAAAAAAGGAAAAAAAAAAAAACAAACAAAACTTTATAGCTTCTTGATCTTTCTGTTATTTGAATTGGAAGGGCATTTCCTAATTTCCAACCAAACAGTAACAATTGGATTAATTTTTCTGTTTTTCAGACCCACTGTAATAATTTGGTATGAAATTCATCTTTACTCTCAAATTTAAAATTATTAGAAATTAGTCATGTTATGTGGTGTGCAATATGGTTCAGACAGAATAGAGCTTCTGATATTTCACAGTAGAAAATTCTTTTGGGTGTTTTGTGATATAATACGACTTTCTCCATTGAAAACTTATTTTCTTGCAGAAGTTATTTAAACTTGTAGGTGATTAGGAATAACAAGTTTGCTTAATGTTGCTATCATTCTTATCATGGTATATTTTCCAGGACTGTCCAATCCAGCCTGCCTTGGTGGTTGTATTTTTTGGAAGTAATGATGCTGCGTTTCCTCTTCCAAGTGGGAAGGGGCAAAATGTTCCCATTTTGGAATTCAAGGCTAATCTTCAAAAAATATGTGAACACATCAAGGTTTTACAGCTCTATATTTTAAAATTTTTCATTATTACACATGTAGATTTTTTAGAATAGCGTCTATCTTTTGACATTGAAGAGTCACTTTGCATACCAAAATATGTAACAAATTCTGATGGAGATGAATTGTCCTTAATTTTTGGTATTTTTTTTTAATTTCACGCTACATCATAATTGTACAGGTTCGGGCTTTTATGGCAAATAATGAATACCAGAGAGAGAGAGAAGTGAAGGCATTTTTCTCAGTTTTTTTATTTTGTCATCTGCATTAAGTTCAACTAGGGAATAGCGTAAACTAACAAGAATCAAAGGCTACGAGAAGTTGCCAATTATTTGTGCTTGTCCTTTGCTTTAGTAAAATAAATAATTCTAGTTCATGAAATGAGATGCCAAAAGTAATCACTAGTGCCATTCCAAATATGATGGGACAAAATTAAAAGCTTGGGGATAAAAATGGAGTTCTTCCTGTGTAGTTAAAACTATGAAATGTTACTAAGAAAAGAATCATTCTGCTAGACCTCTTCATTGGTTTCTGCAATTGAAATTGGGAAATACAGGAAATTTATAAACAAAAATTGGCACAGAGTGCCCTCATTTTTGCCATGCCTTCTCCTATTAGCTTGTTCCTAGTAAGTGTATGTATGGGGAACTTGAGACATTGCTTTCTCAAGTTCTCAGTATCTGATATTTACTTGCTTCTTTGTTTGGTTTTTTATTGATTTTTATCCTCTAATTTCATAACTTTTCCTAATTACAGTTCAGTACAAGTATTTGCTATGTTTTTATACTTTAAACTTCAAAGAAAACTAAAAGGCCAAGCACTTCAAACGATTTTCCTGACTGCCGACTATTTTCTTACTGTTTAACAAATTGCTTATCTGGCTTGCTGACATCATGGTATGTTCAACCGTTTACCCAACTACCTAAACAGTGATGGGAACCCAGCCATCCTCTGGTAATCTATATCTTTAGATGTGATAAAATTGTTGCTTTTGAGTAATCCTTATTTTTATTGCACTCTTCATTTTCATTGTAACATCCATAGCTTGCATTTTGGCTTTTTACAAGACAGTTTTAATTGTAGTAAATTCGTCGCCAATTGCAATGGATTTTTCAAGGATTAGAAAGAGAATAAATACCATTAGAATTAATGGCTAGTTGAGAATAAATACCATTAGAATTAATGGCTAGTTGAGATTAGTAGGTAATGGTTAGTTTCCAAATGTAACGATTTTTATTTCTTCGTTAAACAATTTGGAAAAAGAAAGAAAAAAAAGTAAAAAGACAATTATTTAAAATATAATGGCTAGTTTTAGGAAAAATGAAATAAACTTTTAAAAAACTAAGAAAAAAAGATAAAACAAATAACAGCTGGTTCAAAAAAGAGAGAAGCACAAAGAAAAGAAAAAAAGAGAGATAGAGAGGAGGAAAGAAACTAAGCAAACAAAAACAATAGCATGATGATATCCTAAGCACAATATGAGCTTGCAGCCTGTTACATATAAGGCAGTGAACTAGTAAGTAGAGCCATGTTATTGTTAGTAATAAACATAAAACATACTAAAAAATCAATTATTCCAAATATTAAAAAAAGAATAAACTGAACTAGATTTTAAAGAAGACATATAGAATGCTTAACTTTTGTCAAGATAAGCCAACAAGTAAAGTGGGTAAAATGACCCTGATCTCTTTTAACATGGAGGTGCTAGCTTAGTGGTAAGAGCCTTGATGTGGAAATCCCAGGTTACAAGTTCGATCCCAGTGGGCAATGCTGAGTTAAGGATTCTAAAAAATTTCCATAAAAAGAATTTTGAAACTGCTCTGTCCAATACATTGGATAGGGTCTTACTGGATGCAAGTAAAAATTCAGTTTCAGTATCATTATTTGACTGAATTCTGATTTCAAGAGCTTCTTTTAATTTTTCAGTCTATAAGGTTTTCCACAGTACAAAGAACTTTACTATTTTCTGTTAAACCACTTATGATTTTTATAAGGGTTATTTTATTGTGTATTCTACAAAAGGTGATTTAAAAGATCTATTTAATTATATGTACTTTAAAAGATATATTTTGCAGATATTCATTTCAATTATTTACAAATAAGGATTCTTTTTAGTCTCCACATTATTTCAAAACCTTTGTTATAATTTTCTTTTTACCCTTGAGCAAATAAAGATTTGTTAACCTGTTAAGTGATTCTCCTCATTTCATGTGTTTGAAAACATGTTTTTAATTGGTGAAATCATCCATCATTGTAGCTTCTTTGAAGCATATTTTCTTTTTGTCAAAATATGTAATAAATTACAAATAGCTATGGCTTTTAATGGTTGTGTATGTTGGAAAAATGAAGACAAATACATTAGGATTATTTGTTGTATTTCCTTTTATGTTTTTTAAAAGGATGTTGCATTTTAAATAATATAAAGGGGTCAGTTTGTAAAGTGATGATTATCCCACATGTGTTAGGATTGGGGTTTGGTCCTAATGTCTCCTTATAAATAGAAGGCTTGGGGGTAGCCTTTAAGTGTGTGTTTTTGACGCGGAAGCCACGTATTGAGATTTTATCTTGGAGACGAGAATTTAAGATCTGAGATTTGTTGGAGTAATAGATTGGGTGCTTGGGAAAGTTGTAAGGACGACTTGTGTCCTTAAAGATTTGAGCAGAATAGAAGGGAGATCAGCATTGTTGTGGAGATAGGGTAAAAAGGGCCTGAACCACATGAATCTATATGTTCTTGTGCTATTTTCTTTTGCTGTTTTCATTTTGCTTTTAATTGGTGAAATCATCCATCATTGTAGCTTCTTTGAAGCATATTTTCTTTTTGTCAAAATATGTAATAAATTACAAATAGCTGTGGCTTTTAATGGTTGTGTATGTTGGAAAAATGAAGACAAATACATTAGGATTATTTGTTGTATTTCCTTTTATGTTTTTTAAAAGGATGTTGCATTTTAAATAATATAAAGGGGTCAGTTTGTAAAGTGATGATTATCCCACATGTGTAGGATTGGGGTTTGGTCCTAATGTCTCCTTATAAATAGAAGGCTTGGGGGTAGCCTTTAAGTGTGTGTTTTTGACGCGGAAGCATTTTATTGAGGTTTTACCTTGGAGCCGAGAGTTTAATATCTGAGATTTGTTGGAGTAATAGATTGGGTGCTTGGGAAAGTTGTAAGGACGACTTGTGTCCTTAAAGATTTGAGCAGAATAGAAGGTAGATCAGCATTGTTGTGGAGATAGGGTAAAAAGGGCCTGAACCACATGAATCTCTATGTTCTTGTGCTATTTTCTTTTGCTGTTTTCATTTTGCTTTTACAGCAAACATTTACTAGAGTTTATGGTGATTTTTTTAGTGATTTACAACATCTATTTGATCTGCTACAGCGTAATATTTTCTGCCTTTAACGTTTTATTCAGATCTATAGTGTTCTAATAATTTCTCCAGAGCTTCTCATGTATTTTCAGATCTGATTTGTTGATTGCTTTATTGAAACTATCACTTTCGATTATAACAGCTAGATCTAAAGAGATGGAGAGGCTGCAAATAACAGAAAGATTGGTAGGAAAGAACTGGAATATCTAGAGCATTTTGATAAAGGCTGTTTTAGCACAAAAGGAGTGCTAGAAGGCTTTAGAAACCTCTCAACCAACGGGAATGTTGAATGCTGATTGGAGAAATATTAAGACTAAGGCATTATCTTTCATTCATCCAACCTTAAGCAATGGGATCTTGGCGTCAATTAAACTTGATATGGATCCACATGATCTGTGGCAAGCGTTAAAGAATAGGTTTGATAAAGTATCAGGTTTGAATACTTTTCATATTTATCAAAAAATTTTTAGATGCAAGAAGAGATCTGATGTGTCTTTTCAAGATCATTTGGATGAGTTGATGGAAAATTTGAATAAGTTGGAAGAATATAAAATTGTTATTCTAGATTTAGTTAAATCCTATGCTTTGTTAGACTCCTTACTTGATTCTTGGTCTGCAATTGTGACATCTATTACTACTTCTATGTGTTTTATCTATGACATTTGAATAGGTCGTGTCCACTGTTCAGGATTTAGAAAGAAGAGTAGATGAGTCTTTTGGATCTGGAAATGTTCATGTAGCAGAGAAAAGAGGGAGAAGTAGGAAACGTTTCCCAAGTAGGGGGAGAAGCAAGAACAGAGGTGTATCATGTGGCAAAACTCAAACTCAAGAGTGTTGGTTCTGGAAGAAAAAAGGTTATTTGAAGAAGGATTGCTTTCCATGGAAAACACAGAAAGATAAAGGAAAGGAAAAGAAGTCGGAAGAAGGAACATTAGAGGTAAATGCAGATAACAAAAACATTAGTTTCTTAGTTCAAGAACTATATACAATGGTGGTAGATGGACGTAGCAGTGACATCTGGTTGATTGACTCAGGTGCCTCCTTTCACATTTGTCCAGATAAGTCTTGTTTTACATCTTATCATGAAGTTAAATCTGGTCTTGTATATGCTGCTAATGGAAAAGCTTTAAAAGTTCTTGGAATTGGAAGTACAAGTCTGCAACAAGCAAGGATGCCAAAGGCAACAATAGATAACGTTAGACATGTTCTTGAAGTCACAAAGAAGCTGATTTCAGTTCCACGGCTAGATGATTTAGGTCTGAATTTCAGTAGTGGAGGTGGACATTGAAGGATTTCCAAGGGAATCATGGCCATTTTGAAAGGAAAGAAGGAGGGTAGCTTATATACATTGATGGTAGATTCATGCAACTCTGTTGTAGCAGTTTCTGATGCAGAAAGTTTTGATGTGTGGCATAGATGTCTTGGACACATTGGTTGGTTAGGCTTAAAGGTACTTCAAAATCAGTCTCTCATTCCTGTATTTTCTTATGCCCAAACTGATTGCAAAGATTGTTTAGTTGGAAAATCTAGGAGAGTAAACTTCTATAGGGATCTGGACAGTTGAAAGAAAAAGAAGTTAGAATTGGTCTATTATGATGTTTGTGGTACTGTGACTCCCATTTCTCTTGGTGGATCTGTTTATTTTGTAACTTTCATAGATGATTGTATAAGAAAGGTTTGGGTTTACATGCTGAAATCAAAAGATGAAGCATTTTCAGTTTTCAAAACATTTGTTGCAAAAGTAGAAAATGAAACAGGTCTGAAACTAAAATGTTTGCAAACCGATAATGGTGGGGAGTACACTTCCAAAGTATTTGTTGATTTTTGCAATAGCAAAGGAATTAGGCACATTCGTACCCCTCCTACTACACCACAGGAAAATGGAGTTGCTGAAAGATGTAATAGAACATTGTTGGATCGTGCTAGAACAATGGTTTCAAGTGTTGGCCTACCTAAGATGTTTTGGGGAGAGGTAGTTAAGACTGTAGCATATTTGGTAAATCGGTCTCCACATTCTTCAATTGATAATGTTGTTCTAGAAGCTCTTTGGAGAGGTAAAGACATTTCGTATAGTCATTTAAGAATTTTTGGATGTGAGGCATTTATGCATATTCCAAAGGAGAATGGAAGTAAGTTGCAAGACAAGGCTAAATGTTGCATATTTGTTGGATATGGAGAAGATGATTTAGGATTCAAACTTTGGGATCTTGAATTGAAATGTGTAGTGAGATCAAGGGATGTTAAATTCAGAGAAAACGTGATGTTTAGTGAGTTGCAAACGAAAAACAAGGACAACAATGGCTCAAATAGCATGAGAACTCCTTGTAGGGTGATTGAAGAAGTTTTTTTTTTTTTTTTTGAGAGAATGTTTGGGATGGTATTACTAAAAATATAGTACAAGGAATTACAAAAAGTGGGTCAACAACGTTGGCCCATGTGGGGTGTGATTAGAACCCAAAATCAACATGCCAAACTGTGCATCAGTTCAACCACACATCTGTCTTTTACCTCAAGTCGCTCAAAGCCAAAAAGGACAAGGGGCCGGGGGGGAGGGGGGGCAAAAATTGCAACCCCGCCATGGGCTCATTGGTAGCCTATGGTAGGCACAGTGTGGCTGCTCCAATGCATGAAGGATGTCCAGCGTGTTACGGTGGAGCTCCGTGTCCACAAAATTGGCGGCTTGTTGGATTCCTTGCATGGTCGATTCCTGTCGGTTCCTATCCGTCGTCGATGTCCCCCCATCTGGATGGAAATGTGCCAAGGTCCGATGGATGTGGCGTCTGAGCTCTCCCCAAGTGCTGTCACAATTGATGCCAAGGATGAGGTTCTAAAACATTTCAACATGGAGGATGCAAAACTTGTAAGTACACCTCTTTTAGCACAATTTAATTTATCAAAGGAGGACTGTTCAAAGTCAAAAGAGGACTTCGAAAAGGTGAAAAACGTCCCATATACTTCTACTGTTGGGTCATTGATGTATGCCATGGTTTGTACACGTCCTGATATTGCTTATGCCGTTGGAGTAGTTAGTAGATTTATGACCAACTATGGGTGGAATCATTGGTTGGCTGTGAAATGGATTCTAAAATATTTTAAGGGCACAAAAACATATTGCTTGTGTTTTGGAGATGCTAATCTGCACATTGAAGGGTTTTGTAGATGCAAACTTTGCTGCTGATCATGATACAAGACGTTCCATTATAGGGTACGCATTTATTTTTGGTGGTGTAGCAATGAGTTGGTTGTCATGTCTACAACCACTGGTAATTTTATCTACAACCAAATCAGAATATGTAGCCCTCACAGAAGCATGCAATGAGATGTTATGGATGAAAAGATTGCAATCTCTTGGATTAAAACAACAAAGGTATGCTGTGTTTTGTGACAGTTTGAGTGCAATCCATCTTGCAAAGAATTCTACCTTTCATGCGAGGATGAAACATATAGATATCTAGTTTCACTTCATAAGAGAAATCATAGAGGATGGCTTGGTGCATGTTCAGAAGGTCCATACAAAGGTTAATGTTGTTGATGCTTTAACAAAACCAATGATAGCTGAAAAACACATTTTTTGTAGGAAGAAGCTTGGGATGGCTGAAGCTTAATTAAAAGTGCACATCTCTTGAAGGCTGCTTGGATTTGTCTTCAAGGGGGAGTTTGTTGGAAAAATGAAGGCAAATACATTAGTATTATTTGTTGTATTTTCTTTTATGTTTTTTAAAAGGATGTTGCATTTTAAATAATATAAAAGGGTCAGTTTGTAAAGTGATGTTTATCCCATACGTGTTAAGATTGGGGTTTGGTCCTAATGTTTCCTTATAAATAGAAGGCTTGGGGTAGCCTTTAAGTGTGTGTTTTTGATGCGGAAGCATTGTATTGAGGTTTTACTTTGGAGATGAGAGTCTGAGATTTGAGATTTGTTGGAGTAATAGATTGGGTGCTTGGGAAAGCTGTAAGGATGGCTTGTGTCCTTAAGATTTGAGTAGAATAGAAGGCAGATCAGCATTGTTGTGGAGGTAGGGTAAAAAGGGCTCGAACCATGTAAATCTTTGTGTTCATGTGCTATTTTTTTGGCTGTTTTCATTCTGCTTTTACAGCAAATGTTTGCTGGAGTTTACAGTGGTTTTTTCAGTGATTTACAACGTCTATTTGATCTACTACAGCATGATATTTTCTGCCTTTAATGTTTTATTCCGATCTACAACGTTCTAAAAGTTTCTCTAGAGCTTTTCTAGTGTATTTTCAGATCTAATCTGCTGATTGCTTTATTGAAACTATCGCTTTCGATTATAATTGTGTACCTTCTTTAAATCAGTAATCTCAAATTATTTTGGCTGAGAAGCCAACTACCAGCCTTGTCCAAGAGAGTCCTCGTCCGTTATGGTAAAATAATTTTATCATCATAATGGTGGTGAGAGGGAGCTCTCCTGGTTACAGTAGATAAATAATTATTGTCCTAATGCTGGGCTAAGAGATAACCTTTTTGGTTGAGAGTTTTGCCGAGAGGCCAACTACCTATACTTGGATTTCCTCCCTTAAAATAAATAATTTTTGCCTATACTTGGATTTCCTCCCTTAAAATAAATAATTTTTGTCATGAAGTTAAATGAAGAGATGTAATTTTTTATGAGAATTATCATTAAATAACGTACACTGGTTTTGATTTTTGTTTTCAATGAGAATTAATTCTTAGTGAATTAATTTGAAACATACAAAAAATTCTCTCAGTCAAATAATAAATATATATATTATATATATATATATATAGCTAAAGTAGTACCCTTGCAAGTCTATATCCTATTCTCTGTTTTGAGCTAAGTTTGGTACCTATATCATATAGGCATACATAATTTGGTTTTATAATGGTATTAAAGAGGAAGACTTGTGTCTTAACTTTCTATATCCAATCTTATCTTCTTCTTCATCTTTTTCCCTTTTAATTTTAAACATTTGTTTCTATAAGCATATGAACCTTTCTTATCATATAGTTCTGTTAGCTACACATTTATCCATTTGAATGCAAAGGGGGTAACACTAGGATTTTCATCCATTTAGTGGTACTCTAGTTTGAATATTATTAATTATGGAGTTTTGATGTGATCCAGTACAATGCACATAAGAGTTGGTGTAATCTTTAGGAATTAGGATTTTCATGCATTAAAATGAAATGAAGCTTTATTACATTCAAAGACTCATATGATCTATTGGACATATATTACATTTTCATGAAAAATAAAGATAGACACTACACATTAACGAAGCATCAATGGTGGTATCAAAAACAAATCATACAGGCTTTTTGTTGTAACATTATAACGCTATCTCAAATGGGTAGTCATAGCACATGAAAGAAACACATGTAACTCATTTTCAAGGGCTCTTGATAGAACAACCTACACATGTGCTCTTCTTGGGGGAGTTGAATCCATCTTCCACTTTCAATTCTCAGATGATGAGAACTTAAGCGAAGCTTGCTAATATCACTCTGATATTTGATAGGAATAGTAGTTGAGAGATAGTGAGCTTCTACATCTAGTTTATTAGATTTAATGTGATATAAATAAAATTGCCTCTTGCCTTCCACATTAGTCCATATCTATGTTAAAACCTTTTGCTTGATTAATTGGCGAATATGCTTAGAATTTTGTTATATGTCCTCCCAAGAGATATTCCATTTTCTTAACTATTGCATCCCTTGAAAATACCAACCATGGTCTCGCAAATCCTCAAGAACTGCTTTAGAGAATTTGTCTTGCCTTGAGGTATGCAAACTATGAGCGTATGTAATGAATTGGTACAAGGCTTCTATTTTTAAAGGTAATAAATCACATTCACATAATAACATTGAGTAAGGTGTTTGCATCTTCACCTTTGACTCATTGAAAAGAAAAGTTTTTTGCACTTTTTCAATATTTTTCCAAAGTTTAGCATGGAGTCCAGGTCCCCAAATAACACATCCATACAATATGGTAGGATAGGTGATATTCTAAAAAAATTGTTTTCTGACCTTCCAAGCCCAACTACCTAACTCTATGCACTTGTTTTTGAAAGCATATAGAGCCTTGGAACCTCCCGTTATTTATTATTTTTTTATGCACTTCCCCCACATGTAATTGTTCATATAAATGAGACCCAAATATTTAAAAGAATCTATAATTTGCACATTGGTATCTCCAAAATGGAAGTTATAACAGTTATTTCTTGTACCCTAGATCATCAATTTGGTTTTATCTACATTCACTTGAAGACCAAATGAACGACAATAATTTTCTAAAATTTGTAACATATTTTGCATACCTTCTCCAATAGTGGAAATCAAAGCAGCAGCATCTTCATATAAAAGAAGATTCACTGCTTGGGATCCAATTTTGATAGCATGACTATCTTGCCTGTTGCACAACCATTCCTCCATTTAGCAGTACTCTAGTCTGAATATTATTAATTATGGAGTTTGATGTGATTGAATGCACTAGGCTAGGATAATGCACGTAAAATTTGGTGTAATCTTCAGGAAATTTGTCTTTGTATAATTTTCATTTGAATTTACATATTGGAAATATTACTGACATGCATAATTTGAGTAACTGTATCACCGTTGTTAATTAAACATAAATCTTCAGGGTCTTTCAGATACAACACGTGTTGTGCTTGTGACACCTCCGCCTATTTTTGAAGAAGCACGAAGAGCTCATGCAAGGTAATGCTATTTATTTACATATTTGAGAATATATTTATCTTTTTCACTTTTAAAGTGTTTGAAATCCTTTCAAAATTCTTTATCATTTCAACATTATGATCTACTGGCTAAAACTTTAAAATTTCAGGATTGTCCTACACCTATCGAAGTACATGAATCTATGAAAAGGGCACTACCAATTTGCTTTTTGTATAATTATAATGGAATATACAATTGAGAGTGTTATATGTGGAGCATAGCACATTGAAATGTTTTAATACTAAGCTTAAAATCAATATTTCCCATGGAGTTAATTAAACAAAGGGACACATCCACAAATCAAAAGGTTGCAACTGTTCAAGATACATAAGAATGAAAACCATGATAAGTTGTAAGTGTGCATGACAGAGATATGAAGTGAAGGAGTAATCTATGTGAAGAAGAACACATAGGACATTGGTCATGTGAAGAACAATGTATGAAACTCGAGTAGCATGGGAGTTGAACAAGCTTGAAAGAAAAAGGCATCTATAGGCCAATGCTGATGAAGTGTGTTATGAAGAAGATACACAAAAGAGAGAATATTGCACATAAGACGAAAGGTAACTATCCACGTAACCAATCAAGTCTAGAACAGGTATAACACTTTTGGTGGATAAGTTTGAATCGAGTCTATTCGCCAATTATAAACATTGATGAAGAAGGATGGAAATGCCAGTCATGTTGAATTCAAATGATGGAAATCAAAGCAGTAAGGAAGTCACTGAAGGTTAGGTTTGTCTGTAAACCTGCCCATGAGGATGTAAACCATGCTAAAAGAAAGAGAGACAGAATGAACATACTACCATTCATTCTGTACAAGGCGACGGTGAATAATTGTATGCTCCTAACTAACAAGTTGAGTGAGTGAAGCAAAAGTTGCAGACAGAGGAAGACTACACGGAAGTAAACCAAAAGTTGTAGACAGAGGAAGACTACACAGAAATAAACCAAAAGATTGCAGTAGCAATGATGAACCCCATGGGAGATAGGAATGTCCATTTTATACACAGAAGATAGAAATTCTAGAACAATGGAATAACGTATGATTCATTCTAATTAAGGATGAAATTATCATGTAAACCTGTGAAATTTAATAAAAGTTCGATAACGATCTTAGCGTGGAAATGTTCTATTCTTGTAATCAAATTTTTGACATGGTATCAGAGCCAAGTTCTGAAGGTATCAAAGGTTCTGAAACTTCCAAAAGATCCACAGGTTTTAAGGTTTTGAAAGTCCCAAAGGCTCACGAGATTTAATGTTTCAAGGCTAAGATACGAGGAACCGATGAAGATTGAGTACCCTAGAAATAAGTAAGGTGGATGAAAATGTCAAAAGACTAAAGTGTAAGTTGATTACAAAATAATTAAAAGAGGTATCTTGGGAGAATTGAAGAAAGAGAATACCCAAACATAATACAAGGGTATCATAAGCATTATAAGGATTGAACTCTATATTAATGTAAAGACACGAGACAATTAAAGGAAGGAGGATGATGGTGCCTTACTATTTCCCCACTACTTAGAGAAGCTCAAGGCCAAACTGCAAGAAGAATGGAATAACCATAGGGAGGCTTGGGAAGAAGTATTTGATAAATCTGGTGTAGGGTATGAATAGGCCCTAAAATACTGGAAGGATTGATGTGCTGAAAACCCTATGGTGGAGACAGCATTAGGAGATTTATATACGCGGAAAGTTGTGAAAAGTGTGTATTATATGATACACATGCAAAAAATACAAAAATGATCCATAATCTGCAAGAAGCACTGACCCGGAGGGAAGAAGAAATAACTGTTATAAATAGAAAAGAATGAGTCTTGAAAAGAAGGATCTGAAATTCTGAGAGAAGAAAATGGAAAACTAAAAGCTGAGTTGGAGGAACTTAGAGATAAAATTGTTAAAGATCAGAAGAGCATGAGAAGATCAACAGAATGATTGAAGACACTAAGCAACATCTACAACAATATGAAGAGGAGCAGAAAAAGTTGAAGATCCTAGAAAGCCCGCTAAGTGCAAGTCATGCCAAATCAAGACTCATAGGAGGCTACCCATTGTTTGAGCTGGAAAAACCTGCTACTTCCGATGCTGTCACAGAAAATTCCCGGGAGAAGTTGGCTTGATATGATGTGTCCAAAGGTTCCTTAGTGTTTGTTTGAAGAAAAGCTTTTGTTGTTGTCAAATTTTGTTTTTGTTAAATTGGCCATTGAAGTCTAAAATATCCTTGAGATGGCTCAAGGTAAAGTTTTGCAAGGTTTGTAAGGTTGTTCATCTATTTAATCAAAGAACCGTCCAATATATGATAGTCAATGCGGAGTCCTCCTCGCGAAAATGAAAGTAGTCTAGTGTCTGTGGTGTGTTGTTGTGAGGAATAGAATGTTATCAAGATGTAAAAAGTTTTGGTAATAATAGAAAAAGATTGTATTCTCTATATAAAAACTAGTAGCATCAAGTTAATGGTCTTAAAATTCTTCGTGAGTGAAGAGGAGATGTGAGATGGCTCAAATTGCTTGTACTCAGCAAACAAAAGTCCCCTGCCATCATGCATCATATTTGAACACAAATGACTACTCACCCAAGAATTTTAATGACTGATAAAGGACGAACCAAAGAAACGGCAAAAATACCCATTCTAAGATTGAGGGGAGTGTTGAACATAACACATTAAAATATTCTAATACTAATATTAAAATTGGTATTTCCCATAGAGTCAATTAAACAAAGGGACATGCCACAAATCAAAAGGTTACAACCATTCAAGATTCATAAGAATCAGAACCATGGTAAGCTGTCAGTGTGCATAAGCGATATATGAACTGAAGAAGAAGGGGTAATCTGTGTGAAGAAAAACACACAGGACACTGTCTGAGTGAAGAACGATATGGAAGCCAAGTTGCATGGGAGTTGAATAAGCCTTTAAGAGGAAGATGCTTGCATGTCAGCAATGAAGAAGAAGTGTATCATAAAGAAGACACACGGAAGAGAGAGTATTGTGCACACACAGAAAGTAACAATTAGTGTAACCAACCAGGTCTAGAAGTAGGTATAACACTCGTGGTGACTGAATGTGAATCAAGTCCATTCCCCAATTATAAACATTGATGAAGAAGGATAGAAACATTATTCATGTTGGATTCGGATGATGGAAACCAAAGCCATAAGAAAGTCAGTGAAGGTAAGGTTTGTCTGTATGATGAACAGAAGATGAAACCTGCCCATGAGGATATAAACCATGCTGAAAGAAAGAGAGACAGAATGAACATATTACCATTTGTTCTGTACAAGACCGTGGTGAATAGTGGCGAGCGCCTAACTAACAAGTTGAGTGAGTGAAGCAAAATTTGAAGATGAAGGAAGACTACATGAAAGTAAACTAGAAGATTGCAGTAGCAATGATGAAGCCCATGGGAGATGGGAATACTTGTTTTATACTTGTAAGATAGAAATTCTAGAATAATGGAATAACTTATGATTCATTCTAGTGAAGGATGAAATTACCATGTAAACCTATGAAATTTACTAACAGTTTAATAAGAATTTTGACAGGGAAAATATTCTATCCTTATAATCGAACTCTTGACACTATATCACTTTACATAATATTTTGTAGTTTTTCTTCTATGAGAAATGGCCATGTAGTTACAAAAACTATTTTGTAGCTGATGATGCATTATTTTTAGTCTTTATGACAAAAATAATGCCAACACTTTTAAAATTAAAAATTCATGTTTTGAGAGGTTGCTTGCCTTAGGCATGTCTTTGAGGGATGCCTCATCAAGGATCATCATCTGGAGCCTCAATTCTTATCTTGCCAAGTGGGGTCTGAGAGGGTGAGTGGATGAGCAAAAGCCTAACCTCTTGGCATAGCTGCACCTAGGCTCAAACCCATGTCTTCCAACCTGAGAAACAAGCACCTTATCATCACTCCAAATGATTGTCTCATGAGGGATGCTTGATGATAATATTATTTGTTTCGAGCATGAGGGATGCTTGATGATAATATTATTTGTTTCGAGCATGAGTGGTTGCTGTAAACATTAGGTAGTTTACATTTAGGCCACATGACAAGTTGTAATTTTTCTCAAAAGGAAGGAAAACGAAGGGGAATGGTGAATACATTAAGAATCTAAAAGTACAGATATACAAGGAGTTTAAAGTTGTAACTTAGCTAATACCAGAATTTATTTTCTTCAGAGTAATTTGCTTATAAATCTTCTTAAGACCTTTTTTTTCTGTGAAGAAGATTTTTTTTTTCAATTTTTAAATTGAAGATTCTTGAGGTTATTGACATTAATGCTGTTTGGATTCTATGCCAAGAACTTGTGTTGCATCATTTACAGTACATCTCACATACGTGAAGATGGAACAGGTAATGGTGCGTATGCATCTGATAGCAGGGGAGCTGGTTTGATATACCTTCTATTAACTGAGTGTAGCTCTTACCACTTTCTTAAAGTGAAATAGTTAACCAATACTGGCTTTTATTTAGTTATATGAAGGTATGGTCTCTGATTTTCATTATGCACTGAATTTGGAAGGAAAAATAAAAAACATAATAATTGTTGCTCATGCTATCAGAATATTCAGTCTGTCATATTTCATTAGTACTGAGGAAACATGTAAAGGGTAGATTACTGACTGCATTTGCTTTCTTCTTTATAGACGTAGCATGTGCATATTTCAGTCTATCTGCTTCTTCTTCATTATATCCATATCGTAGATTCAAATCCGGTTCCTTCACATGTCTATGTTTGAATGATGTCCTGTCTCTACTTATCACTAATGTTTTCCTTTTAATTGTAAGTTTTCGTATTGATGCTTAATACAATAAGCTTAATCACTTGTTTTTTCTAATTATATTTTCTTTTTGTTACTTCTAGCAATGCAACATTATTCTAAACATTAGTTTTTCTTCTTTTGCGCAGACGGAAGTGGGGTACACATGCTGGAAATTTTCCTGATCGTACAAACGAACGAGCTCAAGCATATGCTAAAGCATGTGCAGAAGTTGCAGAACAGACGGATGTTGCTTTTGTAGATCTCTGGCATACTATCCAGAAAACAAAGGATTGGGAAACGGAATGTCTGAGGTCTATACAAAACTATTTATATTTTAGTTGACAATTTGGGATCAAGTTAATGAATGTGCAGAAACGTTTCTTGCTGGAACTGTTGCTTAGAATAAAATCAAGTTAGTGTCAAACTAATATAACAAGGAAGATAACTATTTTGATGTTTTATTGCGTTAGAGCATAGGTCAGTTATGAACTAGTTATTTACTTCCTTTTTCTTTAGTTCGAAAAAGATGCGTTAGCAGGTTGAACTATGAAGATGTGCACATGCAGTGACATTGTTACCGGAAAGGGTTCACATGTAGGATCTTCATGTTAGTACGTTGTAAAACTCAAGCGCATTGTCATAATCAACTAGATTTGAATTTTACAAGGCTGACATACCACCATGTGTTTAGGATAGGCTACCTGCATTGATGATTTTGGGGTAACGCGGTAAAGGTTCTTGTAGGAAGCAATCTGCTTGATAGCTCATTTGGATTGTTTGAAAATGGTTAATCGTATTTCCTATCAAGTGCTGGTGTGCTTTTCTTCGGATTGAATGGATGCAATGCTGAAGGTTTAGGTCACCTTTCAAGACCCATACGCATGTGCCCCTGGTGCTTCTTTGTTTCCTCCTCGTGCTTTTAGATCCCACGAATTTGATGTCACCATAGATAACATCAGACTTTAATCTATGATAAACAAGAATGCCTTCTTTCCTTGGGTCTTTCTTATAGGCTACCTGCTTGATCTTAGGTATGTCTTCTTTCTTACGCGTTGGTTACTAATAATTGAAGCTGATACTGAAAATTTATCATGTCAATGTGACCTTAAAGATATATTGGACAGAGCGTGAGCTTTAAAATTTTCATTCATATAAATACAAAAATATTATTGGTGTTATTTGAGAACAATCAATCAAATTATGTGCTTTATATTCCATTTCTTTCACGTGTGCTCCGTTGAAGGACATTTAAGGAAGATGGCATGGTTGGTCAAGGAACACATTCTAAAGATGAACGAAAATCTTTAGTGCATCATGTTGTTAGTCCTGACCGTATGATAATTCTGACAAACTCCTACGTTAGGTTAGGTAAGAATCTGCTAGGTGAAAAGGGGTAGTTTACAAATGCAATGTACTTTTCAATAGCAAGAGCAGGCCGATGTTATGAAGTTATTAAGGAACATGATCTAAAAAAGGACAAGAATCTTTGTTGATAAGCTTTGTTGGTGGCACGTTATCTTATCAGTCCTGGCCTTATAATAGTTCTATCAATTTCCCCTATACCAGGTAAGAATACTAGACGAAGAGGAAGAGTTTCCAAATCCAAGGTACGTTCCAATAGCAGGAGCTGGCCGATGACAAGGGTTTATCAAGGAACATGTCTAAAGAACGACAAGAATCTTTGTTGAGGACACGTCATCTTGTCAATCCTGACCTTATGATAGTCCTGACAAACTTCTACCACTATATACTTGTCTAACATGGTTACATTTTATACTATCTTCACCATCTTTCTTGCACTTGACATATGCTTTCCCCTTGATTTCACCTTAGCTCTTTTAGTTGCATTGGCCGTCCTCATCTTTCTTTGTGTAGTTGTATTACCTTCTTTATCTGTTTCTGCTTGTCTATATGCCTCAAACCTCTGTCGATCCCTCTGGTGCAAACATGACAGTATCTGCTATTACAATCCCTTTTCCTATCTAGACTGTAAAAGCCAAGGGCTCTCTCACTTCTTTTGTGGATGTTTCCATGAGTCCTACCTTGAAGACCATAGCCCAACTTTTGATATTTCATACAATTGTCATAGAGGCCACCTAGTACGGGAAATTTGAGAAGTAGCCAGGGTTGAGATGAGCAACGATGCATTAATGGTTGAGCATGCGTGCCTTCTCCAGGGTGACACGAAACTTGATCTAGTTTTTTGGGTTTACTGCCCATCTTCAAGTGTTCTATTTAATTAGGTATACGTGGTGGACAAATACTTTAAAGCATTGTCCATTATTAAATTGTTATTTGAAAGCACATGACAGTTGCACCATCATGCCAGCGTGATTGATTGAAGTTTATACTTAAACATAGAGAACTGTTGGAGGACTTTGAGATAGCCCTGCTTTTTTATGCAAGCGTGCCTTGAATGCCATGGTGGAAGGGTGACACGTATTATTTGTACCATACGTATGCTGTCTTCAAGGGGGATAATTAATTAAAGGCGTCCTTAATAACTAAGGCAACCTGACAGCAGCACTCAATCCTTCCGTGCATGATTGTACATCATCCATAGCTTGCATATTATGCTCTCCATATTATAGTATTAGGTAGATACCTGATCATAGTATGTTATTATTAAATCCTTTGCATTCTTTAATGGTTAGTCCATTATAGATAGGATAGCAATACTAAGATGATGATGATGATGATTCAGAGGTGCATATTATTTTTTTACAAAATGCTTGAAACATACTGAATTCTCAAGGATTAGAGAGAATAAATAGCATTATAGTTAATGATAGTTTTTAATGTAACTATTCATTTTAAACAATAAAAAAATATTTTAAAGTTGAAAGAAAGGGAAAAAAGAAAAAAATGAACTTTAAAGGTATAACTCCTTTTAGGAAAAGTAAAACCATTATTAATAAAGCAAACAACCAAACAAACAAGATAAAAGGGAAGGGGAAAGAAGAGAACGTTTAAGCAACCAAAAAATAGTAGCATAATAATATTTTAAGCATAATTGAAGTTGTAACTTCTTACACACAAGCCACAAGTTTATAAATAGAGTCATGTTATAAATATAGAACACATTGAAGCTGCAACTAAAATTTAAGTATGTATGTATAGATCCAAAGGATATGTCAGATACATTAGCTTTTATAAAATACATTAGTAACAATAAATAGTAAGCAGAATAGATTTGTCCAATATTCATGCAACTTAAACACTTATTTTATATAATTCTTTAGAACCAAAACTGGTAACATGAAAAACTCATACAAAGATTGACCAGAGAGTTGCCATTTTATTTTGAAAAAATCTGTTCCTCAACACTCTAATAATACATATCATTCATCCTCTACAACTTGTAATACACACAATCAACATATTGTGTCTTTATGTTGCACCTTATTCCATCTTTTGATTCAACTTAGAGGTGATGTGATCCCAGTCTTGCTTTCCTAATTAATGCTCAATATGATATTGGAGTAGTTGCATGTAGATATTCTACTTCATCATCCTTACCCCCTCTAAATGTTTTTCCAGTAAAACTGAAACTTTTTGTATGTGTACTTTATTTTGCCATCTCTCTGTTTACCAATTTTTAAAGCTTACTCTGAATTTATTAGTACATTAATCTTTTCAACACTTCATTTTTGTAGTCAAACAATTTTCTTTAATAATGCCACCTTTGTTGATATTTTTAGATGATCTTTCTGAAGATCTTATTGTTATTTTTGTTATTATGCAAATAGAATGTTAAGAACCAATACATTGATTCAGCTCCCAATTGCAACAAATTATCTTATAATAAAAGTATTGCATATGGGACTTGATTTCACCTCTTATTTATCTAATTAAAATTATTTTTTAAAATTTTCAATTTTCTTGCACAATTTCTAATCAAGATCTAGACCTTGCACTACACCTTCATAAAGCACTGTAGGCTGTACAATTGTTTTAAAAAAAATGTTTCGAAATTCTTTAAGTGTAGATATGGCAATTACTACATTTGTTCTTCATTGTATATAAAGCCTTCTAAACATTTGCAACTTGCTATGATATACAATGCTTCTATTTATAACTTTGAGAGCATTCTACTCTAGATATCTATATTTCTCTACAATCTCAAGTTTTTTATTATTTAGCTGGAAAGTGTAATTTCTATTATTAGTTTAATAAATTTACATGTTTTTTTTATCAACATGCACATTCATTTTTGTACATTCATAAGAATTTTCTAGTTGATGTAACATTGCTTGTAATTTTGTTTCTGAATTTGCAATTAAAGTCATTTCCATGGCTGCTCCTCTTTAATGACAGAATTTCGAGGTACTGTGTAATCCTTTTTTCTAGTTTGTTAATAAAAATCCTAAACAATATTGGTAAAAGGGGACAACCTTGCTTTACTCCTATATTGCTGTAAAACCAATAAGATTATGTAGTTTCATCATCTTTTAATTCAAAAATTATTTCTTTGTATAAATTTTGAATAAGATTGAGTAAACCAGCATGAACTTTAAGTTTGATAGGCCTGTTCCATAATTATTCAATGCAATATCTTAGAGGTACCAAATGATTTATTGGAAAATGCTTTCTTCTTAATCTTGCTTATGAAATAGCACATAAATTATTTTCTTCTGTCCAACATTTCATTGTTTTCCGTAGAATGGTACCTAGCAAGTTTGCAAACAAGTTACTAGTCATGATCAATCTATAATTATTTAAATTTAATATATCTTCTTTTTTAAAAAGTGTAACAACTCTCCTAATCATCCACTATGTGGTCAAACCATTTGCATTTCTTCATTAAGCATTTTCCAAGCCTATGTCTAAACAACATTCTACCACATTTTAATTATTCAGTATATAATCCTTCTTCATCTACAGCTCTTCCAGAAGCTAATTTTTAAATTTTCTCTTCTACTTCATCATATGTAAGTTTTGTAATTTGCCTTATGGTGGAGCAGAGTTTTGTAGAATACTTAACTCTGTGTTAATGGAATATCTTTATTTGGAGAAATGTTATTTTAAAAAAGTTTCCAAAAAAATTATGGATATTGTTTTAGCATTTGCACCATATTTTTTTGATGCTCTTAGAAATTTTCTTTTTTTCTGTCAAAGCAGTTTCATATAGTCCTTGGTTAAGGCTTGGTCATTACAAGAATTTGTAATAGCTAACCTTGCTGGTAGAACTTTTTCATCAAACTATATCTTACTTGTAAACTTTTTTTTAGTGAGATTTTTGGCAACTTCTAATAAAATTTTTTCTAATCAAGCTTTAGATTTTAAAAAAAAATCAATAAATTATAGAAAACTATAGGAAATGTTGTGGAGACTTTATTAATTTATCACCAATTTTGATTGCTGCTACATTTTGTGGAGTGGTTAGCAGGAAATCAAGTCACGAACGTCTTCCTTTTCTTTTTAATGTAAATCTATTTGCTTGAGAGAAATTTTTGAATCCCATAAAAAACAATAAGATCAAAGCTTTGGTCCTCATTCTAACATGTGCTTTCTTGTTTGATTTGTTTCAGTGTTCTTTGATGTGCTTTCCCATCCATTTTTAATTTGACTGTAATCTCCCATATCTAGCCATATGGGATTATTCTGCTACTCTATAGTATCAATATGCTTAGAACCAATCCTTGTAGTAAAGTCACTACATATATAAATTCAATTCTATCCCTTCTTAAATATTGAAAAGGATATTTTTTTCAGTGAACCTGGCTTCGTATAATATGTTGCATCTCGTGGGCAAAAGTATCCAAAAAAAAAACAAAAAAACCAAGGCATTTTCTATGGATAATCTTCAACCAAATATATTATTTATGCAGTTCAATCTTTTCCATCTTAATTATCTTTTGAATTTTCTCTGAAAATACAAGATAATCCGCTTCTTGTTTATTAGATCTAAGACTTGCTACTCTTATTCTACTAGTAGGCAACTTGAAATTTTCATAGTCCCTTTTTTCTCAAATTTCAACTACTTCAAAAATATCAAACTTCTTAAGAAATCAGTAATATACCATGCAAGCATTTTAGGGGCAATGTGACCATCTATATTCATAAATTCATAGTAGAAATTGCTCATAAAAAAAGAAAATGTTCTATATTTAATTACTGCAGTATATTGTGCATTTAGAAAAGCTACCTTACTATTTGTGTTGCTTTTAGCTTTGTCCATTCTTCTATTTTCTCTACAAGCTTTTTTTTTAAAGATCTTTTTTTCAAGTTGTTATAATTATGCCAAATTTTTGCCCAAACAGTTAAATCAGTAAATTTCACAATAAAATAACATGGTTTATCACTTTTGAATCATGGACAATAAGCATCCATGACTGTATCTCGTGAGACTAAAATGTATATTGTATTTTTCATGATATCATGAACAACTATAAGTAGATTTTGATTTTGATTTATGGGACCACTAAACCAAAGATTTAAAGCTCTTCCTTTTTTACTTATTGTTCCTTTATCAAGTAATGCAACTGTTTTGTTCTTTTCAATCGTTGCTTTGATTCATAGTTCAGATTTTAACTTATTACTTTTTTTATATAATCCATTCTACTTCTATCAGTTGTTTTTGTATCGTCATAGTTTCCAGGTTTTCTAGATTTAGAATGTCTATTTTATTGTATATCTTTCAATTCTAGCTTAAGAAGTCATAGCAGTTTTACCTGTATAACATTTATGATAAATGCAAACGATTTTATAAACTCAATTATTATATAAACTATTCTTTTGATCTTTAAAGTCGAAGAGTTTTTTTTATCTTATTTTACCCTGCGTCTATTTGGTTAGAGCTATATTTAATGAATAGCACACAGGCAAAAGCTATTATTTTCCTTTATTTTATTTTTTGCCACGTGAACAAGGCTATATTAAAAGCCAATTCTATCGTCTCTCCTGTTCTTGTGTTTTATAACAGGAATTTCATGCCCTTCAAGCAACAATTTAATTTTTACCGGTCGCAGTTTTAGAAGAAACAATTAAATATTTCATACATTATACAAGTTTTTCATTTTCATGTGACCAACGCTAGGGATACATCACACTTATTCACATGTCGAACAACCATGGTTGCTGGAAAGTTGGTGTGATAGAACATGTTTGATAACAGCAAGGATTCTTTGAAATTTCGTTAACCGTTACTACAAGTAAAAACCTTTTAAGTTAAAGAACGAAATTTTTTGCAGTTCAACTTTCAAGGAGTTCTGTAAGCAGAGTTTCATTGTTATTAGTGATTTTTTGCAATTTCAGGGCAGGAAAGAAAATCTGCAAGAATCGTGGAACAAAATATGCTTTGTTCGCTTCACAAAAGTCCATTTATTTGAGCTACTAAAGTTAATTGCTAAGCGCAAAGAAAGCTATAGCCGGGAGAGGGTCTGACTAAAGCTGTTAGAAATAGCATTCTAGCCACCTTTTAATGCGTTAGTTCTTGAAATTTTTATTGTGACCAAGAAGGGCCCTCTCTAGTTAGCTGGTAGTCGGCCTCTCAACCAAAATGAGAGGTGGCTCAATTGATTAGATCATTATCTAATAAGTATTAAAAAAAAGTCTTAAAAATGATAAAATGAAGCATAAAATCAGACAAAGCTTCATTTTATCATTTTTTAAAAGATTTTTTCTTTAATAATTTTCCAAGCCATTTCTGAATTCATCATTACATCTAGATTTTTAGTGTCGTAGAAATAGTAAGAGATGAAAATAATGAAGAATTTTCCCATGGAGGATAATGAGTTATAAAAGTTTGAATGCAGATGAAAATTCTATTGACTTGACTTGGTTCTTTTAATTTTAGCCATGCATGTCAACTGCATGGATCTAAAAGATAGCTCTATATTCTATGTCACTCTAGTCATGAGATGTGCTTGCTTGCCTTCCCAAATTCAACTTGAATGTATATTTTACTATTCTTGTAACTGGCATGCATGTGAATTTAACCTGCTCCACTGGTAACGTTCACGGTGTCCTTTCAAACAAATACTTCATGGCTGATGCCCACTCAATTTTCTGAAAATATTGTTAGAGCTGTCATGTCTTGCTTTAATTTAGATTTGAAGGTTTCAATTGATGTTTAATTTTCTTTTGCCTTTTCTCTAAAAGAAGTGTGCATTTTACTTCCTGGCAGTGATGGGCTCCATTTAAGTCCTGTTGGTAATCAAATTTTGCTTGAAGAGCTTTTGAAGGTGCTGAAAAATTCAAATTGGATTCCAAACTTACACTGGGAGTTTTTGCCCAATGATTTTGATGAACCTTCTATATACGATTATATACACCCGTCACAAGAATTAGCATTCAATAATCCACAAGAGTTGCAAGGCAAGTAAAATGGTACTGACTGCAAAGATGATTCTGGTTTTCAGAAAGTAGATACGGGCGAAAACATGTATTTTCATTGCTATTACCTATTTTTATGTTTGTAAAATATTGTTATAGGATATGATGAATAAATTTTTATGGTGTGGGAGTTTAACTGTATACATAACTTTATTGTGTAGGTAAAATCATCTGTACAATAGACATTTTAATAGTTATAAATTCCTATTATTAATTTGTTTTTTTCTGTAATTTTAAATAATCATAAACCAACATGTATCATGCTTGAGCAATCGTACCATTAAGTGGGCAGTTTTTTTAAAAAAAATAACAGCAGAGAAATTTTTTGAAGCATTATTTCTTTTCAGTTCAAAGCTTTTCATTAGTGTTGCCCTGTGATACTGATTATCCAGTAAATAGATGATAATGGAGTCGAGCTCTCAAGTAGGATAGTAGGAAAGGGCATCTTCATGAAGTAATATGTTTGATTGTGGTATGAGTTGTCTGTGAGAAGTAGCTCAGCGTAGACTCACTATCATCTGTGCTTTAGATTTCAAGTCAAAAATAACAATGAACACATTATATTTCATATATGGGTATTCTGAAAATATAATTCTACAACAAACGAGGCTCACACGTATGACTTAGTTAACCACAGCAAAACTTGCAACCTGTCTGTTATCAGACCAGCATGGAACTGAAACACCACCACCCAGTACTTTATTATTAAATATAGATCGTATGTTGTACAAGGCACATGAAAACAGAACTGTTAATCAGTAATCATTAAATGGCATGTTAGATACAAATTGAAACTGCCTTGGAAATAAGGTTAAGGTACACCATGAGCAGGTTAGAACATTAGTCAAGTTATAGGTGCCTACTGCATTGTCATGATGCATTAAAAACTATGCAACAACAATAAAGCTCGGATGTCGGATAATGGGGAAGCTGTCTTTGTTTGGGACGCATTAAATCATGAATTGACCTTTGAATTTACCATTGAACCTAGTTTTGTTTATTTAAAGAAGTCAACTTACTTCCCGATTTCTTCGGCCGGTCAAATGAAATTATCTACAAGATATTTGTTGACCATTGCACCTTGTGTCTAATGGAGTTGGAATTTATTGAACAAAACGTACAATATATTTGTTCTTGATAAGTGACCTGATCTGCTGGAACACCAACCTACAAGTGAAAATGATAAGGATCCCTGTTAAATTTTTTTTAAAAATAATTATGGGGATTCATTAATAATCTTTAGAATGTTTCATTGTGTTTATGGAGACTACAGGACTTCCTGGATCTATTTGTATGAGCCTGTAAAATTACACTGAAAAGACTAAGGTTTGAGAGGACATAGGTTGTTTAAGAGATGGTATATCTTTTCTTCCCTGATCTTAAATCTTATTTCGAAAGATTAATACATTTATTATATAAAAATCACATAACAAAGGTATAGAATATGTTGAAGGAAAACATTTATTAATGCTATTAAGCAGACTTGTTAGTCCTTATATTTAAAACTCCTTTGTAAATTATTAGATCAAAAGAGATGAATCATTGTCAAAGTTGAAAATGATTGTCATCTTTGATGCTCTTTGTTGTTTTTTATTAATTTATTTGATTAATGTAACAATGACAAATGAGAGGTGGTTACATGGGAAGAATGATACCACTAGTATGCAACATGCTTGGTAATTATGATGGGGGTACTTGGTTAGTGTTTCTAATTATAGATTTTAATTTTTACTATAGAAGGGAATTGAACATAAGACTTGTGAGTCGGGTTAGGACAGTGTGTGTTTTGTACAACATTGGAAATGATTGCCATCTTTGATGGTTGTTTATTATTTTATTTGATCAATGTGCCAATGACAAATGAGAGGTAGTTGTAGTGGGAGCATAATGCTATTAGTCTGTTGCATGCTTGGTAATTATGGTGGGGCACTTGGTTATAGGTTTTAATTTTTACCAATGAACATAGTTAAACATAAGAACTCTTGGTAGCAAGAAGATTGTGCTAACCATTGAGGAGAAATTTTATAAGGTAAGCTGGGCTACATGGAGATTAGAATACTATAGCACATTGAGGCACTTGGTTATAGGATTTTATATTATAGATTTAATTTTTACGATTGAAAGGATTTGAACATGAGACCTCTTGGTAGTAAGAACATTGTGCTAATTGTTGAGTAGATATTTTGTATGTAAGGAGGGCTACATGGAGAGTAGAATGCTATAGTACATTGCATGTCTACTTTATTTGGTAAGGAAGGCCACATGGAGAGTAGAATGCAATAGTGTGTTGCATGTCTGATAAATATGGTGAGCATTTGATTATTGCATTCTCAATTAGAGGATGAGTTTGCTTCCATTAGAGGGAATCGAACACAAGATCTACTTTTAACAAAGATCGTTATGCTAAACATTTGGGTTGATCCCATGTGTTAAAAGGTAAGACAAGTGTAACAATTTTATTCAAACTCTACCATAGTTACATTGGTTGCTTTTACTAATAAGAAGTGGCTCAATTAGTAAACTCATCGTCTAATAAGTAAAATGAAGGCAAGATGTTGCTAGTTTGAGTAACACTTAAGGAACTTTTATATTCTACCTAAGTATCATGTTGGTTATATGTTCAGGATAGTTAAAAAGTTTTAATTTTCAACATCTCAGTTCCACTTTGGATGATTTATTAGTAAGTGTATTTAAACCTTGAGAATGTGGATTTAGCTAATATTTTATATGGTAAAAGGAGAAGCTAATATGTTGTATAGTAAAGAAGTTGCTTGAAGAGTAGAATGCCACTAGTACGCTATGTATTTGATAAATATGGTGGAATACCTAGTTATGCATTCTCAAGTGTAACAATTTTATTCTAACTTTGCCATGATCATAGTGGCTGATTTTTGTTAGTGAGGCATTGCTTACTTGGTTAGAGAAATGTAGCCTATGGTTCTTAAGTCACAAATTTGATTCCAAGTGGTATGTGCATTTGACATTATTATAAGCTACTTAAGTTCAAATTTAAGTATCATAGATTCAAGTTTGAATATCATTCCTTTACAATTCCCTCACATTGGCTAATTTATTTTTCATGCATTGAATCCTAAGGTTATACAAGTAAGAGGCATGACCAATTGAATCTAATGTGGAATAGGTGGAACTAAATGTGCTTCAAGTAAGACTTGAATAAGCAACCTTTTACTTGCATAATACTTATTAGATAATGAGCTAACCAATTGAGCCACCTCTTATTTTGGTTGAGAGGCCAACTACCAACTAATTGAAGAGGGCCCTTCTTGGTCACAATAAAAATTTTTGTTTGGTTATAACACTAAGGGAAGGCTCTTGATCATAGGAAATAAATTTTTTTAATCATAATGTCAAGAGGAAGCTTCTTGGTCATGGTAAATAATATAAATCCATCATAATACACTAGAGGAGGTGAGGAATTTTGTCATCGAAAGATTTAATCCTAAGATTTGATTTTTTCGAGAGGGAAAAGATCCTCTTGATCAAAATAAAATAAAATAAATATATAGCTAATTTAGTTGTGGGACAATCAATCACTTGCCAAGTCTTTATACCATTATGAATACACATTTAACTAATATTTTGTATGTTAAAGGGGATTAGATGGAGAGTAAAATGGTACTAGTATGTTGTATACTTGAAAACTATGGTGGGTCAATAAAACATCCAAATCATTACATCATAGCTTCAAAACACCATTACTATCATTGAAAGAGAAAGTAAGGACTCAACGATTGGAGAGTAGAATGGTACTAGTATGTTGTATACTTGAAAACTATGGTGGGTCAACAAAACATCCAAATCATTACATCATAGCTTCAAAACACCATTACTATCATTGAAAGAGAAAGTAAGGACTCAACGATTTTGTAGTGGTCAATATTGGTTTTCAAATTAATGAAATCCAAGAATTGATTTTCATATTGAAAAATAAGTCAAAACCAGTGTTAAATAACTGTTGCTATGATAGTTGTTTAGCCATAAATTTTGTATTGGTAATTAGGTGTGATGAGTCGCGTTTTGGGCGACCGCGATATCGTGGTCGTGATATTGCATGCTCATCGCGATATCACGTACGCGATATCGCAGCTCGTCGCTAGTTCTATAAATAAGAGGCGGCTCTCCCTTGTTTCGCATCCAGTTTTAGTCTCTTAGCAAAGCTTTGGCAGTTTTTCCCTTCCAGAGATAGAATAATTTCCCAGTGTTTGCCCGCAGTGTGGTGATTGTAATTGTATGACAACCTTATTCAAGTGTGACTTACTTGGACATGCACATGATTGGCAATAAAGATCGAGATTACTTCATCATTGCAGCATTCACTTAGTTTAATTATTTATTTATTTAATTGTTATTTACTGCTTTCTTATTTAATATCTCTCACCATTAAACTCCTATTAGACGCGGAATGAGTATGACTTAATCACGAGCATTTAAGTGTGACTACTTGGTAACCCAGTAGCGTACCTAGGCCATGCGCTTGGTAATCCCAGTGGTAGTCGTGCACGAGGTCCAAGATGTGTACGGATGATTAAGGAACGGATGCTCATCACACTTAGGCTAGTTTAGATTCTCTTACCCTTTCCTCCTATCTTAGTTAATATTACTTTCTATTGCCTTTAGGAGTAGCATTAGATTAGGAACACAACATACACCTCACTCTGGACTAAACCATACGTGACAAAGATAATACTAGTCCAGGTGGGAAGATAGCGAACTGTGACCTAAGGCTAACTATCTAGGTGCCACAACTAGTCCGTCTGTGAAGTTCAACCAGATCGCACGTGAAAACGCTCGTATTCGTATGGTTGAGTGTAGGGGTACCTCGCCACTCATCAAGGTGGGTCATTACATATCAATAATAATTTCCATGAAAAAGTTCATCCCTTGTTTACAGTTACGATGATAATTACTTTCCATGGCAAAGTCTACTCAATACTTAATCATAATAATTTCCCTAAAAAGTTATCTTTTGGCCGCCATTAGCTTACATTTGATTTTTTTAGATATCTATCTCAAGTGTAACTCTACTAATGTCGATCCCATGGCTAGATAAGAAAGGAGGAGGGTTAGCATCAGGTTGGTAGCCAACTATAAAACCATGCTAAATCTCATGGATGAGGCTTTTTTTAAGGCTTTGTAGATACTAGGACATTTTCCTGATATGATGCATAGCAATCACAAGGCCTACTTATTGTATTTAAAGAGAAACAAAGACTTAGTTCTTCATAGAGGTGAATGGGAAAAAAGAACTGATGTAACCAACCCCATTTTGTTGGGACATGGCTAGGTTGATTATGATGATGTCCACTCAAGTGTGCAATGTTACATTTGATATTTTGAAAAAAAAATTAAGGAAAATTAATTATTAGTAGGGATGATTATCCCGACCTTAACAATATTTACATCACTTTCAAATTTTGTACTTGAATTTAAAATAGCGAAAGGATTTAAGCTGACAATAGAAAGTTGTGAAAATAATAACATTTGTAGAAAAGCTAGATGCATAAGGAAATGATGTGATATACTCTTCATCACTATTACTTTACCTCTTAATGTTAACCTTACATTAAGAATCTTTAGCTTGAGCTATAACCTGTTTCTCAACATTAGATATCTGAGTTAGCATTGGTCTTATCAAATAAAGGCAAATTTATCTTATGTGTCATCTATCTAAATTGATCAATACTTTCTATTGTACAAATAAAAACATTTATAGAAGCTTTTGTTTTTACTAGTTTCTTAACTTGATTTTTCATATATTCCACGTTAAATTATTTTTTAATATCTTCAACTTCCACATGTTTTTTCTTTTCTTTAACATCTTTTTTCTTGGGTGTTGGAACCTAAAACAAGTGAAACATAGGTACATCCCAAGATATATAATCCAATTAGGAATTTATATATCTCAACATTGCCCACCAAAATTAAACCCATGACTTAGAGCTTCCAAATCAAGTATTTTACCACTAAGTTAACATCTCATTGTTAATTGTCCTTCATGATGACAAAAATTGTAAGAATTAGACTATAATATGTAATTGGCTGAATGTAAGTCTGCTCACCTACTTGCAATACCAATTCTTTTTTATGGTTAAGAAGATTGATTTTCACAAAAAAATGTCTACAAGAACTAAATAGTGCGAAAATAAATTCTATATGCTTAATGGAATGGAAAATATTATCAATTTGTTGCTTAGCTCTTTGAAAAATCAATAAAATATTAAACAACTTAACAAAATAAGGAACTTTAGAACATTCCTCAGATTAGGCATTGATAAATCCAAAAATTTTGAGGCAACACTACTGTAGTTACTATATCGTAATCTATGATGTTGTAGATATGTTATTGTATCTCAACATATGTTATCGTATAAATGATATCATGGGGTGTGTGCCAGCCTATATAAGTAGCACTTGGACACATGGATCTGTAATAAATTTAATAGCTTAGTAACAGAACTCTTTTAGTTTATTTTCTTGAATTCACTACTTAGCAGTGTGTGCTTGCAACATGATGTTTTGTAATTGAATGGAATCTTTATTTGAGTGTGATGTACTTGGACACATTGCATGACTAGCAATAAAGATCGAAATTACTTTACATCATTGAAGCAACACTTAGTTTTATTTTTATTTTCAATTAGTTTACTATTTACTATTTTCATACTTAATGTTTACAATCATTTGCAATTTACTTTTAATGTTGTTAAGCGGAATGAGTACGATTGATCTTGAGCACATAAGTGTAACTACTTGGTAACCCAATAGTACTATCACTTGGTATGCCCAGTAGTAAGGTACTTAGTAATCCTAATAGTAGTTGCATGAAGTTCAAGGTGTGACCAAAAGATCATGATCGGCTGCTCATCGCATAGGCTAGTTTAGATTTGTTTTACTATCACTTAGATTTAGAAACCTTTACTTTTACTTCATGTTTACTAGGAGTCTAATGGCCAATTCAACATCAATATGATATACCTCACCATGAGTTAAATCATACACATTGATTTTACGAACTCACGTGGGAAGACAACAATTGTGAACGCTAATCAATTACTGATATAATCACATTACCTTATCTACAAAGTTAGATTGGGTTTGCATGTTGATGAGTCGTCATATGGGGTGACCGCGATATTGCATGCCCAGTTGCGATATTGCATACGCGATATTGCGGCTTGCCTCAATTTCTATAAATAAGAGGGGGCTTTCCTTATTCTAGCATCTAGTTCTTAGTTCCTTACCCAGACTCTTGCAGTTTTTCCTTCTTAGAGTTAGAATTATTTTCCAGTGTATGCCCGCAGTGTGGTGATTGTAATTGTACAGCATCCTTTATTCGAGTGTGATGTACTTGGACACGCACATCATTGCAGCATTCACTTAGTTTAATTAATTAATTATTTAATTGTTATTTATTGCTTCCTTAGTTAATATCTCTCACCCTTATCTCCTAGTAACGCGGAATGAGTACGACTTAATCATGAGCATTTAAGTGTGACTACTTGGTAACCCAATAGCGTACCTAGGCCATGCACTTGGTAATCCTAGTGGTAGTCGTGCATGAGGTCCAAGATATGTATGGATGATTAAGGAATGGATGTTCATCACACTTAGGCTAGTGTAGATTCTCTCTTACCCTTTCCTCCTAGCTTAGTTAATCTTATTTTCCATTGCCTTCAGGAGTAGCATTAGATCAGGATCACATCAGATACCTCACTCTGGACTAAACCATATGTGACAAAGATAATACTAGTCCAGGTGGGAAGACAACGAACTACGACCTAAGGCTAACTATCTAGGTGTCATAACTAGTCCGTCTACGGAGTTCGACTGGATCGCGTATGTAACGCTCGTATTTGTATGGTTGAGTGTAGGGGTGTGTTATCGTGGGTGTGTTATCATAGCTGTCAGCAAATTCATGACTCATCATACCCCCACGACTGAACGAAAACTCGTCCTCGAGTTAAAGTGAGAACAAGCTCCATTGATTACATAGTGGATAAGTATGGAATTATTGAGTGGCGAGGTACCCCTACACTCAACCATACGAATATGAGCGTTACATGCACGATCCGGTCGAACTCCGTAGACGGACTAGTTGTGGCACCTAGATAGTTAGCCTTAGGTTGCAGTTCATTGTCTTCTCACCTGGACTAGTATTATCTTTGTCATGTATGGTTTAGTCCAGAGTGAGGGGTATAATGTGGTCCTAATCTAATGCTACTCTTGAAGGCAATGGAAAATAAGATTAACTAAGCTAGGAGGAAAGGGCAAGAGAGAATCTACACTAGCCTAAGTGCGATGAGCATCCGTTCCTTAATCATCCATACACATCTTGGACCTCGTGCACGACTACCACTGGGATTACCAAGCACATGGCCTAGGTACGCTACTGGGTTACCAAGTAGTCACACTTAAATGCTCGTGATTAAGTCGTACTCATTCCGCATTACTAGGAGATAAGGGTGAGAGATATTAACTAAGGAAGCAGTAAATAATTAATTAATTAATTAATTAATTAAACTAAGTGAATGCTGCAATGATGAAGTAATCACAATCTTTATTTCCGATCATGTGCGTGTCCAAGTACATCACACTCGAATAAAGGATGCCGTACAATTACAATTATCATACTGCGGGCATACACTGGAAAATAATTCTAACTCTAAGAAGGAAAAACTGCAAGAGTCTGGGTAAAGAACTAAGAACTAGATGCTAGAACAAGGAAAGCTGCCTCATTTATAGAAATTGAGGGAGGTCGGGATATCGCGTATGCGATATTGCGGTCACTCCATATGACGACTCATCACACGTGAACACTTGTATCTTGTATGGTTGGGTGTTCGATACTCCATTACTCATCATTGGCATTGTTGCTAGGGATAAGTCAATGTTATACTAAGTAATTAATTTTCCAAAGTTCGTTATATCAAAACCTAACTCTAATCTTCACAACCTTAATAAAAAACACATGTAACACAAATTGTCAAGATACAATAACATGGCTTCACATAATGATCAACTATCACCTACCAAGGAAATAAGGAGTAGTGATAGAATTGCTAATGGAGAAGACTGGGGAATGCTAATGTAGACATGTATTACTTGTGCTCACATTGATCCATACCATCTAGTCTTTACCTTCATATTTCATTAAGAAAAGAAAATGAAGCGGAGAGACATGTAAGGTAACATATTCCTATTTTCTAAATGTCCAACGTTGAACATGCTACAAACTACTCTAAGGGGAATGCACTTGGACCAGATTCAAGAAGGGTATCATGTGACTCAACACATGACCAGACCCTATGAACCTATAAGGGAGTAAATAAAGAAAGATGTTGTTCTGAAGATCAAACATGTTCATACCAAAGGGAAGCAAGCCAACACATCTGTTGTCATAGAAGATCTTGATGCTGATTAGTTCATTTTGGAACAACTCCACTAGAACCATGAGGAGTCATCCAAGACATCTATCATCAGACGAGAGGAACCTGTCAAAGCCCAACTTCACTCTACTTTGGTAGAGACACACAAGAGGGAGGCTACTGACTCAAGGTGCAAGTAAGACTCTAGGCCAAGGGATCTTGCTAAGTCCTACAAAGAAACTCACAAGAGTAATGAAAGGATAACCAGCTAGCATTTTTCTCCTACTACCTCTTGTACTTCATTTCAATCATTAGAGGACTATGACAGAAGACAACACAAGTACCAAGACTTTGATAGGGAAAAGAGAAGAGCTCATGGTCATCATGATTGATACTCAAGGTATTTTAATTCAAAAGATGAGGAGTGTGAATGAAGAAGGTATAGAGATAGAAGAGAGGATCAAGAGAGGCACGAGCATAGAAGGGGTCACTGCTACCACAAGCCTATGAACTTGATCATGATGATGAACCCCTTATGACAACTTGTAACATGATCAAGATTCAGAAAGCGATCTACATTCTAACTAAGCATGTGAGAGACAACCAAATCAAATGGCTAGATATGAATATTATACCCTAATTTGAAGAAGGTTACAACGTTGATCCTCAACATCACCTTCAAGCATTACATGATGCATGTGTCCTTCAAAACATAGAGAGTGATTGGTAGAAATTAAAGCTGTTTCCTAGAACACTTGTAAAGGAAGTAGAAAGTTAGCATAGGTCACTAGAACTTGAATCCATCAGATGTTGGAGTATCATGCTTGAAATTTTCAATGACATATATCAGACATATTCATGAGTGTCAAACCTAAGAAAGAAAATCCAAAACTAGAAACAAGGAATCCACGAGACCCTTGATGTAGTAATGGAAAAATATTATTCACTATTACATAGATGCATAGGCCATGAATCTTCATCAAAGGAATAGCTAAGGCACATCATAGATGGGCTGAGCAACAAAACAAGAGAGACCCTTGGGGTTTATGCCTAAGGAAGACTATTAGAATTAATCACTCATTGAATTCAAAGACTCATTGATCAAGTGACAAAAGAAGAAGGAGAACTTAGAAAAAGAAAATCAATTGAAGAATATAACATGAATCCATCAATTTGTAAAAGAGATAAATGGGTGTCTAATACCCAAGAGGAAGAAACCTTGGACTAGGTCATTAGGAAAGAGAGACCATCAATTTAGAAATTTGTTGTCAATGTTGTAGCATAAGTAGTGAAAATGTGGGAATCAGTAGATGAACAATGTACAACAACACTAAAGATTGTGGAGGAGAAAGTAGAACAAGCACTCAATAGAGAAGAAGAAATTTGGACAAAAAGGCAAAGTTGCTTTAGTAGCTGGGTACTCAAACACTAGCTTCATAAATGATGAAGGTTACACCATGTGCTAGTATGAACATCCTAAGGGATGTTGTCTAGTCATGGTACATTTTCAAGAAATGAGGGCATACACACTTAACCCACAATTTTTTCAAAAGAAAATGCCGAAATGGTTACCTTATCCTTAGGGTAACTATAGATGACAACCTCAACCAACGTACCATCTTAGTGGAGCTTTTTCATAGTCATAGAAGCAGCACCATCAATAGTGGCAGTAGCCACAATCATGGGCCATGCCACCGTCACCCTAATAGTATTCATATCAATAGCCTAATTCTTATGGATACTATGTCTAGCATCCAGTCTTGCCTAATCATGCAACTGTAGTACTATTCAATAAAATACCATAGATCAATGCTACCAAGGACTGATTCCAACTTATACGTGCATCCACCAATAGTTGGACCTTCTACTCAACACTTTAGTCCTATGCCACCAATGCCACCTCTTATTATGTAGGGGAACTTGCCATCACAACCCAGCCAAAAAGTGCAACAAGGGTAGTTAGTACACATGAGAGAAAGGTTACTTATGAGTCTCAACCCAAGAAATGACTATTCTTTAGAATAAGTCTAGAGAAGAATCAACATATGGGAAACACGTCTAACTCCACCCCATCCACATCAAGTCCTTTCTAATACAATAAGCTTCCAACTTTATTAGGTTCAAACATCACAACTGTCATGCTCACACAAACAGTAACTCACTGGATCAAGGCAGGGGCTCTTTCACAGAAAAGAACTGACCTAGGAAGTCCCTTGATTTATCTCCAAATAGTAAGATAAAAACTGTGCAAAGATTTATTAGATTCTGGGTTTGGAATAAATCTAATATCTCAAGACATGTACTAGGCCTAGAAGCTCCCACCACTAAAGAAAAGTAACATCTGTTTAGAGTTTGCAAACTAGTCAATCACAATTTCCCTTGGACAAGTGGATGACGTGATTACCACCATTTGTGGCTAGTCCTATCCTACTTATTTTCTAGTAATTCATGTGGGGAAAAATAAGGAAGAGTTCCCAATTATCATGGGAAGAGCTTGGCTTAGCATCATAGATGCTAAGCTTGGAATTCATGATTTATTCTTGGAAATTTTCAAGGAAGATCAAGCTGGAATCATACATAGACAAAGGGTTCCATGTATCGCATATAGTAATCAAGAGTACAATTACGTGCAAAGAATATGGACCATTGAACATAAAGAGACTAAGGCATGCAATAAATGTGTAGAAACAAGTTGTGTGTAAAATTGCTTATATGCAGCAACCACCTAACAAGAAGGCACCTAGTGGCTGATTACTAATGAAGAAACCCAATATGATAATTACATGGAACTAGAAGAACATATCATTAGTACCTACATGGCAGAAATAGATAAGTTGGAACAACTAAGGAAAAGATAGCCTTACCCTTAGAATAATTAGGAGGAAGAAATAGACTAGGGACACTTAGAAATCCCAAATATAGTGGAACCAGAACTACTGGAATTGCAAGCCCTACCAACAATATTAGAATATGAATTTTTGAACAACAAGAAGCTAGTAAGTATTAACACCAACCTAGGCAAGGAGTAAAAAGGAAAATTACTAGAAGTGCTTAATAGATGCCTTATAACATTTACGTGGTCTTATGATGAGATCATAGGAATTGATCCACGAATTTTCCAACACCGAATCTACATTGATCCTGCAATCAAACCAGAATGCCAAAATTAATGAAGACTTAATCCTAAACTCAAGGAGGTAGTCAACTAGGAATTGGAAAAGTTGCTAAAGGAAGAATTCATTTATCCAATTGTGGATAGTGAATGGGTAAGCCCTTTGGTGATAGTTCTTAATAAGGAAGGTAAATCATTGCATCTGCATTGACTTCTAATTGTTGAATTCAACCATGTTTAAGGATCATTTTCCATTACCATTTGTGGATCAAGTCCTAGATACAGTCTTAGGACATGAGTACTATAGTTTTTTGGATGGGTATAACAGATACAATCAAATCCGCATTGCTCTGGAGGACCAAGAGAAAACCATGTTCACTAGCCCATGGGGAATGTTTACTTGTAGGCAAATGCCTTTCAATGTGTGCAATGGACCAACAACCTTCTAGAGACTATTTTTAACCATCTTCTAGAAGTAGATAGGTAATGGTGTTGAAGTTTTCATGGATGATTTTTTCACATAAGGGCTGGATTTCAAATAAGCCCTGGATCAATTAGAGCAACTACTTAAAAGATGTGTTGAAACTAATTTGAAGCTTAATTAGTAGAAGAACCATCTTATGGTCTAGGAAGGCATAGTACTGAGACATAAAATCTTCCAGAGTATAGAGGTAGATCCTAAAAAATTAGTGTCATCCAAAATATCACTCAAAGGTTGTAAACAGTAAAAGATGTAAGATCCTTTTTGGGCCATATGGGATACTACAAAAGATTTATTGAAAACTTTTTGAAAATAGCCAAACCACTAGTAGAACTCACAAAGAAGGATGTATCTTTTAAGTAGATTGAGTCATGTGAAAAGGCATTCAAAACTTTGAAATAGAAGTTAGTTGACACACCAATCCTTGAAGCTCTCAATTGATTAAGGCTTGCTCATATCATGACTGATGCCTTCAACTATGCACTTAATGTAGTACGAATACAACTTGATGATCAAAAGAGACCATACTACATACACTATGCCAGCAAGAGCATCATTGGAGCATAATTAAACTACACCACAACTGAAAAGCAGCTCATGGCTATAGTATATGCACTTGAAAAATTCAAACATTATATGCTCAGTTACTAGATCTATGTCCACACAGACCATAGTGCCATCCAATTTTGAATGAACAAGCCAACGGTTAGTCTTAGAGTGATAAGATGACTTGTGATTCTTCAAGAGTTTAACATTACAATGATAGATAAAAAAGGAATAGACAATGTTGTACCTGATCATTTATTAAGGTTGAGATGGGATGCAGACAACCAGGTAGAATCCTTATCAGACTAATTTCCCGATGAGGACCTCTCACTAGAATAGCAAATGTTGTAAATTCAACAGAACAGCCATGGACTACATAGCACCTTATGTATCTCATCACAAAAGAGATTCCTAGTAAATGGAATAGAAAACAACGTGAACAATTCCTTCAAAAAGCTAAACAATGTCTTAGAGTGATAAGATGACTTGTGATTCTTCAAGAGTTTAACATTACAATGATAGATAAAAAAGGAATAGACAATGTTGTACCTGATCATTTATTAAGGTTGAGATGGGATGCAGACAACCAGGTAGAATCCTTATCAGACTAATTTCCCGATGAGGACCTCTTCACTAGAATAGAAAATGTTGTAAATTCAACAGAACAACCATGGACTGCATAGCACCTTATGTATCTCATCACAAAAGAGATTCCTAGTAAATGGAATAGAAAACAACGTGAACAATTCCTTCAAAAAGCTAAACAATGTCTTAGAGTGATAAGATGACTTGTGATTCTTCAAGAGTTTAACATTACAATGATAGATAAAAAAGGAATAGACAATATTGTACCTAATCATTTATTAAGGTTGAGATGGGATGCAGACAACTAGTTAGAATCCTTATCAAACTAATTTCCCGATGAGGACCTCTTCACTAGAATAACAAATGTTGTAAATTCAACAAAACAGCCATGGACTGCATAGCACCTTATGTATCTCATCACAAAAGAGATTCCTAGTAAATGGAATAGAAAACAACGTGAACAATTCCTTCAAAAAGCTAAACAATACATGGATATAAATGGAAACTTGTACAAAATTTGTGTAGATGGGCTTATTAGAAGGTATGTACTTGATCATAACTAGCAAAGAGTGTTACAAGACATCCATGAAAGTCCATGTGGTGGCCACTATGCAGGGCAGATAACAACACTTAAATTACTGATGGCAGACTACTTTTGGCCTACTCTATTCTTTAGAGATGCTCACACTCTTGTCCAATCATGTGAATGTTGCCAAAGAGATGGAGGAATTATGGCCAAATATGAAGGGCCACAACACTAGATATAGTTGTTAGAGTCTTTTGGTATTTGGGGAATTGATTTTATGGGGTCCATTCAACTGATGTGAAACGGGAAATCATACATTGTTGTGACTGTGGATTATTGCACAAAGTGGGTAGAGGCAGTAGCAGTAAAGGATTGTACAGCAAAAAAAACTACCAAGTTTTTCCAACAAGATGTGGCGAACTGATTTGGTGTACCTAGAATGCTAATATCAGATAATGGGATCCACTTCACCCATGTTATCTTTAAGAAACCCATGCAACATCTTGGGGTTAACCATAAATTAACAACACCATATCATCCCTAAGGAAATGGTTAAGTTGAACTTATTATATGTGAAATTACTAGAATACTCACTAGGATGGTTAGTAGGTTTAGACATGATTGGAGTATGAAATTAAATGATGCTCTATGAGCTTATATGACATCTTGGAAATTACCTATAGGGTACACCCCATATGAGCTTGTCTATGGAAATTTGTTAACACTTCCAATCCAGGAAGAGCTTCACACTTTAGCTACTACTAGTGAACTTGACCTTGATTTGAGTTTAGAACAAAAGGAACGTCTAATGAATTTGAATATTTTAGATGAAAATAGACAATAGCACTTATGGGTAGTGAAGTACACAAGCACTACTCCAAGCGGCACAATTCGTGAATAAGAAATGTAACCATACACCTGGGTGATAAGATCCTTTATTACAATCCTAGCCATTTAGCACAAAAGGCTAAATTTCAAACACTTCGAGAGGGACCATACATAGTACATGCCACTTATCCATCTAGTGCCTTACATATTTATCACCCATCTAACCCACATAAGCTTATCCTTGTCAATATCCAACAAGTCAAATCATACTATGAGTACTCAAAGGAATCTACCCAACCTACTCACCAATCTTCCACTTGTTTTATCTTCCATTTCCCTGATCTTAGTCATGGGGGTGTCCATTTAAAACTATAGGTACTTACTGATTTTTCTATTTTTTTTTGTTTTACAATTCTTTTCATTTTTCACATTCTTTGACATTTTCTCATTCTTTTATACTTTCTCATTTCTTCAATTTTTCACATTCTTTAACATTTTTCATAATTTTACCATCTTTCCCATTTATTTTATACTTTGTTTCAAACCCTTTGTAATTAATTTTGATTGTTAATAAGACAAATTGAATAAAGGCAAGATGTAGCCCAATAAGGTAAAAATTTCTCTATGAAATCAAGTGATAAGAGATTGATTATTTGCACAATGAGCCAACATCATCCATCCATCCATTCTAATAATAAGAGGTTCTTACCATGGTTATAATGATATTCTTTCCATCATCAAACTAAGAATAAAACTTGTGATCATTATACCTAGATAGAAAAGTGAAGAACTAAGGAGGAATGAAAAGAGTGTGACATCAAGGGGGCTTGTACATTGTTTTTGGATTATTATTGTAAGTTTTATCGTGTTACTATGGTTGTATTATATCCTTGTAGACCTAACAAAATATGGGAGTAAGAGTAAAATAAGTGTTACCTTAAAAAGGATTGACTCAAATACCAAACAAAAGGCACCAAATAAGTTTCTTGGGATCCCACTGGAAAGACCTGTTATCCATCCCTGAAGGTAGGTAGCTTCTCACAAATGTAAAAATAAAAATATCGTTCCATGAATAAACTCCTCCCTTGGACAATATGCCAAGTGAGGAAACTCCTTGTCACATTTATAGTCTTACGATTGTAATTCCAAAAGATGAAACCATGTGATGTCATTGGAATGTGGTCTAGAATTAGGTTGAGTCTTAGACAGAAAGGCTAATGATTACCTTAACCACCAATAAAACACAAGAATTCATTATTCCTATGGTAAGACACCTCACGTCCTGATTTCTAAACCCATTTCATCTCACTGTTTCAATAATCATGACTATTGATTTTGTATATTATAGTGTTATTTTCCCAATTTGGTGGTACTCACATGTGTGTCTTGCTAAATAGGTATGCATTACATTTAACTCCATAAGTGCCTAAGAACACTTTTAGGCATGGTTATACAAGGGCATTAAGGGTTGGAGCCAGCTTTGGGGAGGATCCAATTGTATAATTGTTGTATCTTATACCTGCCAAGTGATTCCACATCATCTTGAGCCTTTGAATTCTCATAAATAACAATAAAATACTTCCCATATCATTTACACTATCTATTCTAATAACACAACAATGTTGTCTTTCTCATTCATTCCATTAATACCTCATATACTTTCATCACCCAAGATTCCTTAATCATAGACTTTCAACACTTATTTTTCATAACTGAAGCATCATCTCTATATCAAGACCCTTTCAACATGGTGCATATCTTCCAACTATCCTATGGAACTCAACTTTTTTGGAGAAAAACATTCAGAAATTTTGTTTTTTCTATGGTGACATCATATCTATGATATTGCAGGCACCTATGATATTGCATCTACGATGTTGTCTTTACGATATCACATCCATAAAAACTATATATAGTGCGAGAAAGTTAAATTTTTTTTTTCATTTCTGAATTTCATAAGAAGGGAGTTACCAATTTTTCTTTGTAGCTAAGAGATCTGACACTCCAACTTCTAACATATATAAGTTACACATTATTGCTCCGATTTGCATGATTTTTAAATCTACATGATCCTGGAGTGGTCACCTTAGTTGTGGGGTGGGGAGTGGTGGGGTGTGGGAGAGGGGGAGTGGGGTGTAGGGTGCTAGTAAGAAAAATTTGAGTCATTTTTTTTGAAATTGCTAACAACTGGAAGGTATTATAGGGGTAAGTCTATGGAAACATATTAAGAATTTTTAAAGTCAATCACTCATGTCAAGGCCAAAACAACTTTAAGAGACTTCTAATTGATCATGCCAGTCATTTAAAGTACTAATGGGGTTGTTATTGAACATATCCTAACTCTACAATCATAATGAACTAAGAACTTGATATGAATAAGGGTATGAGTAAGGTAGCAAATTATAGCTCGTTTAAAAATACTTTAGTAATTCCAAATCCTTGATTAATTGTAGATGATTCCAAAAAGAGGAGTACAAGGAGAACTCCCATGATTAGTAAGCAAAAGACCATGAGGCCATGGAAGAGGACAAGCGAGTGAGCAAAATCTGCAAGCAGAACAAGAAGAGTAGGAAGCATAATCCTTCAACATTCATCAACAAAATCTTGACACAAAGTAATTTGCTTGAGCAGAAGTGGATGTTCCACTAGTGCCCATCCAAGGACAACAACCCACACTATCACCTAAATGCCTTCAGGTTATTTAGGAAAAATCCATCATGTTGATAGTAATTGTGGAACTTAACTTTGGTCCATTTTTGGGATTTTCTCTAGAAGTTGTTAAAGCCCAACTTAAGTCATCTTCTTTATGGCCTACTTTGACAAACAATGGAGAGTGGTATTTAGAAGAAACACTCTAGTTTAGGAAAAATCAAGAACCTGATGTTACAATCAAAATTGAAGGAATCTCAATATCTTACTCAATTAAGGCAATCACAAAGGTATTAAATGTGCCTAATCTAGGAGCAAAGGCGACATAGATATTAACTAGATTTGACATAAACACCAGAAAGTTGTGGTTGCAGTGGGTGTATGACAAGGAAGATAAAGAATATAGTGAATTGATTGTAGAAGAAAAGATCTATTTCAAAATTGACACTTATCACCTATTTCCTACCAAGAGCTTGAATTGAATATCCACATATGTGGCCAGAGGGAGTACAATATTAATGGAAAAATTTAATGCAAACATTGCTCACCTCTACTTCATAGAAATTGAAAGGCAATTTGAGGAAAAGAAGGTGCAGAAGTTAATGCTTTCATTCCCTTGCCTTATCTGGAAGTTATGTAAACAAGCTGACATTCTAGGGTATACAAATGATGCATTAAGGAAGGCACAAAATGCTTCCTATGTTGAAATGCTCAAGCTAATGCCTCCCAAAAAGGACCAATTACAAGAACAACCAAGCACTGAGGAGACTACCTAAATCATAGGACAACAATAGCAACAACCAAAGGTTCCACCACCACCATTGCAAGATTATAGACCTTCAACAAGTCATCTGCAACAACTTGCAAAAATAATTAGTTGGGGAAGCAAAGAAGAGGCCAATCTATTCAAAGTTATTGATGATGTAGTTAGACCAACCATTTCAACCAATCTTGCTAGTGGACAAATATTATTACAGTCAAGAGGAGAGGCTCAGTGGTCACAATAGATTTTTAAGAATGTTGCATCATTCCAAGTGGTTCTTGAATCAAGAGAAGGAGCCAAAGTTGTGGTTATGCAACACCATAATGCAATGGGAGTTTAGAAGTGATCACATATCATATCAAAGAATCATTTAATGTACCTATTGTGCCACTAGTTGATATTTCTAGAACCAAAGATGCTCAAATGATAGCTGGTACCTTTATGAATCTTGCAAAACACGAAGATGTGTTAGATAGATTATTGTAGATAGGACAAGTTATGACAAATGCCTTTGATATTCCTAATGATGTCACTACAACATAGTCTAAATTAATTACCACCAAAGGAAAATTAATCATGGTCAAAACCAGGGCAGAGCATGCTAAGAATGAGCTTCGCTAATTACAAGAAGAGCTTGTAGCTATGAGAGCATTAAGGAGAGATCCAACTTTGTTCATAGCACAAGATTAGATAACATAATTCAAAACTGAGCAGATCAATTTCCTCCTTAAGAACAATAAAGACATAGCAAATGAGAAAGAAAAGGCAACATGGAATGCTTCAGTAGTTGAAACCTAATCATATGCCCATGCCAAAGCACTTGCTACCTTGCAGGAAGAAAACAAACAACTCATTACAGATAACATGACATTGACCACAGTAGAAAAGCAGAAAAAAACTCTAGAAGAAAGTATCTAGTAGTTAAGAGAGAAACTGATGAGGGTCAACCAAGATATGAGTCACCTCGCAGGAGAAAATAGAACCCTCTTTATGGAGGAGGTACATGCCATTACATAGAAATTAGCTTTTGAAATTAGCACGTGGCAAAATAAGGTCAAGAAACATGAAAGGCTCAAAGAACACTTTCGAGACAAGTGGGCATATATAATGAATAAATGAGAAAGAGATCCAGATGGTAAAGGCCAAAATTAGTTCTATTGCAGCACAAAATATTGATTAGCAACCCATCTTAGATAGCATGGCCTAGACCTATCAAGCGGAAGTGAAAAATAAAGACCTACAGATAAAAGACTTGAAAGAATACATGGTGTTAGTAAACCTTTGTTATGCTAATTTGGCCATAATAACAGCAAAAAGGCCCAAAAATGCAAGTAGCAGCCACTTATGCCTTGTATGAGAAGGAGTTTGTGGATCGAAAAGATGCTCTACAAAAACTTCAAGTAGCAAACTTAGCACTAGAAGTAGTTAAGGCTAACTACCATGGGCAGAAAGATGTAGCAGCGAATCTAGCTAGAAGATTAATAGACTACTATGAACTTAGAGAAAAGGCTAGAGATTTTAAAGAAGAGTGACAACAATTTGTGACATGAAATGTTAAATATAATCAAATGTTTCTGCAACTACTATGTGCGTGGAATGTATCAAATCCATCAAACATTGGTTCATCAGCATGGGCAGTCCATGATTCAAGAATGGAAGAACAAAAATTGTAGGTGCTCTTGAAAAAACACATATTTAAGAAGCCTAATGACACGGGGAAGAAACCTATGGAAAAGCCACCTCCACCTAGAATAACATAAGGCTACACTCAACCTTGCCAAATTTTGTTTTTTGTTTTTTGTTTTTGTCAAAATTGTCATGTCATGTGTTCATTTTTATCAACTTCATTGCGAAGTTAATGTTATGTAAATCTATCTCCCAATTTTGTAAGGACCTCCATCATCATTTTGTTTTAACTTGAGGACAATTTTTTAGTCAGTTGTGGGGGTATGATAAATTCAAAAATTTCAAGGCAATGATATCGTAGTTATGATATCATATCTACAATGTTGTAGATATGTTATTGTATAAATGATATCACAAGGTGCATGCCAGCCTATATAAGCAGCAGTTAGGTGCATAGATCCTCAATAGATTTGATAGCTTAGTAATAAAACTCTTTCAGTTTGTGTTCTTAAATTCAGTACTTAGTAGTGTATGCCCGCGATGTGATGTTTTGAAATTGAATGGAATCTTTATTCAAATGTGATGTACTTGGACACATTGCATGATCGATAATAAGGATTGAGATTACTCTACATCATTGCAGCAACACTTAGTTTTATTTTTGTTTTCAATTAGTTTACTATTTTCATAGATAATATTTATGACTACTTGCAATTTACTTTTAATGTCATTAAGTAGAATAAGTACGATTGATCTTGAGCACGTAAGTGTAACTACTTGGTAACCTAGTAGTACTATCACTTGGTATGCCCAGTAGTGAGGTACTTGGTAATCCCAATAGTAGTTGCATGAAGTCCAAGGTGTGATCAAAAGATCAGGAGTGGCTACTCATTGGATAGGCTAGTTTAGATTTGTTTTATTGTAAGTTAAATTTAGAAACCTTTACTTTCACTTTATGTTTACTAGGAGTCTAAGGGCCAATTCAATATCAATATCATATACCTCACCATGAGTTAAACCATACACATTGATTTTACTAACTCACATGAGAAGACAATGATCATGAACACTAATCATTTACTAGTATAATCACATTGCCTTATCTATGAAGTTCAATTGGGATTGTGTGTGAACACTTGTATCTTTTATGGTTGGGTGTTGGATACTCCACCACTCATCAAGCATCAAAATCTAATGTTTACTTGTGAATGATCAATGTTGCATGCTTATGTATAAATAGCCTTATATTTAGGGTACGTTGCAACATTGAAGCATAGCCTACCTCAAGAAGAGGGGCAAAAAAGATATTAGTAATTGATATGAATGACTTGAATATTATGCACCTATATTTGCATTTCATCATTTAACTACAGAGCAAAACTTCAATTGCAAGACAAATAATTCAATATTCAAATGAATGCATACTGTGATGTAGGATTAGTAACCAATAACATATATATAATTAAGAAGAACAAAATTAGATGTCTTATTTGTAACATTACTAAAAGAATGCATAAAAAATTTTTCCTTGTTAGTTTGTAAATTCACATTGTAAGAATCAACAAAATTTTTTGTATTGGTAGAAGAAGCATCAATTTTAGCATTAGTATAAGCAGTTGAGAGTAATTTAGAGTCCTCCATGATAAAGTTCTTACCACTAACCTAACATCACATCGTCACTCTATTTTATTATTGTAAGTTAATTACAGTTAATGATAAATATATAATAATTTCAAATAAATTTTTAAAATAAAAGCTATACATGATACAAATATTAATTTACACAAGTTGGTCATGTAATTAACACTTATCATAGATGACATATTTACAACTTTTCTTAAACTCTATTTGTAGGAGCTTTAGATTATTAGCAAATTTTATATCATTGAGAGAAACAAAAACTTTTATTACCATTAGAGGAAATTTGTTAATTTTTTTGAGAAGTAAAAGTATTGCATTCCAAAAATAAAAATTCCCAAAAGGGGTTGTGGGACCCTTTTAAAAAAATGATGGATAGGTTGGTTGATCATTGTCTTCCCAAGCTTACCTGTATGTCATGATTGTATGGTTAAGTAAGCTTGAGGCATATGATTTTTATAGCTTTTATGTTTTTAAGTCCTGCGCTAGTAGGGAAGGAGAGAGGTAACTAAGTGACTAATTTAACTTAACTACTCATTAACTAAGTTCTAACTAATCCTAACACCAGCATGCATCCATTTCCACTTGTTGTACACATTCTGAACCAGTGCAACAATGCTGGGATTACCAAACGCTAATCGTTACTAGGTTATCAAGCATTACATGCATGCTCGAAGTGGTCGTGCTTGTGTAATCTAACGATTTGCTTAATTCATCAAAATGAATTGTTATGCTAATAACATTGATGGGATGTGATATCGCATGGGCCGCAATATCGCTTACATGATATCGCGTCCACCGCGATATCGCATCCCACGCGATATCGTAGTGCGTCGTCATATCTATAAATAAGAGGCGGCTCTCCCTTGTTTCTCATCCTAGGCTTAGACCATAGCGAAACTCTGGCAGTTTAATCCCTCCAAAGATAGAATATTTTCCATGTGCCCACAGTAGGAGCTCCAAAGTGAACGGATCTTTATTCGAGCAAACATTATACCTGAACACAAGTTTGTGTACGGTAATAAAGAGGAACTTCTTGGATAAACCTTGCAGTGCATGGAACAGGCTAATTAGGATTTTATTTACTATTATTTATTATTTATCCTTTAAATGCTTTATTAGTTATTACATCTTTCTCAACCCTTCTCTCTTAGTTAAGTGCCTTAGTACAACCGCTTCGAGCATGTGCGTTACGCTTGGTGACCCCAGCAATGATTAGCATTTGGTAGCCAAGGTTGCATCGGTTTAGGGTGTGAATGGTAAGTGGGAACGGATGCTGATGCTAGGTTAATTTAGACTTAGTTAGTTAGTTAAAGTTAGTTAATTAGTTTCTTCAACCCTTCGCCTTATCAGCATAGGAGATAAAACTGAAAAGCTATAAAAATCATATACCTCAAACTTACTTAACCATACACCATGACAAATACAAGTAAGTTTGGGAAGACAACAAATAAGTAACCCTAAGTGTTCCATGAGGCATGTAGGCACTTAGTTTGCAGATTTCGACCGGATCGCGCGTGCTATGCTCGTATTCATATGGTTGAGTGTAAGGGTACCTTGCCACTCATCATTGGCGTTGTTGCCGGGGACTAAGTGTTGGTGCGCTAAGTAGAACATAGGAAATCACTCACATCTTTGGGAGCTTAAATGAACCTTAGGGTTAATTAAACGAAAGTTATATAACAGTTAAATAGCACATCGATAAGACATAATATCTTCTTTTTCTTCTCACAAGAGCATTACATCACCTAGGGATAATACTAGAAACAATCGGCAGTCAAAAATACATAACCAAAATTAGCCAGTTCCTCAACAATACCGAGTGGTATATACTCATCCCGACGAGTACATACCAAATTTTACCTTTATCCTCCATCAAGACGAACAACTACGATGGAGAGACTTGCAAGGTAACATAGTGTTACCTCCAGATCGATCAGTGCCAAACATGCTTATTCGTGCTCTTGCACAAATAGGAATGACACAGCTCTATGCTGAATATGTTATAGGCAACTTTAACACAAGGGATTACCATCCCACATCCACACAACATATAAGGGACTCAAGGTAGGAGAGCCAACATACACTGTTGAAGGGCAAAGGGGTCTTGCATGTCCTAAGTGAAATTGGAGATGGTGAACCACTTATAATGGGTTCTCTATCGAGTGATGTTCCCCCTCCTAACGATAGTGAGGAGGTAGGGTATTAGAACCTATGATCCACGATACACAACCCTGGTTCTGATCCCCGTGAACGCCAACTGTTCATTGAGGGAACAACAACACATGACAAGGATGGGCACTTAGATCGTCATCACGATCGGGGCCGAAGCCACAGAAGAGAAGGTAAGAAACATTATCATGGAGATGGTTCTCCTTCTTCTTCCCCTTCTTCACATCATTCACCCTCTCCTTCCACCTATGGGCACAGTCATAGAGAACATAATGGTGAGGATAGAGGTAGACTAAATGAGAGACCTCGACAAGGAATTCAAGAGCGAGGATAAGGGAATGAACGAAGGGAAAGTAGGGATCAACATAGACATGATAGATGTCATGAAAGAGATGATCATGATGAGCCCCTACTTGCAACCTGAAGTATGCTGGATATACCGGAGGCTGTGAGAATATCAACAAGGCATCTAAAAGATAGTTGGATCAAGCGCTTAGACATGAACAACATCCCACAATTTGAAGGGGGATATAATGCTGATCCGCAAAATCATTTACAAGCATTCCATGATGCCTATGCCTTGCAAAACATAGAAAACGAGTGGCAGAAACTAAAGTTGTTTTCCAGGACACTCATAAAGGAAGCAGAGAGTTGGCACTAGTCCTTGGAATTGGAAACCATCAGGAGGTGGAGTACGATGTTAGAACTATTCAACGATAAATATCAAACCTACTCTAGAGTGTCTAACTTGCGTAAGCAGATCCAAGGATGGAAGCAAGGTACTCCTGAACCCTTGGATGCTGCCATGGGCTGCTACTATGCATTATTACATCGTTGCCCAGGCCATGGTTACACACAGCGGGATCAACTTTGCCACATCATAGATGGGCTAAGGTATGAAACTAGGAGAACCCTTGGGACTTATTCCCAAGGGAGACTATTAGAACTTAGATCCCATGAAATTCATCGCTTGTTGGAACAAGTAGCCAAAGAAGAAGGGGAGCTACGAAAAAGAGAGAGTGCGGAAGAATATAATCATGATCCCTCTCTTCAAAATAAGGGAGTGAGATTTTGTGATGAAGAGGATGAGTCACCACTCAAAGAGTTGGTGAACAGAAAAACCTTACTGCTTCAAAAGCTAACAACGGAAGTATTGGCTAAGGTAGATGAAGTATGGAGCTCCTTAAACAGTAAAATTGAAACTGTCCTAAAGATTGTAGAGGAGTCTAAGGAGGAACAAAGTAGTGACAAGAACAAGAAAAAGCAGAGAGATTCAGGCCCTGCACGTGACAAGGGTAAGGGGAAAATAACTATCTTCGATGAGGTTATGGATTTGGACACAGACAATGACGGTGGATGCGAGATCTGCCAATATGACCATCCTAAGGGATGTTGTCTAATCATCTCACATCTACAAGAGTCTGGGGTGTATGCACTCAACCCGAGACTTAACAGACGGCAGACACCCCGAAGGTTACCTTATCCCCAAGGTAACCCAAGGCAGTTCCACCAATCATTGACGTACTATCCAAGTGGAACTCCACCACAACCCATCGGACAACATCAGCAGTGGAAATACCCACAATCATGGGGGATGCCACCGCCTAAACATCAATACCCTTATCGGCAGCCCGATCCTTATGGATACTATGTGTAGTAGCCGATTTCTCCAAGTGACTCCATGGGTCACACAACTCCCCAACATTACTACCAAGTTTAGGAGTACTTTAGAAGGACTCCTTCTCCTTCGAGAGATGCTCCATACCCATACCATCCTCATAATCCATCCACACCTCCTCCACCGGTAATTCCTATAACACCTCCTGTTCCAACAATGCAAGGGGAACTGCCCACTCAACTGCAGCAACATAACACTACGAGAGTCATAACCATTCAACCTGCTGCTGGTTTTGAAAACCGCAAAAAGAGAAGACCTTTCTTTAGAATCAAAAGCCCAAAAAAGCTCTCAATACAACAAGCGGTTGAGTCTAGGTATGCTCCTCCAACACATAAGGCTTCGGAGCACCCTTCAGTCCAACAACAGAGCTTCACGCATACGGTTGTGTTAACACATACCATAACCGACTGGATCAAGGTAGGCCACCTTCCCAGGAAACTATCTGACCCTGGGAGTCTCTTAATCTACCTCCAAATCACTAGGAACGAACCACATAAGGCTCTTCTTGACTCAGGTTCTGGAGTCAACTTAATTTCACAAGAAATGTATCAAGCCTAGAACCTGCCCCAACTTAAGAAGGGCAATATTCAACTAGAGCTGGCTGACGAGTCCATCACCATTCCCTTGGGATTGGTGGAGGACATTGTTACCACTGTGTGTGGTTGGTCATACCTAGCAGATTTCCTGGTGATAGAAGTTAACAACAATGAAGGGGACTTCCCAATTATAATGGGAAGGGCATGACTAAGTACAATAGATGCATACCTAGGGATCCGCTATCCTTCCTTGGAAATATTTAAGGTAAATATTTATGGAAAGATCGAGAAGAAGAAATTTCTATGCATCACATACAGTGACTCAGAGGGTGATGACATGGAGGAATGCTCAGCATCTCTTCCATGTAACCGGTGTGCCCTAGAAACACAAATACAAAGGTGCCTATATGTAGCAACCACACAAGTAGTAGACATCCCATGGTTGACAGCTAAACGAAAGAGCAACTGACCAACATGCATGGAACAAACTGGAGGAACAACTCATGCTAACAACAAAGGCATAGACACATTGGAGTATGAGCGTCGCCGACTTCCACCCCTTAATCTAGGAACATGAATGGGGAGAAGTTGGGCACTTCTAAGAAATTCCAATAGGTGTTCATTATTTCGAATCTCTTCCTTTCCATTCAGTCATGGGGGAGACGGCCACCTATGCTAATCATTTGGGGCCCTCAGTTCTTTTTGGTTTTTGTTTTACACATTTTTGTTTTACACATTTCTGTTTTGCACATTTTTGTTTCACAAATTTCTTTAACTTTTCTTTTTTTTTGTTTTACAACATCGTGTAGGCACTTAGTCTGCGGAGTAGGCAACAAATAATTAACCTTAAGTGTTCCATGAGGCGTGTAGGCACTTAGTCTGCGGAGTTCGACCGGATCGAGCGTGTTAAAGAAAACAAAAACAAGTATAACAATGTTGTAAAACAAAAACAAGAAAAGTTAAAAAAATTTGTAAAACAAAAATGTGTAAACCAAAAAATGTGTAAAACAAAAACGTGTAAAACAAAAATGCATAAAACAAAAATTAAAAAGAACTGAGGGCCTCGATTTATAAGCACAGGTGGCCATCTCCCCCATGACTGAATGGAAAGGGAGAGATCCGTAATAAGGAGCGTGGTTGTCTGCTACTAGAGGTGTGAGTTGCACTGGTTGTTCTTGGTTCATGGAAAGGTTTGGTTTGTTGCACATTAACCAGTAGTCTCTTATCAGGGGTTTTGGGCTTGTATATTGTCATGGCTGTCGAGGGAAAGGTCGTATGGATAATGTAGGGTCCCTCCCACAATGTTTGAAATTTTGTACGTTGTGGTACATGTGCGGGATTCCAGTAAAGGTCCTTGTCTCTGGTTTCGTCTTTAACCTTTCAAATTTTCGAGTCATGACGTTGTTTGTTGTATGCCTTGTGTATCTCATTTGATGATAGGGCAACCAATCGATTCTTGTCTAGCACATTTAGAGATGTCAATCATTGTTTTTGTGCTAGATCGAGGTCAAGGTGGAGATCACATGCCATGGAGAGTGTACGGAGCTCCGTTTGAATTGGAAGTTTTTGGAGTTTTCCGTACACCAACTCATAGGGAGAGTAGCCTATAGGGAGTCTCCAAGTGAAGAGAGTGTCGTTTAGTTTTGTGCTCCAGTCTCATCTAAATTTGCTAATTGTTCTCGTTAATATTCTCGTAATCTCCCGGGTGGTGACCTCGGCTTGGCCATTAGCTTGGGGGTGATAAGGTGTTGTCAATTTATGTTCCACTCCTAAGCGTTGCATCAACTTACGAAAGGTTGCACCCATAAAATGTGTTCCATTGTTAGAGATGAGTGTACGCGGCACAACAAACCTATTTACGATTTGTTGTTGTACAAATTGTGCAGCTGTAGATGATGTGCAATTTGTTACAACAACTGCTTTAGCCCATTTGGTCAAATAGTCAACAACAACAATAATATAAGCCTTCCCATTGGACATCGATGTAATAGGCCCCATAAAATCTATTCCCCAAGTATCGAAGGGTTCTAAGGGTTGAATCCATTGTTGTAGATCCTCCATTCTAGTAGTCATTCCACCATCCCGTTGATTGTGCTCATAGGATTGGAAAAACTGATGGGCATCCTGAAATAGCGTTGGCCAGTAGTATCTTACAAGCAGGATCTTAATGGCCGTTCCGTCTCCCTGCATAGTGGCCCCCATAGGGGCCCTCATGAGCATCCTGGAGAACTCTTAACTGATCCTCGTCGGGCACACACCATGGAACCAAGCCATCAGGATAGACTTTATAGAGTTGTCCCTTGATTTCCATGAAGTACATGGTTTTCTAAAGAAATCGTTGCTTCTTCCTAAAGTCCAACACCTGTGGCGTTTGTTCGGAGAGGAGATAAGTAAGAATGTTACTATACCAATTTGTTCCTGTGGGTTGGTTATTTATTACATCGGTAAAGAGGGCTTCATCAGGAAAGTGATCAGATACAGCATATTCATCCTCTTTATTGTCCCAACGCAACCGAGATAAATGATCGACAACTACATTCTTGGTGCCTTTTTGATCTACTATTGTTAAATTGAACTCTTAAAGGATTACCAACCAACATATAATACGAGGGCTAACTGTTGGCTTCTTCATGAGGAACCATATTGCACTATGATCTGTATGAATGTACACTTTGTAGCTCAACACATAGTGCCTAAATTTGTCCAATGTAAACACTACAACCATTAATTCTTTTTCGATAGTTGTGTAGTTGAGTTGTACACCAACAATGTTCCTACTCGCACAGTGGATGTAATAAGGGTGTTTTTGTTCATCTAACTATGTTAGTACGGATCCTAAAGCATAATTAGATGCGTCGATCATTATATGAAATGGTATGGACCAGTCGGGGGCTTGTAGAATAGGGGTTTCCACAAGCCTTTGTTTTAGAGTTTGGAATGCTTGTTCACATTCCCTAGTCCATTCTAAGGATGCATCTTTTTTCGTTAATTCTACCAATGGTTTGGCAATCTTGGAGAAGTTCTTAATGAATCTCCTATAGTAGCTAGTGTGTCCAAGGAATGACCGAATATCTTTGACCGTTTCTAGTTGTCGAGTGATTTCTTGGATAACCTTTACTTTTTCTAGGTCTACCTCTATTCCTGATTGTGAGATGTTATGCCCCAGTACTATGCCCTCTTGAACCATTAAGTGGCTTTTTTGCCAGTTGAGCTTTAGATTGGTTTCAACGCATCATTTCAGCACCTGCTCTAACCAGTCTAGGGCTTGATCAAAGCTTGCCCTATAAGTGGAGAAGTCGTCCATAAAGACTTCCACTCCGTTTCCTATTTGTTGTTGAAATATGCTTAGGACTAAATGTTGGAATGTGGCGGGGGCATTGCACAAGCCAAATGGCATTTGCTTATATGCGAATGTTCCCCAGGGACTAGTGAACGTTTTTTTGGCTTGATCTTCTGGTGCTATTCGGATTTGATTATATCCACTATATCCATCTAGAAAACTATAATAGCGATGCCCCGCTATAGTATTCAAGACTTGGTCGACGAATGGCAACAGAAAGTGATCTTTGAATGTTGCCATGTTTAGTTGCTAAAATCTATACATACCCTCCATTTGCCTCCTTTCTTAGGAACAATTACTAGAGGACTAACCCATTCACTATCATCAATGGGATATATGAACCCAGCCTTGAGGAGTTGCTCTATCTCTTCTTTCACTACCTGTTTCAATTTTGGGTTCAACTGCCTCTGTGGTTGCTTCCGAGGCTTCATGGAGGGGTTCGTGTAGATCCTATGCTGGCATATCCTAGGGTCTATTCTAGTTATCTCGGGGTATGACCAGGCAAAGGCTTTTGACCATTTATTGATTACCTTCAATAGGCTTTCTTTTTTTTTGGGGCAAGTTTTGTGTTGACAATTACCGATTTTCCATTTTCAAGGGTCATGTATTCCAAACCGGTGGGCAATGGTTTTAGGTCTAGGGGCTCTTGTCTAAATTCCTTAGGAATCTCCAACTTCCCCCAATTAATGTTTTCGAAGTTAAGGGCTAGAAGTTGGCAACGAACTTGCTCTAGTATGTTTGTGCTTTCAATGTAAGCATTAGTGATCCCCTCAGTCAGTTCCATGCATGTTGTCGAGTTGCTCCCTTGATCAGCCATTAGCCACTAGGTGTTTTCTTATTGTGTGGCTACTACATATAGGCACTTTTGTATGTCAATATCTTGTGCACACCAATTGCATGCAGGAAATGTTAAACTTCGCATTNCTGGTCATACCCAGCTGATTTCCTGGTGATCCAAATAAACAATGACNATGTCCTCAACCTGTCCCAAAGGAACAGTGATGGACTGGTCAACCAGCTCTAAACGAATATTGCTCTTCTTGAGTGGAGGCAGGTTCTAGGTTTTATACAATTCTCGTGAGATTAAGTTGACTTCAGAGCCTGAGTCAAGAAGAGCCTTATGAGGTTCATTCCCAACAACTTGGAGATAAATTAGGGGGCTCCCAGGATTGGATAATTTCTTGGGAAGGTGGCCTATCTTAATCCATTCAGTTACGATATGTGTTAACATAACCATGTGCATTGGACGCGATTTTTTGTGTGAAGGGGGTCCCAAAACCTTATTTGGTACGACGGTGTTTAGATGTTCAACCGCTTGTGAGGATGAGGGCTTAGTTGGATTGTTAGTTATGAAGAAAGGTCTTTTTGGCATAAAATTGTCAGGACCAACTAAGGATTGAGGATTGGAAGCCCTCGTGACATTGGGTTGTTGCGGTTGAGGGGGAAATACCCTTGGCATTGTTGGAACAATTGGTGGTGGAGCTATTGGCGTGAGAGGTGTGAATGAAATTGGAGGATGACATACATGTGGACTATCCCTTTTGGGAGGGGAAGTCTGATAATATTCCCGAATTAGGTAGTGACGTCGTGGAGTTGCGTAACCCATAGGGTCACTTGGAGAAATTGGCTATTGCACGTAGTAACCATAAGGATCGGGTTGCTGATAAGGGTATTGTTGCCTAGGCGATGACATCCCCCATGACTGTGGGTGTTGCCACTGCTGATGTTGCTCGATGGGTTGTGGTGGAGTTCCACTTGGATAGTATGTCAATGGTTGGTGGAATTGTCGTAGGTTACCTTGGGGATAAGGTAACCTTCGGGGTGTCTACCGTTTGTTAAGTCTTGGGTTGAGTGCATACACCCCAGATTCTTATAGATGTGAGATGATTGGACAACATCCCTTAGGATGGTCATAGTAGCAGGTATCACATCCACCGTCATTGTCTGTGTCCAAATCCACAACCTCATCGGAGATAGTTATTTTCCCCTTCCCCTTGTCATGTGCAGGGCCTGAATCTCTCTGCTTTTTCTTGTCCTTGTCACTACTTCGTTCCTCCTTAGACTCCTCTACGATTTTCAGGACAGTTTCAATTTTACTGTCTAAGGAGCTACATACTTCATCTACCTTAGCTGATACTTCTGTTGTTAGCTTTTGAAGCAGCAAGGTTTTTCTGTTCACCAACTCTTTGAGTGGTGACTCATCCTCTTCATCGCAAAATCTTACTCCCTTCTTTCGAAGAGAGGGATCATAGTTATATTCTTCCACTCTCTCTCTTTTTCGTAGCTTCCCTTCTTCTTTGGCTACTTGTTCCAACAAGCGATGAATTTCATGGGATCTAAGTTCTGATAGTCTCCCTTGGGAATAAGTCCCAAGGGTTCTCCTAGTTTCATACCTTAGCCCATCTACGAGATGACGTAGTTGATCCCACTGTGCGTAACCATGGCCCGGGCAACGATGTAGCAATGCATAGTAGCGGCCCATGGCAGCATCCAAGGATTCATGATTATCTTGCTTCCATCCTTGGATCTGCTTATGCAAATTAGACACTTTAGAGTACATTTGATATTTATTGTTGAAGAGTTCTAACATCGTATGCCACCTCCTAATGGTTTTCGGTTCTAAGGACTGGTACCAACTCTCTGCTTCCTTGATAAGTGTCCTGGGAAACAACTTGAGTTTCTGCCACTCGTTCTCTATGTTTTGCAAAGCACAGGCATCGTGGAATGCCTGTAAATGATTTTGCGGATCAACGTTATATCCCCCTTCAAATCGTGGGATGTTGTTCCTGTCTAAACGCTTGATATGACTATCTCTTTGATTCGAATACAAGTAAGTCTGGGAAGACAACGAATAATTAACCTTAAGTATTCCATGAGGCGTGTAGGCACTTAGTCTGCGGAGTTCGACCGGATCGTGCGTGCTACGCTCGTATTCGTATGGTTGAGTGTAGGGGTACTTGCCACTCATCAAACATAAATGTAAAGTGCATAAAATAAAATAAATGTATAAGAAAATAAAATAAAATAAATGCGTAAGAAAACAAATCTCAAGTGTTGCAAGGATGAATCAAAGAGCTCGTCTTTATTGCCAACACAATGGTGTGCTTAGGTACATCAATGCTTAAATAAAGATCCATCCACACTTAGACCTCTTGCTGTGGGCACTTGGAAAATACTCTAACATTCAAACAGACTACAAGAGTTTTGCTACTTGACTGCTAAAAGGCTTCCTCCCAATTGTGCGCATAGGCACTGTATTTATAGACTTGGGAGCAACTAATCTAATAATTAGAGTAAGTGCTTTAATAATTAGAATAACTGCTAAAGTAACTGCTAGAGTAACCGCTATAGTAACCACTCTAATAATTATAATAACTGCCAGAGTAACCGTTAGAGTAACTGCTCTAACAATTAGAATAATTGCTAGAGTAACCGCTCTCATCATCTGGTAAATGAAATCTTGATCTAGTATGAGCTTACGAGAACTTATGTGTCAGAAGATATTGAGTTAGAAAAGGTTGACTAAAATGTGTAAATTTTAGCAGAGTATGATTGTAAATAGAAATGAAGATACAATTTCTTTGTTAGGATGTAATTAAAAATGACTCACATCTTAAATATCTAATATCTTAATCATTAGTTTATCCTACATTGCTTAATTAATTTAACATACTTATATTCTACTCACATTCTGCTTGTGGATGTTAAAAAAGATTGAAACCACTAAGCCATTGAATAGTGCTTCTATCATGATTGAAGATAAAGCCGTTCATGCATTTTAAACTTCGTTATTCAAGGATACTACCTTGGTCTCTAGAGTTGAAAATGTTATGTTGGAACCTTATATTCTAATTATCCATGCTACGTACATCCGGAAAGCACATCAAATTCTATTTCCATTTGAATATTTTCGTCGGCATGGCTCAAACTGGTTTGTCCCCATGTTTGAAAGATAGGCTCGGTTGCACACGGTAACCTTAGTTTTTTGTTAGTACTTTTTTAGTACTTGCTTTGGAGTTGAAACGTTAATTCCATGGTCAAAGTGAAAAAAAAAAAAAAAAACAAACTCACCGACAAATTAATATAAACTGCCCGGGGGCATCCTGCATTACTGATGTCACGAAAAGTTTCATCTGACTTGGGAACGTGAAATTTTACGTTGGAAAAAGTTGATGATACACCCCCTTTTTTCAAGGAGCATAGTTGAGTTGGGTTGAGCTGAGTTGAGTTACAGGTATAATGCCAACAACTTTTTAAAGCAACGAGGAGTAGCAGGCATGGTTGAAGGGCAAGATTGGTCTTTAAATCTAATTATAGCACACTGGGTCCAAGGTGAGCTGTAAAAGTATTAACAAATCAGATATGAAAGTTGACCAGGTTCGTGGGAATGTGAAGGATATCATTTCAAACCTTTACGGAAACACAAGACACGTCGTTTTTGTGTTTGTATTTGTAAATTATATAATAACAGCATGCATGTGGGGTGGTGGGTATTTGCTGGCCATTACAAGGTTAAGAGATTGAATATGGACTTTCGAGTTTCATCTCTCTTTCTTTCTAGATAATTGACTTAAGTAGCAGCAACCATAATAATAATGACAATCATTTCGTTGATTCCAGTGGAAAGAAGAATGGAATGGTGTATCATCACCGTCGCACGAGCACGCCGCCATATCAGGCCACAGTTGAAATCGCCCCCAGACGTCACCTAAGGGTTTGGAATTTGGAGAAGTTAAGTTTTGAACGTCATTTTCTGGGTTTGAAATGGTATGTTCTTTCCTTGCATATGCGTGCATCTCCGCCGCGGAGATTTCAGAAAGTTGCGGCAGGTTCAAAAGTCTTGTGTCTTTGTATTTCAGTTGAGGGAAATTAACATTCAAACTTTTCCTGGTTCACATTCAAATTGTGATTGAAATTTAATTAAATACTAGGAATACTAAGAAAATTACTGAGAAATGATGGAAGATGATAGAAGGAAATTGTGCATAGATTAGGGCTTAGTTTTGCATGGAGGGAAATGATAAAAGAGAACTCATAATCTCATTTTGTGGAGACAAGGTCAAGAAAATTATGATGATGATTAAGATGCAGCTTGAATGCATCTTTTACATTTTACAAAGTACACCTATTGGAATATGATATCCATTTTTGATCCTGGCATTGAAGCATAATTTGTAAATGGAAATGTTTGACGGTATGCAATCTCTGACTTGGTTAAGGGGCGACTCTGGTGATGGTTTGGTTTAAAACGGTTTTATTTCGTGAACTTGTGTTCACGTGCTACTCTTTGTACTCTTTATCAAATGATTCATGTTACAAGAAGTTTTTGTTTTTCGTTAGTCAAACCAGAAACTCTTTGATCAGCGAACCACCACAGAATTACCAGAAGATAACTTTGCAGTAACTAAAAATTGTGGCAAAACGGGAGGAAAATTGCGTTAGTTTAGAATAGGGAGGACAATGCACAATTATTCTGAATTCATGTCGTCATTTGGCAAGACGTTAATGATTCTTTTCGCGTGACATCCCATATCGACAAATCTTTAACTAATGTGACATAAAGAAATCACTGCTTTATCCATATTTAGGTGACCAAAAAATTGTTCACTGCACGTAAACGTTTATTCAAACATGGTAACCCCAGTGTCACATCCAAGGAAAATGCCAAACGCAAGACGCATCCTCTCTCTCTCTCTCACTCTCTGTGTCTGTGATGTATTAAAAAGGCGTCCGGCCGTCCACCTCAGAAATAAGGGTAAAAGCAGGAATTTTTTACCCAAACTTCATTAAAAAAACAGAAAAGTATTCTAGAGACCGTAAACACACGCGCACGTAGTTTTACCAGTTCAGATTGAACAGACAGAAAGGTAGAAGAATCCCAAATCGATAGGGACTCTTACCTTCCTTGGCCACCGTAATATAGGACGGGGCCGGCACTGTCTGTCAAATACGACGAGACGACTAATTTTACTGTCAAAATGCCAGACAAGGCAGCAGACTCGGGAAAAGCTTTTTCAAACACTTTGGTAAGTTATGTATGCACGGATGGATGGATGGATGACTGGGCCATGGCTGACTGTCAAGCATGAGCGATAAACCTCAACTGCTGGAGCTTGAACGAATTCGTGAATGAATATCATTGTGCACGCATACGCAGGTTGACCCTGCTCTTGTTAAAACCAGCAAAAGCTAAGCTGCTTTTCCGTAGCTATTATTCAAGCCACCACCACCGCCTGCACCACCTTACCTCCAGCAAGTGCTGAGCTGAGTCCGTGCCATTGTTTTGATTCTGTCGTTAATTGCTTTGGCAAAATCCCGGTCCCGTCCAAGAGATTGTCAGAGAATAAAGTTGCGACCGGATTGTGGCTAATTTGTTATTATTAGGCGGGGTTAATTTAAGGAGAGAATGAAAGAAGGCGGAACCGAACGATTTGACCCGCAACAGGGAAGGAACCCAAAACACGTGGAGATGCACATGGTCATTGAATGAATGAATACTATTCGGTAACAACAACAACAGCACCGCCACCACCGTGATTTCTGACATTCGAATGCGAAGAAAAAAGGGGCAAAAAAAAAAAAAAATACGAGCAGCAGAAGGGCTCTGAGTTTTGACTTTGGGCAGAGCAGAGAGAGGGAGAGCGGATAACATTAGTAGGATCAGCATCATGATGAGCACAGACACAGGCGCATGGACAGGATTTGATGTGTGGAACAGAAGAAGAAAGCAACACTACACATACCATTCCTCTCCCTACCTTACCCACCATATGATATCATAATATCATATCATATGATATCATGCCATAGGCCAAATCGGCGACGGCCAGATATCGATCCATCAATCAATGGTTAAATGGAATTGGCGTGACCGCAAGCAAGCAAGAAAGCGAGATAACAAGAGTAGAGAGGCAAACGAAGCCAACCACCTGATAATGTTCTTGTTGGTTTTTCGGTTGCTGCTGCTGCTGCTACTGCTTCTTCTTCTTCTGCTATTTGCAATTTGCATTTGATTTGCTTTGCTTTGCTTTGCCTTGCCAGTAAAATAGGACAGGAAGGGGTCAAAGCGCAATGGGCGGCAGCCATTCACTACGCAACTACCCAGCTCTTGTTCTTCGCCTTGTTTGCCTCTGTCACCACCACCGCAGCACAGGCCCTGAAACGTATTTGATAGCGTTGCCGTTTGCTCAAGATACTTCTTGTTGAGCTGAGCTTTTCTTCTTTTGTTTGTTCATTCCGAGTAGGCAGGCTCTGTTTCTTTATCAGAGGTTTTATCTTTGTTCTGCTGCTGCTGCTGCTGGAGATTGGGATTTGGGATTGAGATTGGGATGGAAAGCAGGTGGAGTAAAGCGAAGAAGGCGCTGGGGGTCAGGCTTAAGATGGGTATTTGCATCGCCCAACCACTGACTGCCGAGGACGCCGTGGAATCTGCTTCTTCCTCTGCGGCAGTGGCTCCGCCGGCGCCGGCACCGGCACCGGCAACGTGCCGTTCTGCCCCGGCGTCGCCTCATCTGCCCTCGCCTCTGCGCCTTGTGAGGTCTGCAACTCGATCTTCCAGGGTGGGTTTTGTTTTCCTTTTTTTTTTTAATTTTTCGTTTCTTCTGTTCTTGCTTTTCGTGCTGCTTTGTTTCTTGCTTTCTGTCTTTGTTTAGGTCTCTTTTTGGCGGTTTGTTCCTGGTCCAGGGTTTTGGTTGCCGGAACTGGGGCTTCGGTTTGTTCGGTTCTGGGTTCTCTGTATTTTCGCTTCCCCCCCCTTCTCCTGTTTTCTCTGTTTCGGTTGTCTCGGATAATTGTTGCTGAAGAGTGGGTGTTGTTTCTTGATTGATTTTGTTGTTTGCCCTACCCGTTTCGAAGTTCTGCGGGCGCGCCGGATCTCTGCGATGTCCTGGTCTGTTCAATTTGCATCTATGCTTGTGTTTGGGAATTGGTTTTGTTTCCTTAGATACGTTTAAGAAAGGTTTAGCAAGCGCTGCTGTTGAATTGAAAGGGCATACAGAGATATTTCATGCACCAAGCTTCCACTGCGATTCACTGTAATTTTTCGGACACGAACTTGTTGCGTGCACGTCTTGTACATTTCGGCCCTTCGCTCGTTTGCTGATACTGCTTCCAATGTTGCGTGGGGACCAAATATCTTGCCTTGTATTTTGTAAACCATGGCTTTTGGACATTGTCGCCAATATCCGAAAGTCAGTTTTTACTATTTTGCGAAAGAAAATGTATAACCGATACATCATTTTCGATTGGTAATCCAATGAAACCCCCAGTACAGGGCTCTGGCAACACAATCATGCATCCGTCTTCACAAAACCCAAACCTCTTCTTTCCCTGAACACACTCATACATTCTGATTACGCTTTTCCAGGATTTCTGCATTATTTTTAATTAGAAACCATACCGTTCCAATTCAGCAAGTGTATTCGATTTCTGTATTATCCCCTAACATAAAACATGCTGCCGTTCAATTGAGGACTCCAACTACCGTATTTTCGTCCTCACAAAAGCCCAATCCTCTCCTCCTCTAAACCCCGTTTACCTTTCGGGAATTGGGGCGATTGCAGTGGAGTCTGCATTGTTTATCAGGAACGCGTACGATTGCAATTCAGGAAAATCAAAACTCGAAACTGCAACCAAACCAACGCAAAACGAAAGACTAAAAAAAAAAACCCGTAAATTGATGCAGTGGCACAATGGCTTGAATGTTTGTTTGTTTGCTTGTTTGCTTGTTTGCAATGATGGTGCAGAGGATGTGCGCGATCTGTCTGGAGACCATGAGAGCAGGCAACGGCCATGCACTATTCACAGCCGAATGCTCGCACACCTTCCACTTCCACTGCATCGCCTCCAACGTCAAGCACGGAAACCGGGTCTGCCCGGTCTGCCGGGCCAAATGGAGCGAGGTGCCGCTGCAGGGTCCGCCAATACGGGGCCGGACGCGCATAAACCCGGTCGCCGAGTCCGCGGACGCCTGGCCGTGGCCGTTTCTTTTCCCGGCGGCCACGCTGACGCACCGCCTCCCGCCACCGCGACCGCCGCTACCGGCGGAGCCGGCCACATTCGAAGACGACGAGCCCGTGGCGCCACCGCCGGCACCGGCGCCGAACCGTTCGAAGCACCTGCAACTCGACATCGTCCCGGACTTCCCGGCGGTGCCGCGCGCCGAAGCCCGCGACGATTTCACGGTGCTGGTGCACGTGAAGGCACCGTCGGGCGCGGAGGGCGGCGCCGGCCGGGAGCGGGCGCCGATCGATCTGGTGACGGTCCTGGACGTGAGCGGCAGCATGGCGGGGACGAAGCTGGCGCTGCTGAAGCGAGCCATGAGCTTCGTCATCCACAATCTGGGTCCGGCGGACCGCCTGTCGGTGGTGGCGTTCTCGTCCAGCGCCCGGCGCCTGTTCCCGCTGTGCCGGATGTCCGAGGCCGGACGCCAGGTCGCGCTCCAGGCCGTGAACGGACTCGCCTCCAGCGGCGGAACCAACATCGCGCACGGGCTCCGCAAGGCCACCCAGGTGCTCCAACAGCGCCGGCACCGGAACCCCGTCTGTAGCGTAATTCTGCTCTCCGACGGCCAGGACACGTACAGCGTCACGTCGCGGCGGGTGACGGACTACCAGTCTTTGCTGCCGGCGAATGCCCGCTCCGATGACTCCGAGCCGGCCTCCGCCCGCGCGCCCATCCACACGTTCGGTTTTGGCGCGGACCACGACTCCGGGTCGATGCACTCCATCTCGGAGGCGTCCGGCGGGACGTTCTCGTTCATCGAGACGGAGGGCATGATACAGGACGCGTTCGCGCAGTGCATCGGCGGGCTGCTCAGCGTCGTGGTGCAGGACATGCGCGTCACGCTGGCGTCGGCGTCGGCGTCGCCGCCGGTGCCCGTGAGCTCCGTCCAGGCCGGCAGCTACTCGGCCACCGTCGCGGAAAACGGCCACACCGGCGTCGTCCACATCGGGGACCTGTACGCTGAGGAGGAGCGCGATTTCCTGGTTCATGTACGCCTCCCGGCCGTCGGGGACGAGAAGAATGATGACGAGACGCCGGTGCTGGAGGCCGCGTCCTCGTACCGGGACCCGGTTTCTCGGCAGGAAATCCGGACGTCCCTGACCACGCTTTCGGTCCGGCGCCCGGATTCTTCGGCGACCGGGGACGCCGGCTCGGGCTCGTTGGAGGTGGATCGACAGAGAAATCGGTTGTGCACAGCGGAGAGTATTGCCGAGGCCCGGGCTCTTGCCGACAGGGGCGATCTGACGGCCGCGCAGGCGGTTCTGGGCGACCGGAGGAGGGCTCTGCAGGCGTCCTTGGCCGCTCGGTTGGGTGATCAGCTCTGTGCTTCTTTGGATGCGGAGTTGAAGCAGATTCAGGAGAGAATGGCGACCAGGCAGCTTTATGAGACCTCCGGACGAGCTTATGCTCTGTCGGGTCTGAGTTCCCATTCATGGCAGAGAGTCACAACCAGAGGCGATAACACCGACAGCAGCACCAGTTTGGTTTATGGGTACCAGACTCCCTCCATGATCGATATGCTCATGCGGTCGCAGACCATCTCGTTGTCTGTGAACAATAACAACAACAACAATAATTCTAATAATAATTCTGCAAGAACTCGGACTCTTCTGCCTTCCAGGTCCATGCCCTTAACCGAGTACAGATCATCGTCGCATTGAAAGAACGAACTCAGGTTCTCCTTCTGGTTCTGAGAAGCTGTCCACTTCAGGTTTCTGTTTCTCTGATATGTCGAGAACTCCACAACGATACTGACTCTCGAGCTTGGCAAGCCCGGCTGCCTTGCAGACTCAAATCCAAGATTTTGGCTTTTTTCTTATGATGATATATGTTTCTTGTTTCACATTCTTTTGGTGTAGATATAATTGATTGCAGCCTGTAGCAAACAGATGTATGGATGCTTATATTGCGATTCTTGGGTGCATAACTGTCTGTTTATCCCTTTGGCAAGATTTGTCCCGTACAAGGGCATTGGCTTTTTCTTCTCTCTCTGTGTACAGAAGCTGAAAAAGCATGAATAATTGCTAGAAATCATGTGTAATGCTGCTATGTTTTTGAGGAGTTCCATATGAAGTAAACACTTTGGCAAGATAAACAAAACAGCCATTTTGTGCATTCTTTGCAGTGATGGCGATCGTTTACTAATTCTATGAAATTGTTTATAGAATGGCGAAATGATTTACTGTTCATGTTTAGGAATTCATAATGATGATGAATGAACTTCGGTTTCGCTGAATCGGAATTCAATAGCTAACTGATGGCCTGCTCATCCCATGCGTACCGTCATTCTAAAAGCTGAATTTATTTACATTAAAAATGTTGGCAATCCATGGAAATCCAGTGCCCAAATTCTAAAAGGAACCTAAATCAGGGTGAATTTTCTCCACTAAAGATCTGTTGCCCAAACGTTGTTTAAACATGCAACATCACATTGGTGGCTACGGTATGTAACATATGCTGAAATTCTTACAGGAATGCAAGTAGAGCGAACCGATCATAGATTTGACGCCATTTGTTTATTGCAGCCACTGCTTGGATCTAATATAGAAATGTTCTCCTACTTAACAGGTTTGGTAGAGGCTTCCACGGTATCTGACTGGAATTGTTGCAAACGTCGGTGATGCCAGGCCAAATCCCTAATGTTTTTTAATTCCAGTTTTTGAGTTCTGAGTATCTGCCGCGGGTTTCTCCATATTTTCCAGTGGGCCTACAATAAGCATCCCCAGTGCCTTATAGTCTTTGGAAGCCTGAGGATTTTTACAAAGTTTGAAGGATGTTGGAGGGTTTCAGTCTGGTTGTATTAACATATGCAATAAATACATCTCCATCACACGAGTTATACGGTCCAAGACAATAGGTACTACGTCCACATCATATTAGCTGGACTGTTTCAATAAATCTAAGGTCCAGGTTGTAGTAAAAAATCCCGGCAAGATAATTCAATAATCCTAAATATTAAAATTTTTGTTTATTTAATAATGGGATGTGCTACCTAATTTTTTTAAAAAAACAAGTAAAGATGGATTTCATCGGTCTGCTAGGTTAAAAACAACCTTCCCACCTTGAAAAACTTGGTTGAAAATAGACCCACTTTAAAACTATAAGAGGTTGCATTAGGCCACCCCTTATCTTTGTAAAAGAGAGACTAAACAGCGGAGAAAGAATCTATAATGCTTTATGGTAGTCGACCATTAAGAAGGATGAAGGCAGAATTGTTAACTTCACCCGTAACTCTAATGAATGAAGGAGATGAATTAATGCACATGGCTCTAATGGGGGAAATAGATTATCGACCTTCAGCGTTGCTGTTCACATATGTCCATAACAGGATGGAATTTTTGAGGAGTTTTGTTTAGCTCAAAAATTTAAAGGTCTCTTACCTTTTCAAGATGTCATGATACAAACTCCATTTATTATAGTAATTAACAGGCAGGGCAAGTGAGCATGCTTCCTTCCAGATACCTTCCAGATACCATGTTAGCCTTGAATCTTATCTTTAAGAAAAAGATGGTTAACCGAATCTAATGTAACAAACATATTGGCCTGTCCTCTTTTTATGTTGTCTATGTGTATCCTATTACATTTTGGGTAAATTAGAGAGAAATTGAAGTGTTTTTACTTTTTAGAATAGGTATAGATGGTCGCAGAGATATACAAACATTGAAACTGAAATTGAAGTTACATGAAAACATTGTTAAAACTCTCCTCCAATGAATAAAAAAAAGGCATGAGACTTAATAAAAGAAATTCCAAGTTTCGTTTTCACTAATATATTATGATTCAACTGTTCAATAGATCTAAAGTATCTATTACATTTCAGTTTCATTATGATTCTATATTTTAAAATCCAAAATAATCAATGCCATTAGCATATAGCTGATGAAAAAGGGTGAGAGTTTGATTCTTTCTCCTTTCTACTTGTATTACTGATTACAATTCATCTTTGGTGAGAAGTAAATTTCTAAAAGGATGCTTCTTTCTTTTATTATTAGCCTGATTGTAAGCATGAATTCTTAAGTAGACATCCCTAAATCTGTTGAGTCTTTCCTTTTATGTTATTTCTATTTGATCTATTAGATGCTATCTGATCTATCAAATGCTTCTTATGTATTTTTTTGCCATTTTTATGTGATTTATGCTACATATTACTTTATTTTGAACAATAAAACTTTTTTTTGGGAGTGGACACCCTCAGAGACATTAAATCCAGGACCTTGGAGCAGAAGGTTGCGAAAACCAACAGCCAGTGCTCACTACACTACCTATAGCAAAGTTTTGGAGGTTTGGAGTTCAAATATTCGTCTTGTAACAAAGTCAAACACATGATGGGTAAGCCTTCAATGGCTAGAGCATTCAATCTACAAGTCTTAGTCTTTCAGTTCCATCGCTTGGACTTGGAGTCACACTGGTGAGTAGATCGCAACAGAGAAGCAAATAATGCTAAGCCTTACTGCAAGACCGTACAAAATGAGAAAATACCAGGGCATGAAAGAAAAGCACAGTATTTATGGACAACGACGCAGTTGACTATTATACCAGAATCGTCAAATTTCATTAATATGCTCGTGATAGAGTAGCTTTACCGTATAACTAGTACACAAAATCGATGACAACGTGCACCTAGTTGGTGGACCAAACTATCAACCCGACATTACAATTTAGCATCGTTTTATTATGTGATAACCAAGTTTACAAAATATAAACATGTTCACATTAGTGCAAATTTTACCATACATATAGATAAAAATTGCAGTATTGCATGGTGCTTGGTTAACGTAAAATCACCCTTCTAAAACGTATCTAAAGGTAGCCTTTATGTTAAGCATAACAAAATACATGGTATCTTCATGATAAAGGTGCTGGCACATTTCTGCTATCTACTGAAGCAGGCTTTATGAGGTTAAATACAGAAAATTTGATCAAGTAAAAACAAAGAAAAATGATTGAAACATACCACTTTTCTCTGAAATTGTTTTGATTAATGGTTTAGCTTCGGCTCTGAAGACCGTTTTTGGTCAGCTTCTGGAAAAATTCAGTCCCTTTTTGATGGTAGATTGACTGAGAATTCTCATGAATATAAGAGGTAAAGGGAGAGCAAAAATGAAACACGAGAGCTTTACCAGATAAAAGCTTTTTGTGCATGATACACGAGAGAGAGTTATATACTGATACTGGCACATTCAATACTATGACCTATCACAAAATTTGTTAAATGGAGAGGTACTCCCTTCTATTGGAAGACTTGTTATCGCTCAGCACGTCAATCTCTGCTCCAACCTACTGTCTGGGAACATTGTAATTCATATTGTTGAATGGCTGAATGCGGTCAATGTTTTAAATTTATCATTTAACAACATTTAACAACTTTGAAGGCAGCGTCAAGTATTCTGAAGGCTCTTTCCGAAGATTGAAAAATTAGTCATTCCTGCGCAAATCCTGCGTGACTGCAAGAAAACAGAACAGGAGCAAAAGTAACCCGGTGGGTTGAATCCCTGATTTTCCCAACCGCCAAATAAACTAACTCAAACAAATGAAGAAGTTCCACGTAAAAGTGTAAATTGATTATACATGTTGTAGCCAGTGTTATCTTCATTGTTTTAAACGCTCATAAGATAGTTTCCCTTAAGATGCTTTTAAAGAGATATCTATATTATGATTTAGGAGAAAGGGAGGAGTTATAAACGTTTGGTAAATATTAGTTTATTTTCTATGATAATTAAAACTTTCCATGAAAGTTGTAACTTCCTATCATAGTTACAAATAAAACTTCAAGATATTTGTGGCTAATTTTGATTCTCAATTACCGAGAACATACTTGCCAAATGTGGCTTAAAATTCTCATAACTTCCCATGGAAGTTATAACTTCTTAGATGGTTAAGATTAACTTTCCTAGATATTTGTTACTCATCCTTAACCTCTCATGATCATTGTAATTACCCAAAGCTCCTATAAAAAGGCTTCAAGGGTAGAATTCAAAAAAACAGTCTGAAGGAAGCAATTTGAAGATTGTAGCATGGCTTGCTAAAGACATCAATTCAGCTTCTTTGTCTTAAACCTGTGAGTTCATTTCTTCCTATTTTGTTTTAGTTACTTACCTAATGATTTAGATAGTATTGTGCTTGACATTTAATTTTGGGAGTTTTTTCTAAGTTGCTTTTATAGCTTTGTTTTTGCGCAATATTAGACTTCTATTAAGATTTGCCATAGAAGAGCTTATGTTGTTGAAAAGCCTTAAGAGCAATTTAATAATAATGTTTTAATGAAATTGCCTGTTTTGAGCATAGAAAATCTAGGAAAATCTTTGATACTTTGATGGGACCGAAATAGCTTCTTTATTTTTAAAGTTTATGGCCTTGGTATTTCAATCAAGAAATTGTCAAATTTTTTGAAAGCTTTGTTGAATGCAATCTTTGACAACTATTAACTAGCCAAAAAGAGACTTGTACTTTGCCGTTTACGTAACAGTTTTTGGTAGAATAATAAGATTGTCTTTATGAAATTGCTTGTTGAGCTCAAAAAGTTTGAACAATTCGTAGTTATTGAATTAGGAATAGTTTTATTGCAAAGTGTTTACTTGTATCAATTTATCTTGTTTAAATATTTGAGATTTCACACAAATCTGCTTTCTTTTCTAGTTTTCTTGTGAAACTTTCTCTTTGGGGGAAATTAGGAGTAGATTGGTTGAATTGTGCTCAAATGTTTTTGCAAAATTTTATTTGTTACAAGTAGGTATTATAGGGACCATATAGACTAAGTAATTGGACAAAATAGGAATCTTCAACAACTCACAATATTTAATAAAGACAACTGAATTTCTTTTATGATAGTTGATTACAATTTCATACACAACCCAACCATTTCAACATTCACAATAGCAAAACATACTCATGATTAGTTTGTTTCATAACTACTAAGTCTATTTGAAGGTATCTGGGCCTTGGTGTTGCAAGAGACTAGCAAGTACCTAAACCTTGTTTGAAGAACACCTTTGATCCCATAACCCCCAAGCACGAGATCATGAGGCTCCCAACATAGGCGATTTGGTCCCAAACAGTTGCCAACAAAAGGAACCTTCAAAGCATCACCTTAATACAAGTTAAACTTGCATATTTTGCATCTGAGACATTAGAAGGGTATTTAACCCTTCATGTATAGAAGGCTACACAATTCTTAAATTTATATGTTACAATACATTTACAAAATTAATGTTCATGTTCGAGATAGCATGAATGTGTGCCTCTCAACTCCTTTATCTCCATTTTCTTTAATGTTGAGTTAGGCTAGGAGGTAGTAGTAGTCTTTTCTATGATATTGGTGTGTTTACTTTGAAGTATTAGGAATTATAAGTGTTTTTTTTTTGAAGAAAAAGGATCCTAGAAAGTTAGAGATTGAACCCAATTGTTAAAAAGAGCAAGAAGGGGTGAAGAGCCTTCATGTGTGACACATGTTCTAAGAGGAACAATCCTTTGCAAGAAAGTATAAATAGGGGTGAACCCCTTTCATTGTAACTTGCCTTTCATTATTGAGTTGAAGTGAATAAAAGCTTTCCCATTCTTCAATTCTTGAGTGTTCTTGTGCAAGCTTTGTGTACTTGGAGAAACTCTCCTAGCTTCTCCTCTTTTCCTTTCTTTCATTCTTGTAACATAGTTCTCTCATCTTCAGGAGTAAATCCCCCTTCTACGAATTCTTTCAAGTTCTCACATGCATTTCTCTCATAATCTCACAAGTTTACATGCATTTTCTCATATTTCTTGCACATGCCCTTAAGTTTTATGTTCTTTCATGTTTCTAAAATGTTTATTATATTCTCTCATGTTTATGTCAAAGAAATGAAGAAGATATAAGTGTTTTGATGTTGTAATTGAAGGGATTCACTTCCATTTAACATGTTCATGTCATTTCCCCTTTGTTTCATGTAAAATTTTGAAGGTTACATGGTTATTTCATGTTTAGGTAAATATCCCTTTGTGCATGAGCTTTTTCCAAGCTTTTTAAACTTATGTGAGTCATTTGCAAGGTTTTTATTTGATTTCCAAGTAGATCTCATGTTTAAGAAGTCAAGTTTAAAGGGTTTAAGATGTTTATGTGAATGTTGAGGTCAAATCCATGCTACATATATGTTTTTCTTTAAATTGAAAGTTCCAAAGTCTAAATTTGATTGTTTGTGATCTTCCCTCAAAGTTTGAGGAGGAATTGTTATGGTTTTAGGCCCTAAATTTGAAATTTGAACTTGTTTCTTCCAATTTTTGTTATACTACAAGCTTTGTGCTAGTCCATCATGATTGAGAATACCTCACAGTCAATTCTTTTTGGTTTTAGCCTCTATTTCAATTGGTTGCATTGATCTCACATCCCACTCACACTTAGACTAGCTCACAACTAGGTCACACCCCACTCACAGCTTAGGTTGTGCTGCATTTGGCCTCTCTATTTTTTGCCTAATGTCATCTTTTACTAGTTGTGGTTGACTCATGCCCCTTTGTTTTTGTGCACCATGACTCATGCTCGAGTCGCAGTGAGGTCACACTTCTTCTTCTTCTTCTTTGTAGTTTGACCTCTATTAAGACCTATAGTTCAGTCATGCTTAAGTCATGCCCAAGAGGAAATTCCTACCCTGGGCTCGTGGTTCTCTGGTGATCCCCTCGTGGTAACAACTATGACCTTTTGTAACTCATGCTTAAATTGTAGTCAAGTTGTGCTCATTCTTTCGATTTTCTTTTAGCTTGAGACCTATAACATTTGATAAATTGGAATTTTCACACATCTATTAAGCCTCTAACAAGTGGTACTAGAGCTCTAGAGGTAGAGAAGAAGATATTCCTAGGTGTTTTGTTATGTTTAATGGCTTCTAAGACTTTTCATATTGGTCTAGTTCGGTGATTCTTTATTGAAAATTAATGAGATCTAGTCATAAGTAGATAATGGGCTTGTAATTCCTCCAAATGATAATGCTCTTACAAGAGAGTAAAGGAGGCAATTGTCATAAAATTCTAAGTTAAATGCATTAGCTCAAATGATAATATGTACCATTTGTGATACCATAGGGGTCAAAATTGTAACTAAAAATACTTCTAAGGAGTTTGACATGTCCTTCAAGAGGAATATAAGGCCAATGAGGCTAATAGAAAGATTGAAGAGCTAAAGGTAAGGATAGAATTTGAAAATATGAAGGGGAAAAAGTGAGCCCCTTGAACATTTCCTTGAAAGGCTCACATTATGTCTTAGGAATCTTGATGAGTATAATTATGGCTACTTAATGAAACAAAAGGTGCACAAAGTTATGGCTATGTTGTATGATGACTATAGATTTGCCAATGATGAGTGGTGAGGTACCCCTACGCCCAACCATACGAATATGAGTGTTCATGCATGATCCGATTGAACTCCAAGGATTAAGTGCTTATGTGCTTACACAGAACAAGGATGAGTTATGTAATCGTTATCTTCTCAAGCTTACTTGTAAGGCTCAATTGTATGGTTAAGCAAACTCGAGGTATGTGATTTTTATTCTTTTATGTTTTATTTTCTTAATGATTAAAAGAGAGGAATGAGGTAATTTAATAACTAATTTGATTTAACTAGTTAACTATTCTCTAACTAGTCCTAACACCAACATCCGTTCCCACTCTCCGGACACATCTTGAACCAATGTAACACTACTGGGATTACCAAACACTAGTTGTTACTAGGTTACCAAGTGTTCCCACGTATGCTCGAAGTGGTTGTGCTGAGGTGCTAATTCATTGGTAATTGAGAATTAATAATTCTATGAAATAACATTAAGTAACTATTGAAAGCATCAAATAATAGTAAATAACATGAAATACAATAATTAAGCTATTCTGAATGTTGCAAGGTTTATCACAAAGTTCGTCTTTATTTTTGGACACAAGGTGTGCTTAGGTTCACAATGCTTGAATAAAGATCTGTTCACTTTATGACTCCTACTACGGGCACTTAGAAATAATTCTAACTCTTGAATAGAAAAATTGCAAGAATTTGGCTAAGGGACTAAAAACTAATGCGAAACCAAGTGCCCCTGTCTCTTATTTATAAGCGACGAGACAGGTTCTAACATCGCATGTCCAATATCGCTTCGGCATCTACGATATCTCATATCTGATATCGAGGGTCCAATTAGGACTCATCATACCCCCACAACTGAATGAAAACTTGTCCTCGAGTTCCTTACAAAATATTGGGAAGGTATGGGATTATTGACTGAATGACGACTGATGGTGACATGGAATGATAGACTCAAAGTGCTCGATGAACGGATCGACAAATGGATTACAACATTGGTGTTCATAACCATTGTGGTGAACACTGTACATAGATGAAATCCAAACCCTTATTTGACAGCTTGAAGAGAGAGAGAGAGAGAAAAGCAAATGAGGCATGTTGCTATCGATGTAAAAAATGTGCAAACCATTGTTCATCCATGGCCACATGACCAATCTTATTCCTTGCATAAATGCTTTTGCTCCACTCCATCCTGAGTGCTCCCTCCTATCTAGTCCATTGTTCATGTGATCACCATCTGCACACAACATAGTCAAAAATTAGCAAGGATAGATAAGATATAAAGTAATTGATACCTTAGCTTGATATGAAGCACATTGGCTAGGTTGTGGGTATGGTAGATGCTGGGTTAGAGGTTTGTAACTGATAACTATAGAAGGTGTAGGGGTAAGATAAGTAATGGAATGGAAAAATTTGCGACAGGGACCCCCACAACTAAGAGCGAACCTCCAGTAACAATAGGATGGAAAATGAAAGAAAAAGGAAGATAAGAGGAATATCAAAAGTGAAGCCGATAAAAATGCATAGAAGGGCAAAGAAAAATGAATGTCACATATGGGGTAAAATGAGAAATAGTTGATTGCAAAAAATGTTTAAGGGAAAGAATGTAACAATTGCACCAAAAAGGAATGCCAGTGGGTGCTCCCCAAAGAAGGCTCATGCCCTTTATGCCCTGACAAACCCACAAACTAAAGAGTCTGTAGGCTCTAGGAATGAAATATGGAGACAACAGTTAAGAAGTCACCCACAAGAATTTACCAAAGAATAACAATGCATCGACTAAGATATAGACTAACCATAAAATCAACAACGAGGTAGAATATGGAAAGCAATACGAAAGGAGAAGGGAGAATGGAATGGAATCCCAAAATCAAGGTTGTGTAAAGTCCCTTGTGTAGTATGTGGTTAAGGTGACTTAATAAAATTTAGTCTAAATCCAAATTAAAACTAATCACATCGAGTGACCTTGCATCAACACACTTGACCAACCCATCCCCCTGAAGCAACAAGAATGCCTTTACAGAGTAACCACCATTCCAAAAGGAGAAGAATAGAGAAGTAGGAAGTGAGGAAGGGCCTTAGTTAGAGGGAACCTTCAGACATGGGTAATATGTCTTTCTAGTGCCATAACTAGTGCTTGTAGCCCATGTTCCTTTATTATGTCTACGGGGTGTGCTTTGAATTCCCACCAATTTTTTTTTTGCATGAGAACCACACCATGCAAAGACTTATTTGATTTAGTCAACTTCCTGGTATTGGTCAATAGCAGAATGGTGGAAAACCTATGAAAAACATCCAAGTACCCAAGAGAATAGCCAGAAAAATGCATCAAATCCCCTTGAAGTCACACCCTTTTCAATCCATTTGAATCTTTCCTTGATTTGAAGAATATCAAGCCACCAATTCATTAATATGTTTGCTTAGAGAAAGGGACAATATAGTTTCAAAAACAAAGGAGATCATAGAGTTGAATGGATAAATGGATGTCGTGGACTCATTGCCTATTTTATCAAAAGAAACCATATCTTAGTATCAACATGGAAGGTCAAAGGTAAAAAGAAAACATTATCAAGCAATACTATTATAGTATAATCCACCATCATGAGCACTTATTATATGATGAGTGAGAGTAAATCAAACAAAATCTAATAGAGAAAGAAATAGTAAAAATGTTAATGATGGTGTAAAATAAAAACAAGCAAATATGAAAAATGTGTAAAACAAAAATGTGAAAAACAAAACAAACAAACAAAAAAAATTAAGAGAAACTGAGGGCTTAGAATAACTAGCATTAGTGGCCATCTCCCCCACGATTGAGTGAGAAGGAGGGGATTTGAAATAATGAGTAGGGTTGTCCATTAATAGAGGTAGTGTTAGCATTGGCCATTTTGGGCTCATGGAAAGGTTTGGTTTGCTGAATGTTGACCAATAATTTCTTATTCGGGCTTTCAGGTTTATATATCATCATGGCCCTTGAAGGAAAAGTTTCATGAATGATATAAGGTCTTTCCCATAGCATTTGAAATTTAGTTCGTTGTGGCACATGTGTGGGATTTCAATAGAGAACCCTATCTCTTGGTTGGTATTTGACTTTTCTAATTTTCAGGTCATGACGTTGTTTGTTGAAGGCCTTGTGTAGTTTGTTGGATGACAAGGTGGCTAATCGGTTCTCATTTAGCAAGTTAAGATTCATTAACCATTCTTTTTATGCTAGACTAAGGTCAAGGTTAAGGTCACATGCTATAGATAGTGTGCAGAGCTCAGCTTGGATAGGAAGTGTTGGAAGTTTACCGTACACTAACACATAGAGAGAGTAGCCTATAGGGAGTTTCCATGTGGAGTGGTAGGCCCAAAGAGCATCGTTCAGTTTGGTGCTCCAATCTTGCCTATATTTGCTAATGGTTCATGTCAAGATTTTTGTGATTTCCCTATTGGTGACTTTAGCTTGACATTTGCTTGAGGATGATATGGTGTAGTTAGTTTATGCTTGACTCCTAAACGTTACATTAACTTCCAAAAAGTTGCACCTGTAAAGTGTGTACGATTGTCAGAAATAAGTGCATGAGGAATGCCAAACCTATTTACAATTTTTTGTTGAACAAATCGTGTAGCAGTAGATGATGTACAGTTAGTAACAGTGACTACTTATACCCACTTTGTAAAATAGTCAACAACAACAAAAATATATGCTTTTCCATTGGAAATCAGTGTAATAGGCCCCATAAAATCAATACCCCATATGTTGAAGGGTTCTAAGGGTTGAATCCATTATTGTGGATCCTCCATTCTAGAAGTCATTCTCCCATCGCATTGGTAGCACTTAGAAGATTGGACAAAATGATGGGCAATCCAAAATAATGTAGGCCAATAATATCCTGCAAGCAAGATTTTAATGGTTGTTCGTCTCCCAACGTAATGACCCCCATAAGGGCTTATGAATGTAGCCTTGGCTTGGTCTTCTAGTGCTATTTGAATTTGATTGCACCCACTGTAACCATCTAGAAAACTATAATAGCAATGCCTTGCAATGGTATCTAAGACTTGGTCAAAAAATGGCAATGGGAAATGGTCTTTAAATGTTGTCATGTTTAACAACCTAAAGTTTATACACACCCTCCATTTACCACCCTTTTTCAGCACACAACCTAAAGTCTAAGAGTAACCCATTCATTGTTAACAATGGGGTAGATGAACCCAACCTTTAGAAGTTATTCAATTTCTTCTTTAACTACTTGCTTAAGCTTTGGGTTCAGTCGTCTTTGCAGTTGTTGTCAAGGCTTCATAGAGGGATCAATGTAAATTCTATGTTGGCATATCCTAGGATCGATTTCGGTTAATTCAGGATATGACCAAGTAAAGGCTTTTGACCATTTGTTTACCATATTTAGTAGTTTTTTCTTTTTGTTGAGGAGTGAGCTTAGCGTTAATGATTACCAGTTCTTCATTCTTGAGAAATGTATACTCCATACCGGTGGGCAATGGTTTTAATTCAAGGGGCTCTTACTTAAACTTGTCAGGAATTTTCAACTTCCCCTAGTTGATATTTTCAGTGTTCATACTTGGAAGTTGGCAATGGACTTGCTCTGATGCATCTATGCTATCAATATAGGCACAAGTCAAGCTCTCAGTTGGTTCCATGCATATAGTTGTATTGCTCTTTGTGTCAACTATCATAGCGTTACATTGCTACGGTTGGGTAGGAAGCTCGCCTTGCATAGTTGGAGCAGGTGCTAATGAAGCTAAGGTTGGAAAAGGTGTGGATAGATGAGAAGGATAATTTGTATGTAGAGCATCACCCCTAAAAAAAGAATTTCTATAGTAATTGGGGGTCTAGTAGTGAGGCTGAAGAGTAATGTGACTAGTAGAGTCACGTGAAGAGATTAGCTGCTGCATGTAATACCCGTATGGGTACAGGTTGATGGTAAGGGTATTGTTGATGCGATAGTGGCATTCCCCATGATTGTGGGTGTTGCCACCATTGATATTGTTCATTCGGTTGTTGTGGAGCTCCACTCGGATAATATGTCAAGGGTTGATGGAATTGCCTTGGATTACCTTGAGGATAAGGTAACCTTCTGGGTGCTTGTCGTTGGTTCAATTATGGATTTAGTGCATACACCCTAAACTCTTGCAGATGTGACACTATTGGGCAACATCCCTTAGGATGGTCATAGTGGAAAATATCACATCTGCCATCATCATCTGTGTCCGAATCCACAACCTCTTTAATGACGGCAACCTTTCCCTTACCCTTGTTATGTGCATGCTCAGCTTCTTTCTTTTTCCTTCTCTCTTGGTCACTACTTTGTTCTCTAGACTCCGCTACTACTTTTAAGATGGTTTGGAATTTGTCGTCTAGAGAATTCCACATTTGATCCACCTTTGTCGATATTTCTGATGCAATTTTTTGAATGGGCAAAGTCTTTCTATTCACCATCTCTTTAAGTCATGACTCTTCCTCATCTTTGCAAAATCTAATTTCCTTCTTTTGGAGGGAAGGATCTCTATTGTACTCTTCTGCACTTTCTCTTTTCCTCAATTCACCTTCCTCCTTGGCAACTTGCTTCAACAATCTTTGTATTTGGTGGGCTCTGAGCTTAGATAGCCTTCCTTGGGCATAAGTCCCAAGGGTTCTTCATGTTTCGTACCTAAGCCCATCTACGAGATGACGTAGTTGTTCCTTTTGTGAGTAACCATGGCCAGGGCAACAATGTAATAATGTATAATATTAGCCCATGGAAACATCCAAGGGTTTGTGTCCTCCTTGTTTCCATCCTTGGATTTACTTATGTAGGTTGGACACTCGAGAGTACATTTGATACTTATTGTTGAATAGCTCCAACATGGTACTCCATCGATGAATGGATTCTAGTTCTAAGGACCAGTACTAGCTTTCTGCTTCCTTGATCAGTGTCTATGGAAAAAACTTTAGCTTTTGCCACTTGTTTTCTATATTTTGCAAGGCACATGCATCATGGAATGCTTGTAGATGATTTTGAGGATTAGCATTGTATCCCCCTTCAAATCGTGGGATGTTATTCATGTCTAGTCTTTTGATCCTACTATCCTTCTGGTGCCTTGTTGGAATCCTAACGGCCTTTTTTATATCTAACATACTTCGGGTGACAAGTAGGGGTTCATCGTGATCATATTGCCTATGGCATCTATGATGCCTATGCTGTTCCCTACTTTCCCTTCTTTTGTGATGTGTCTCTTTGGACTACTCTCGTCCCCTTTCTCGACTATTTTATCTATGATCTCTATTTCACTTACCATTGTACTCATGGTCTTTCCCCTTGTGATTTCGTTCAGATCCCGAAGGAGAGGGGAAAGGAGATGATGAAGGTGAAACGGAAGGAGGACCAGCACCACGGTGGCACTTGCCACTTCCTCTTTGGTGGTCATGGCCTCGGTCACGGTTATGATCGGAATGTCCATCGTTGTTATGTGTTCGTGTTCCTTTTTTGGATCCTTTATGTCCATTGGTATTAGAACTTGGATTATGAATAGTTGAGTGAAGATTCTAATACATAACTCCTTGACCGAAGTCAACGAGAGGAACATCATTTTGTGGAAAATATCCCAAGACAGGTTCACCATCCTTGTTTTCACTTAGGACATATGGGACATCCTGAGACCACTTCCCCTTCACGGATTTGTAATGTCTCTCCTATTGTAAATTCCTTTGGCGTTGTGCCTCCATGGGTCGATAATCTCTTGAATCTTGTTCATGCACAACATACTCCGATTGTAAGTACTATATACCAATTTGTGTAAGAGCACGAAGAAGCATGTCCGAGATTGAGCGATCGAGAGATAACACTAGGTTATCTTCTAAATCATGCCATTGCAGTTGTTCATCCTGGTGGAGGATAAAGATAAAGTTTGGTATATACTCATCAGGATAAGCATATACTATGTGAAACTGTTGGGGCACTGGTGGATCATCATGTGCACTTCGTCTTTGATTGTTCATTGTGTCGGACCTAGTCGGTGAAGCACTCTCATAAGAAGAAGGAGACATGATTGATTATTTAGTATGCAATACTCTTTTTCGATGATTGTAGGATAACTAACCCTGAGGGTTCGTTCAAATGATGGAAATATTTTCTAAGTTTTAATCAGCGCACAAACAACAAAATCCCTAGCAACGGTGCCAATGATGAGCGGTGAGGTACCCCTATGCCTAATCATACAAATATGAGTGTTCATGCGTGATCCGGTCAAACTCCAAGGATTAAGTGCTTATGCGCTTACATAGAACAAGGATGAGTTATGCAATCATTGTCTTCTCAAGCTTACTTGTAAGGCTCAATTATATGGTTAAGAAAACTTGAGGTATGTGATTTTTATTCTTTTATGTTTTATTTTCTTGATGCTTAAAAGAGAGGAACGAGGTAATTTAATAACTAATTTGATTTAACTAGTTAACTATTCTCTAACTAGTCCTAACACTAGCATTCGTTTCCACTCTCTGGACACATCCTGAACCAGTGTAACACTACTGGGATTACCAAATGCTAGTCAATACTGGGTTACCAAGTGTTCCCATGTATGCTCAAAGTGGTCGTGCTGAGGTGCTAATTCATTGGTAATTGAGAATTAATAATTCTATGAAATAACATTAAGTAACTATTGAAAGCATCAGATAACAGTAAATAACATGAAACACAACAATTAAGCTATTTTAAATGTTGCAAGGTTTATCACAAAGTTTGCCTTTATTTTTGGACACAAGGTGTGCTTAGGTACACAATGCTTAAATAAAGATCCGTTCACTTTATGACTCCTACTACAGGCACTCAGAAATAATTCTAACTCTACAATAGAAAAACTGCAAGAATTTGGCTAAGGGACTAAAAACTAAGGTGAAACCAAGTGATCCTATCTCTTATTTATAGGCGATGAGACAGGTTTTGACATCGCATGTCTGATATCACTTCGGCATCTACGATATCGTGTATCCGATATCGAGGGTCTGATATAGGGACTCATCAGCCAATGTTGTGGAAACCATAATCTAAACCAAAGATCTATCTTATTATACTTTAGATGAATTTGTATCAAGCCTAAGGACACTACAAGAACTAACAAAATTCTTCATCATTAAGGTAAGATAATGCCTATGTTATTCAAAATCCTTCAAGAGGTAGAGGCCAAGGTAGAAGAGTAAGAGGAAGGGAAAACTTTCAAAGGAAAGAAGCACCATCTCGAAAGAGATAGCCATCAAATTTTAGACATAGAGGAAGAGGAGATCCAATGTAACACACCATCCTATTGCAATTGGCTAGAATGAAGTGATGCCTAGAATCACGAGTAATAACACAACGAAAACATGATAAATTGGAAATTTAATGATGCATGGAAATACATTAAGAATAAACCACCCAATATATATATATATCTTCTAAGATCGAACTATATGAAAAATATGCTAAACCAAAGACAAAGCATACATATCAATTTATATAAGTACATGTCTCTACATAAACAAAATTTTTTTTCTTCTCTCACAATATACAAAAATAACATATACATAACTATATTGCTAGGGTTATGTAAATATTAATAGTCTATAGAAAACTATACATTTGTACATGGAAATATACATTAAATAACCCTCATAGACATTCTTCTTCTTAGTCCTCTGATGGGACGCGATATCGCATGGGCCGCAATATCGCGTACGCGATATCGCAGTCTGCCGCAATGTCTATAAATAAGAAGCGGCTTTCCCTTGTTTAGATAATTAGAGTTTAGAAGTAGCGAAGCTCTGGCAGTTTGATCCCTCCAGAGTTAGATTATTTTTCCAGTGTTTGCCCACAGTGTGGTGAATGTAATTGTACGACATTCTTTATTCGAGTGTGACATACTTGGACACGCACATGACTAGCAATAAAGATCGAGATTACTTCATCATTGTAGCATTCACTTTGTTATTTATTTGTTTATTTATTTAATGTTATTTACTGTTTTCTCTCTCTCACCCTTAAACTCCTAGAACGCAGAACGAGTACAACTTGATTACGAGCATTTAAGTGTAACTACTTGGTAGCCCAGTGGCGTACCTAGGATCTGCGCTTGGTAATCCCAGTGGTAGTCATGCACGAGGTCCAAGATGTGTACGGTTGATCAAGGAATCCGTTGCTCGTCACACTTAGGCTAGATTATACTTTCTTACCCTTTTCCTCCTAGCTTAGCGTAGTTAATATTATTTCCCACTACCTTCAAGAGTAGCATTAGAATTAGGAACACATCATACACCTCACTCTGGACTAAACCATACGTGAAAAATATAAATACTAGTCTAGGTGGGAAGATAGCGAACTGCGACCTAAGGTTAACGATCTAGGTGCCACAACTAGTCCGTCTACGAAGTTCGACCGGATCGCGCATGCTATGCTTGTTTTGTATGGTTGAGTGTAGGGGTACCTCGCCACTCATCATTGGCGCTGTTGCTGGGGATGGTGCTAGTTATCTAGATTAGTTATATCATACAAGGTCGCTGTATAGAACTTAGCGATATATCTCTTAAAAATAAGTAATTATAAAAATTCACATAAATTCACACACAACAATGCCTCTCCTACAAGAGCACGATAATGCCACACTTAGTGAGGAAGTTCATTGGAGAACCAACGAACTATATGATAATGAAGATTGGAGCATACAACCTGAAGTGGGAGTTTCTTATAAACATGAGCGAAAACAACGTCATCACAACACACGAAGGCATAACTTACAAGATGACGATGAACCCCCATTGGCCACTACAAACTTAACGCAAATACAAGAGGCTGTTTGAATCTCACGTAGGCATCGTAAAGAGAGCTGTTTACCCAGGCTCGATTTTAACAACTTTTCCAAATTTTTAGGAGTTTATGACTTAGATCCGCAATAACACTTACTAGCCTTCTACGATGCTTGAATATGGAATAACATTGATAACAGGTGGCAGAAACTTAAGCTCTTTCCCATGACACTTGTTGACCAAGCTAAAGTATGGTATAGATCGTTAAAACCAAATTCAATACGACGCTGGTCAACAATGGTAGAAGTCTTTAACGAAAAATATCAAACCTATGCAAGAGTGTCAGCCTTGAGGAAACAAATCCAAGAATGGAAACAAGCAAAACGTGAACCCTTGAACATGGCCTTAGAAAGATATTACGCATTGCTAAACAACTGTCCAGGCCATGGGTTTTCTGAGGAAAGGCTAATGTACCATATTATCGATGGGCTATGTAATGAAACAAGAGAGACCTTAGGAACGTATGCCCAAGGTCAACTATATGAACTACGAACCCATTAAGTCCAAGAGCTTATTAAGCGGGTAGCAAAAGAAGAAGGAGAAATAGCTACATGGGAGAGTGTTGAAAAACATCAACAGGACCAAAATTTCAACTTAACAAAGGTCCCTGATCATAACAAGGAGAAATCAACAAATCTCAAGGTGGAAACATCATCTTTGCCAATACAA